>SSNR01000002.1:6476555-6521363 GCA_006937965.1 Callopanchax toddi | reverse complement strand
GGGGGGGGGGGGGGGGGGGGGGGGGGGGGGGTTTGAGCATCAGCAAACAGCGGGATCAGATGTTTTTCTATTATAGATTAAACCAGGTGCTTTCCCTTCTCTCTCTCTCTCTCTCTCTGTTTTTTTGTCCGTCCATCTGTGGATCATCTTAAAGCAACAAAAAAATCCAACAACAAGCATTACTGCTCTGTAATCTGTGCAAATTATATTCTCTCTCCACCGATTAGATGTGTAATCTGTTGAATCATGATGACAGAAGCAATCACATTACTTCTGTATGTTTAGACTCTGAAACTGCTCCCCGAGATCAAATACTACTAAAACACAGAAATGAAATGGATTCTAATGGTATTTTAACAGATTCTGCTGTGGTTTGCATGAGATTAAGCTCAAATATATTTGATTTAATTTGTTTTCTAATGCATTAGCAGCACTACGTCCCATTTTAAATGAATTACTTCACGTGAGAGGAACCATCACTTGCTAATGCAAATAACATGGAAAGTAAATATTAATTACAGTCTAATGAGAGTAAAGACATCATGCAAATGGCAAAGGTAAACAACTTCAGAGCGGCAATAAAAATAATTTCTACAAAAGGACCTGAACATTTGGTGTTTAGATGATGATGTGCTGTGGAAATATTTCTCTTGGTTCAGATCTGTGGACTGTGAAGGCCACAGCATATGATTCATTTCATTTTTAGACCCATTAAACCATTCACTGGACTCCCTGTGGGTGGGAGCAGTGTCACTGTGGAAGAGACCAGTGATGCTTACCTGCAAAAACAACAACAGCAACTGCAAAAAGGACAGAAACACCAAGTCCTCTCTCTGTAAAGGGTTAGTGGCTCCAGTTTTCAATTAACTTCTCACTCCTGTTTTATATATGTTAACCAGGACCAGTCACATAAAAACATGAGGAGGCAGACATGCAGTCATTCAGCAGGTAACAGTTATATACAATAAATACTAACAAGTATAATCAAGGTTAAAAGAACAATGATGCACATAAGTAAAATACAGACCATGCAGGTTTACGGTATGCACATTTAATAGATTTTAAATGATCTATTATTGATATAATACAGAACATTAAATCATTAGCTATGAATCTTACCAGATGTCCAATCATCAATGTCCATTAAAAAGCCAATTTTGGGCCTTTTGGGAAGATATAAGGTAGTTTGACATGTTTTCAAACGGTCAGGAAGTGTTTCACTTCTTATTTGTTCTGAAAATAACTACTGACCAAAAGATTGTTTTTGCAGGGATTCTTTGTTTTCTTTGATCAGTCACCCTGGAGGATAAATACAAATATTTCATAGGTGGAAGAGTTGTAATATGGACCAACTCAACGACACCACACTCCATGATTAGATTTGTTTTAAAACAAATTATATTTACTAAGTATTTGACGATGGTGATAGTGGGTTGTGATCCAGTAAGTCCTGGTTATAAAGTAAAGTTCATGTCCACACTGTGGACAATAAAACATCTTCTTTTAGCATTTTTATTCATTTTGGGCAATAAAAGTTAGTAATAACATAATGTGGGTAATGATGTTGTTCATATTATTATAAATGTGAAAAGTAATGTAAGGTAATGTTTATATTTGTATTCAAACATCCTCATGTATTTTAGAATTTTCTTTAGTTTGGTAATTAGTTAAATTCAGTGCACACTTCTATAGGTTAACCTGCAGTTTGAAGGATTAATAAACTCTGTTTCACAAGCATCTATCACCACTTATAGCAGAGTGATTATACCTGACATGTAAAATCGCAGAAATATTCTGAAAATTCTATAATTTTTTTTGTTTTTTTGAAAGGACGATATCTACATTGTGCAATGGATGAGCTACAGCAAAAAATGAGAAAGAGAAGAAGAAAATATATATATACTATACTGTATTATATATATATATATATATTTATATATATATATATATATCTCAAAAGGAAATGAAAATGCAGATAAACCGGTCCGTCCATAGTAATTGTATTTATTTGTCATGCATTACTTCATTAAATTAGCAAAGTAAATTGAAGTTAGAGAGGTGTAACTTTCTTCATCCTGAGGTAAATATTTTAAATTCAGTAAAAATGCTAAATTCTTGCATCCCACCACTGATTTCATCTCTGGGCTAGCTGCCACAGTTAATGAGCTACTGTATTGTTATTTTACCTACCAGTGACACTTTTTAAGTCTTATTGTCTGTTGTTTTATGTGATGCCATCCTAACAGAAAAATGCATTTGCATTCAGGCTGTGTAACGCAACATTTCTCTGTCCTAATTAAGTACAGATACGTTTCTGTCACTTCCAGTTTGCAGGAAAACAGTGACGTCGGCCATTTGTCGTCAGTCAACTTCTTCTAGTGCAGCCTGACAGTATATATTCTATAGTTTCTTCTCAGAGAAAACCCAGTAGGGTGGAGTTGTTTATTAACAAAGCTGAGTGTAATGGTGCTTTTACAAAGAGCAGGTTTCATATAAATGTGACAGTAACAAGTAGGTGAGCTTCTTGTGAGGACAAGAAAGAAAGAAAAAAGAGAAAAATGTGTCAGACTTGTTACCTCATTTACTTTTCTTCTCTCCAGCCAGTCGGAAGCAGATTTGTGTCAAGTTTAAATGCAGGCGCATATCACACTTCTCTGAGCAGAACAGAAAGAGTCTAAATAAATAAAGAAATGGAACGGAGCGGCAGTGTTTGAAGATAATTTTAGGGTCGGGTCACTAAACATTTTCAAATCAAGATCCAGGCCTAGTGACCCGTCAAAACAACTCTGTCTGCTCTGCGTTATGGATGCGAGATCCAAATACAGGAAATGGTTTACACAGGAGCTGCTTCTAGTTTCTAACATGCCTTTAAAACAACAACAACAACAAAACAATAAACATCTATTGATCTATTTTCTGTACTGGGTAAATAACAGAGAATCATTCATATATCAAATGCTAAAAATCTGAAAGTGTAATGCTAGATATCTTTTTCAAAATGTTATCACACATATACAAGGACGGAAAGATGACCCCACAGACACACCTGATGTTAAATATCTCAGTAATGAAATGAATGCATTAACACAAGCATGGAACTGCAGCCGCAGCACAGCCTTCAAAATTCAAACATTATAAATTAATATCATCCAAAACAAGCTGTTAAATATTCTGAATCAAACAGCTGTTTTTACACCTCTAAAGCCATTAAAATCCAAATCCAGTTGCATCACGTTATAATGGTTGGATGGTTGCAGTTTGTGTTTTACTTTGTGATTTTTTTACCTTTTACTTTTTTACCTTTACTGTCTCAACAACAATCATTTTAAACAAATTTGGCTTTCCTTCTCAAGTCCTGCAGCTGAAGAGCAGGAGACGTGGCTTCTTAGACATCTAAAAATAATCAGCACAGAGTCAGAACTTCACTTTAATATGAGCTGGTAGCATTACAGTAGCATGCTCTGGTCACAATGCATTATGGTTTATTTCCATCGACATAGTACATAGGTTAGCTGTATTCTGTGCAGGGCATTTAATGTGCAGTTTTGGGTTTTTATTTTTCATTAAGTAGCTACTCTTTAGTTTGTTTTTGTTTTCTTTACCTAAGAAAGTGATGCATCTTTCCTCATTTTTACTTTAAGTGAAAGTAATCATTCAACATTTTTCCTCCTTTTAAGGAATTCTAGTTGAACCTTGTGAATCTTTAAGAGTTCTCGACAGCTAAAAACATCACAAATCACTGAATTTTTGAAAGATTTTAAAATACTGGTAGTTAGAACAGAAAAAGAGCAGACATTTATTTGTGATACTGGGAGCTGGTTTTATTCAGACATGTGATTTTGTGCTTGAAGGTTTGTCAAACAACAACAGTGGAGTTGTAAGCAGCATCTTTTAGTCCGTCTGAGTCTTGACTAGCCGCCAGTCTATGGAGTTGATTTTCAATATGAAGCTTCTTTCATTTCCCCCCCCTCCCCCCCCATACCTTCCTAAATATACTAAAAAAACATCAGGATTTTTATTTTTGATGTGTTGCCTGTTTTTCTATCTCTCTGTGTCTGTGTGGTCATATGAGTCAGCCTGATCTATTAGAATAAGGGAAAATGGACATTCGCCAAACTTAAAGGCATACTATGCAGTTTTTCTTGTTTTTAGCACCCCCTAGTGTTCGTTTTAAATCACGGTCGTAAAAACGTTAGTATTGTCTTTGCTCAGAAACACTTAAATCTAACTGTTGAAATGTCTCCTTCATTGCTTTCTACTGGAGCAACACAGTCTCACTCCGAACTCGTCGGAAACAAACGCTTGGTCACTCGCCTTCTGCGGCAATGACTGACGCTATAAGTGCCCTTTTTCGTCACATTTGTACGAAACAGTGTCTCCGTTGATTCTAATGCAAATCCCGATGCAGTGTCAAAATGACGAGATGGGATGTTCGCTGACGCTGTACTAGGCTAAAAGTCTGCTAATAAGTTGTACATATTTCCTATATGAAAACAAAGCTGTCAGTGGCCATCAGCTGACTGATAACACAGACAGAAGTGTTGTTAAAGCTCTACAGCTGAGCCTGTTACATTCCCAAAAGAAAGAATAAACTGAAGGTGTTCTATTTGACAGGAGCGGTTCATCACTCATTCAAAGAACTTAGCTGTGTTCAAGCAGGGAGAGATAAAAAAAAGCAGGAATCATGAGCTAAAGACACTTTGGTGCTAGCATAACAGCTAGCCACATTGGGTTAGTCTAACCCGAGTGAGATACGTGACTTTGTGAGACTTCAGGGCATCGGATCAGAAACTCAGAAGTTGCAAACGTGGTATTCTGGACACAAGCAGCAGATGGGGCTGAGTGACTTTTCATTAACTCTGTAAAGGGTCATATTAGCACATACTGGCTCAAGGAAAAGTTACATAGTGTGCTTTTAAGGGCATACTGTAAAAAAAAGATTGTTTATTCATAAAGATGTTTTCGTCCAGATAAAGCTGCTGGACTCAGAGAAACCAGATTGTGTTGTTTAAGGTTTTTGATCCTTTATTGGTGAAGTCGTTGCCTGGAACCACTTTTGTGTTCATTTTTAAACCCAACTTGAACATTTCCACCAATAATCCAAGCAGCTCCATGGACGTTGTTATTTGGGTTCACAGGTGAGGAGTAACTTTAATGCAAATCTTTATAAAAGAAACCAGCAACAAATGATTCTGTTCATTTTATGTCTAGGAAACATCTATAATTTGTCATTACCTGAGAAAAAAAGTGCAAGGTTAACATTTTGTCAGCTGCTTCTTTTAACACCTCAACTTTAATGATAATGAGGAGTCACCTATAATGCCTGAATTTAAACATCATTATGGAATGAATCATTGTGCTTACCCAACACCTATAGAAGTGCTATAAGTATAAAAGCATTTCATTTTCTAGTAAATAATCCCATGAATATTTGATTTATTTGAACTAGGTTTTTAAAAAATCCATATTTTGTTTGTATTTCTTTAAATTGGCCAACTTGATTTCATCTAAAGTTTTATTTTAATTTGAATTGACTCGATTCTAAACAACACATGGGTTAAATTCACATTATTCTAAATAAATCAACAGTTTGAACTCTTATGTTTTTAAAAACGTGAATTTCTGAACTTTCTCATGTGAAATCAGAGAGATTTATTAGCAAAAAGTCAACATTTTGTCCAAATACTCATCACATATGTCAGTGATAAATATGAATATCAACATATAGTGAAGGAAAAGGAAAAGCCTTATTTACAGCACGTACTTTAATTGTAATTTTAGCTTTTAAATGGGACACCATGTGAGATATACTTTACATCAAATTATCACAGTCAGTCTTTTAATTAAACTGATTCATGACACAAAGTGAGATCTTATACTTATAAAAAGCTGTATTTCAGTTAGTCTGACTGGCAGACCTAAAGCCAGCTGAGAGGTCATTTCATATGTTACCATATGAAGATCACTGATCTGTTGTTGGGAGAGTTTAGGAGAAGATGCAGCTACGAAGGGAGAAATAACACTAAGAGAACCGAGGTTTCATGGTCAGAGTGATGTGGAAAAGGAAGAGTCTGCTGCCACGGCTCCACCAGCGTCTCCCCAGCTCATGACCTGAACCTCCAACCCTCCAGAACAGATCTCTGCTCGGATGTTACTTTGAGTAGAAATGATAATGGTGGGGATTTTATAACGGAAAGGCTGAGATTATTCTAATTCTTTAAGTTCCCCGTTGTGTGATCATTACCATTTCTCATTCTGTTTCTTCTTCCATTTCCTCCGTCTGTCTCTCCACTCTTAACTAAAGGAAAGGACGATGAGGGCAAAGCACATACGGAGGTCCAGGTCACGATAACCACACCTGATCTTTGTTGAACTGAACTCGACCCGAGCTGCAGAACACACACTCACGCAGCATTTTAATGCACCTTGTCCTACATCAATGGATGGGCTGCCTTCACTAACAGTACCACGTATGAATCTCTAATCTCAGACCACCACGGTGGAGAATCACTCCCTGAGATCAGCAGATCTGAGCAGTCTGCATCACTCGAGCGGGAACTTCTTACTAATTTGTGATGATATGAGAACCTGGGTGAATTTGTTGTTTCTACGATGACATGAATTCTCCCCCAACACACAGAAACATGTTAAAATAAAAACTAATGTGCCATGCTTGGAGAACCCTCCTAATTGTTTTGTGTTGTCAGGATCAAGATGAGCCAGACGAGGAGCTTTTTTTATCACACGAGGTTTAACGAACAGGTATTAAGTCAGGGACGAGAGATTAACAGTTATCTGACAGTAGGAGTACAGATGTGGGTGTCACGGCCTTGTACAGTCTGACAAGAGCACTAACATCAATCATCATGCAGGTCCTGAGCAGAAGGACAGGGAAACCTTCACCATTCATCATCGTCCCTCATTAACGTTGACTTTAATTAGGACCATTACGCTTTAGGACATGGTTTGAATTTATTTATCTTTATTTTGTGCGAGGGTTATTTAAAGAGTAAGAACACCAAATGTTAATTCGGAGATTAATTAAAATAATTATCATTTGAATCGGATAATCACAGTTTGTAAGATCCTAAAGGTTTATTGGTTCTCAGGTGTGCAAAGTGCCACTTTACTCATTGCTTGCCAGCCCTTCATCTACATTTACCAATCAGCATAATTGATCAATTATGACCACTGAGAAGGAGCATGAGCAGCACTGCACATCCTGACTGCTATGCAATGTGCTGCTTTGACACTTACAGTGGTGTGAAAAAAGTATTTGCCCCATACAGATTTCTTCTGTTCTTGCTGACTCGTTAGTTTCAGATCAGCAAAATTTGTTCATTATCAGACAAAGATAACCTGACTAGACTGTTTTCAAATGATGATTTAATAGTTTAAGTGGAAAAAACCCTACTCCAGATGGAACGAGACACACACATTCCAGAAAGTTTCACTTTTGTGTTTTCAGTTGATTGAATATTTTCCCAAAAGACTTTGGGAGCACCAATATTCTTTTTGCAAACACGAGATGAACCTTTGGCCTTGAAACCACTTCATGGAGGCCATTTTTGTCCCTTCTCTTTCTTATTGCTGAATCATGACCTCTGACCCTAACTTTAAGGAAGTGAGCCCTGCAGTGCTTTAGATGTTCTGGGTTCTTCTGTTCTGATATTTCTTTAGAACAGGACCTGATGTGTTGCTTTTTGAGATCTTTTAGCCTCCTCCATGTTGTCAGACAGGTTCTATTGAAGTGATTTCTGAATCCTATGGTCTGGAGGTAATCAGGTCTGATGGGACTAAACTCAGCTTTCCAAATAATGTGGCTAATCCCAATTAATTCATGACGTCACAAGATGGCACATGTACTTTTTCACATAAGACCAGGTTGGTTTGCATAGCTTTTTATCTTTAATAAATGGAAAATATCATTTGAAAATTGCATTTTATATTTACTCTGGTTATCGTTGACTGATAGTGACATTTTGTTTGCCAATCTGAAACAGATTTGGTACTGAAACAAAAACTGAAGTAAGTAAGACATAACATAAGCATAAACAATGGATTTTTCCACCAGGTTCTCTTGCTAAACCAGAGCCGATCGCCTAGCACCAGCTCGTTCTGTTTACTCCAGCTAAAGCTCTTGCACTGACTAAACCAGTGATATCTCAACACCAAGTCTATGCTGGACCTGAACAAAGTACCACTTCTGTCAGGAGTTGAAAGTGGACTTAAAGGGACCAGCAACCAAAGAAAATGTTTAAAATGTTGGAAATAGTTTCACTTTTACTCATTCATCATGATTCTCTGTGTTCTCCCGTTTATTTCCACAGGCCGAAGACGTGTTAGTTTAACTGGCTTCTCCAAATCATCACCACTGTCTCATTGAGAGTGTGTGTGTGTGTTTTACATCACCAGTCACGGAGAGTGTGTCAGAGCACTGCATAGAGCTGCCTTCACAATCCCTATCGTCAACAGAATTTATAAACATCTTCAATTCTTTTATTCTCACCAGCAAACCCTGTGATCCATGTCGATAAACTGAGAACAGAGAAAGGATCGAGCACCCACTATAATGGCATGATTCTGAGTCTGATTCTGTCTCTGGCTGGGAAACCAAAATCAGTTCTCGACTGTTTTTTCCCGTTAAGAACCAGCTTTAGCACCAGATCTGGTTCTAAAACTGGAACCTGTTCAGTGGATAAACCATAACTGGGTCCACTTGGTAATGGTGCGTGATCCAAACATGACAAAAGATGCCAACATTCATGTTTTTGTCAGCTTTGTGGTCGAGGCGTCGCTCTCACTGCTACGTCTGACTGTCAACACGTCGTGGTTTCTGTAGCGCCTGTAACGGTGCAAACACTCTGCTTTTCAGTCAGTGTGTGCTCACCCTGACATGTTGTGCATGCTAGAGGTGTAAATTCTACTTATGATATTTAATCAAAAGCCTATACCTGATAAGTGCCTGGTAAAATGTTTCTGTTTGCTAGCATTAGCATTAGCTTTTTAAGAATACACTAGTGTTTTTTACTGATCCTTTCTTTGAATGTTATTAAATATACTGCACAATCTGCTGTTTTTCCTCAATTCTTAATCAGATTGTTGTTGTCCTCTTTTGCAGTATTTACTCAAATAAAGCAGCAGGGGGAGGTTGTGGGTAAAGTGGTCAGCCCTACTTTGGTCTCCTCGTGTTGCTCCACTTTGAGAGGTCCCCAGTCATCTTTATGATGTGAGCGGGGCGTTAATCTCGCTCTCCCTCCTTTTTTCCTGGCTGTGAGGAGCACAGTCGAGCTTTGGAAATAGATCACATCAGAGGGGACGCTTGGCTCTCGATGACGGGCTCCGTGTTTGTTTCATACATGCATGATGAGGAGCTCAGCTCTCGGAGGGGCCACCAGTTGTGGCACAACACTGCTGCCCACGGTCAATGTGTTGCCGAGTCTCAGTTCCTCCCTCCCGTGGGAGAAAACGCATACTTTTGCAGTTTGTTACAGCGGAGTGCCGATGTGTTTACTGATGTGAGAAATACACATTTGAACAGAACATCAGCTGTGCTGTGTGAGTCTGGTAGTGTGTGTTGGTTTTATTTAAAATGTGCACATTTTAAGAAAACCTTTTTTTAATCTTATAGACTTTTGACATTGTAGTTATTAAGCCTTGGATTTACACAACATTTTATGATTAATAGCGACACACCCTTGGGGGGGAGGGGGGGGGGTATAGAACAGGATTTTGTACATGTAATGAAATATTAAACCATAATCCGTGCGACACCTAATATATAACTCATGGTGCCGATGACGGAGAATGCTCAGGGTCAGGTCAGTGTGAGGACCCCGCCCCGCTTACAGGGCTGGAGGAGGGATTCGTTTTTATCATTCTTTAATATCTCAAACGCGGCTTGTAATGCATTAATTCAGACGAGCATTGAATTTATTGGAAAACTGAGACAGAACGAGGCTAGAGAAGAGAAATTGTAACCGGGCTAGACCCAGCGACCCCTCTGTTAAGCCTCAATATGCACCGAAGCAGGGGAAACACAGCATCCTAATACATAAAAGATTCTGCATAAATCCACTGGACATCAAATCTCAGGGATTTGTTGTGTTTTTAAGACGACGTGTAATATCAGATAGTTGTTTGCATTCCTTTTAAGAATTTAGGAGGTGACGCCGGATGCTAGATTCTCGATGAAAGCAATATGTGTTGTTTGTTTTTTCAGTTTGTTTAGTGTCGACGCTTTTCCCCAAGTCGAAACTTTCTTTATACATTGTTTCCTGAATTCGTGCCTAATGGAGAGTGGAGTGGAGATTTCTGCAAAGATCTGAGCACTCGGCAGAAGCATTTGGTCACAGATCCCTGGCACATCTCTCCCCCGTCTTTCATCTTACACCTCTCTCACCTGCCACCGCCACCTGCCTGTCAAAACCTTCACAATCGAGCTTCTATCTTTGCCCCATTTCTCGTCCTGCGAGCGTTTGCACCCAAATACTGGTTTTGTCCGGCTCCACAACTACTATATTTTATTTGCCACCGTCTTTAATTAAATGTAGCTCTGGAAGGAAAACACAATCTAAGGAGAATTTCAGTTTCCAGCTCTTCCCTGCTCCTCTCCTGGTGGGTTCTGGCTACAGTGGCCGTGTTTCTCTCTGGGTGTTTCTGAATCACGACATGGCCCTTCTTACTGCTGAATTATATAAAATCTCTGCTTGGTTTTTTGTTAATTAGTCTGAGCAAAGAAGAAATGGGGGATGGGGAGATTGATGGCAAAGGGGAAGGCATGGCGTGCGTGTGTGTGTGTGCAGGCGGTGAAGGGAGGCTTCGCCTTTAACTTGGTCCAAGTTGGCCCAAAGGAGGCTGCTGCAAAGGGAGACTAGGTCAGAGCTACAGAAGGAGAGGAGACCACAGCAAAGTGAACTTGAGGCTGTGTGGGCAGAAGGCGAGATCAGAAAATCATCTGACATCTTAAATGCCCTCATATTCACATTGTATTCCTCAGAAAGTGTCTTAACTGTTGGTTTTTGTTCACACAGGGAGCTTTTCAGTAACGCAGCACATTGTCTGACTGACTCTACAGGCCACACTCAGCCGTCTTCAATTACTTAGTTTATTTCATCTTCAAATCCCTAAAATCCTGTGGTAAATGTTCACGCCTCCCTCTGATGCTGTTGTTGATTTCTTGTTTTGTAAGATGCTCAACTGTTTATATGCTAGTTGATCTGAAAATTTAGTCTTGAAATTTTTATTTTTGTTGTCTGAAATTATTTAAAATGCCCTAAAGAAGAAAAAAGGAATTTGAGTGACTTTGACATGGTTGTTGAGTATTTCGGAAATTGCTATCTACTGGGATTTCCACTCACTATCTCTAGAGAAACTGAGCAGCAGTGGCCTTGATGATGTCAGAGGAGGGTTCAGGCTGTTGGTGGTATAATGGTGTGGGGAAAACTTTCTTCTCCCTTTTAGGTCCCTTAGTACCAACTGAGCATGGTTTAAACACCACAGCCTACCTGAGTATTGTTGCTGACCGTGTCCATCCCTTTATGGCCACAGTGGACCCATCTGCTGATGGATACTTCCAGCAGGACAATGCTCCATGTCACAAAGCTCCGATTATCTCTGACTGGTTTCTTGAACATGACAATGAGTTCACTGGACTTCAACAGTCTCCAGAATCACTGGATCTCAATCCAGTGCAGAACCTTTGGGATGTGGTGGACCGGGAGATTCACATCATGGATGTTCAGTCGACAAAGCTGCAGCAGCTGTGATGCTGTCATTTATATGGACCAGAACATCTTAAGATTTCCAATACATTGTTAAATCTATGACATAAAGAATTAAGGCAGTTCTGAAGGCAAACGGTGTACCTAATTTAGTGGCAGATTGGTTCTCTTTATCTTTCCCAGGTCAATGTAGATAGATTGTCATTAAAATGTCTCTAAGTCTTTTTTTATCCTCCTTTAAAGTGAGGAAATATCATTAAAACTCCTAGATTTTAATTATTCTTTGGTTTCAAAAGCAATAACGATCTATTTAGGCATTTCTCCAGTTACACTGATTCACTGAATCCATCTGCAATCAGTGCAGAAGCCAAATCTGGCCCACAAAAGGGTCCCATCCAGCCTGCAAAGTATTAAATTATCCATAAATTACATAAAATCCCTTGTATGAGTCAGATGTAACTCGGCTCATAAAGGGTTAATGAGGGCAGTGCCTAGTCATTCAAAGCGCTCGCTGGCAGCCTGGTGAGCAGAGTGACAGCCATGTGAAGACGTGCTGCTGAGTGTTTCAAACTATCCCTGCCTTCTGAGCCCTGTTTAGTAAAACTCCGCTCCAGTTGGTGCTAAACTAATAACTTCAAATGAGTAAGCCCCAAGCTAACGGAATTAGCAGCAATGAGCTGAGCCGTGGTTCACAGCGGCTTCAGTGGCTGTTGTGAAGTTAGTTTTCTGGGAAGGAGTTGTGCAGCTGGAGCGGGATGCGCTCTGCAGAGCTGTTGTAATTATGGATCCATGTTTGTGCCTAATGTAGCTACGCTCAAGTACACCTAGAGTCATCTCTGTTAGATCTACAGGCGCAGTAGTTCTTGTCTTCTTTCAATAATGTTTTCACATTTTTTCATTTACATTTTATTTAGGTCTGTCAACCATTAAACATCAGTTTACATTAAAGGCACACTATGTAACTTTTTCATATTTTAAAATCTTTTTCTTGAGCTAACATGTGCTAATGTGACCTTTTACAGGGTTAATGAAATGTCATTCAGCCCCATCTGCTGCTCGTGTGCAGAATACCGCGTTTGCAACTTCAGAGTCTCTGTTCCGGTGCCCCTGATGAATCACAAAGTCACGTATTTTGCGAGGTTATAGGCTAACCCAATGTGGCTAGCTGATATGCTAGCGCAGACGTGTTTTTTTAGCTCACGATTCCTGCATTTTTTTTCAATCTCTCCCTGTTTAAACACAGCTGATTTCTTTGAATAAGTGATGAACCGGTCCAGTTGAAAGCAATGAAGGCTGAGGAGACACTTCAACAGTTAGATTTAGGTGTTTCTGAGCAAAGACAATGCTAATGTTTTTACAACAGTGATTTAAAACGGACACTAGGGGGTGCTAAAAACAAGCCAAAATGCATAGTGTGCCTTTAACTTACAGACAAAACTGCAACAAAACTTCTCAATAACAAAAAATGTTTTAAAAACAATGGGTAACAACAGAAATTAAATAAAATGAACCAGACTTTATTATTATTATTATTATTATTATTATTATTATTATTATTATTATTATTATTATTATTATTATTATTATTATTATTATCAGAAACATGGCTATTGAAAGACTGACCACCACACTGTCCGTTTAAAAATAAAATTCTGGCTCTTAACTTGTATTTTCTAGTGAGTTGACCTCTGATTATGTCATAGTTTTATTAAAAACCACTAAATCAAGACTTTGTAGCTAAAATTTGCTTATTCTTTTTTTATCTCTAATTTGGTGCCAGAATTCCACCTTGATAACAACTGTTTCTTTTCACTTCCAAGTTTTTCTGCTGCATCACAGCAGAAAAAGCCTTTTCTCTGACTTCTCTGACCAAGAAACCTCAGCTAGAATCCGTTTCCTGAAGCTTAAGTTCACTGCGCTCAGCAGATGTCACCCTCCCCTCAGCAAACTCTCTGAGCAGACCTCAACCTGCATGTAGCTACATGACCAGTCGGTGACAGTGACATAATGTGGCACCTTTATAGAGGACCAGTCAGACAGAGAATGAAGAACGGGAGGTGATACAGAGGGAGAGAAATGAAAAATCAGCCACATATGTACCAACAGTGAGAGACAGGGCCTGACTCTGAGCAGAGCTGAGCTTCAATATGTTCAGATGAGGAACGTGTGAACAATGGGATGCAGCAGAACAGGCCACTGAAGGATAAACCAGGAGACGGCTGGTTAAAGTATTCCTTCTGCTCTTATAACTCCAAAGAAAAGCTGCTTGAGAAATGCAGTATTTGTGCAAAAGTTTTAAACCATCTCTACTTTCTTCAGATTTTGCTTTCGAGGGGATAAACTTTCCTACAGTCCTTTGTATTTTGGCTGCTTTCAAACTCAGTATTGTTCACTCCTTGCACCTGACCATGATCGAATATAGTGCAGTGTGAGTTTTAAAAAGAGGAAACTGGAGAACAAAAGAAATGTCAGATCTGAAGAAAAGCTATATCTAAGAGTACGCACTCAGCAGATTACTTTAAAAAAACACAATGAAGGAGTTTAGTTTTACTGTATTTTTGGTTACATTCATTTATTAGTTTAGAGGTTGAGAGACAAATTTCAATGCTATAATATTAAATATGAAGTAGTAGCAGTATAGTTGACCTCCATCTACAGGTAGAAGATGCAGATACAGACTAAACGGTCCTAAAGAGCAATTTGGAAAAACAATAATGTGACTCAAAAAAAGCAAAAAAAAAACATGTTTTTTTTACCCCACTTGTTAAATTACAGAGTAGAAGGGATTAAATATAAACAAAACACCAACAGCTCTTTGAAAATGAGCCAATAATCCTCCCACCACAAACACGTGTCACACACCTGAGGTTGGTGAACAAGCTGCCAAACAACCTCTACAGGAAGAGTCTGCATAAGCTGCACAGCTAAGTAGACAAAATGTGTTTTTTCTGTCATTGTTGGGGTTTTATTACATCACACGGTGTCCACTGCATCCCCAATACCTGCAAACTCAACAGCTTTGACTAAAATATGCATGAATCCATTTGGAAGCTTACTTTCAAAAACTCTATGGAGGAAAATCTCAAAACTTTGAGAACAAATTAGAATCTTTCGAAGTCAGCAGCTACCTCATATGTGAGATGACTCGACACCGTTCTCTGCATCTCCTCCCGCTGACAGGGGTATGATCAAAATGTCTCAGAAATTACCTCCTATCATCTTTGTCTGGGCTCTTTCTCGTGAACTAGACATTGTAAGGTTAAGAAATGACGGTTGGAGAAATGTGTAAGGACTTAGAGGAGAATCAGACTGCAACGAGAACTCAGTAAGTTTAGGATGTGGGCATGCAGCTGATCAGGCAAGCATGCATGATACAGAAAAGCAAACCAGTCCAGTTTAATACAATCTGATTCATTCTGACCTGCATCCATAATAAGTCATTAGAAATATTTTACTTCCTCCCTTAAAGGTAATTCCATTGTTTGCTACGTTAAAGAATTTAATGAAGAACTGAACTTTCCATCTAAGCTTTGAGAGAATTGGACCAACTCTAATCACGGCTGACATTTAGACACTTCTGTCATTTTACTTGGAAACTTTCAAAGCTAAAACTTCTTAACTGGATCCAAATAGAGAGAATCACGATCAGATCACTGGGTGGCAGCTGACTAAATCATAAATCTGTTACAAATCAAGTAATTACAATATTTTTAAAATCAAATAAAATATTTGACCACTTTTTAAGTCAACATCCCCTGTGTTCATAGTCTTTCTCATAAGCCAATAAATGGTCTATTGTGGCACAGACATGCTTTAAATTATTCATTTATTTTCACCTATATTTGTGATCTCATTGAGATGTGGGATCAGATTTTTGCATGAGAACTGAACACTAAAATAGGAAATACGTTTCTAATGAAGCTTTTCCCTTTTAAATTAAGTTCAGAACCCTTTAGTGGATTTAAGGTGGATCGTTTCAGCTCCCCTTTTAGCTCAATACAAAGGTGTAGAATTGGTAATAACTTTTCTCCCAAGCCCTTTATGTACAGAACGGTTTATTTAAAGGGACTAGAGGCAGGATTTGTAAAAAAAAATGCATGCATGTTCAGTTTTTTTTTAAGTTAATGGATGATGAAACATTTAAACTGAAGAATGAGACCACCCATGTATTGTTGCATTGTTTTGAACAGGCTGTGTTCTGCAAACTGCGCTGCAGTTCAGGCATGAATTTCCTGCGCTGTCCTACGGATGTGACGTGAACTGACACCGTTTACTCATTCTCGACAGCTTCAAAACCGGAAGGAGTTGTATGCGGTTGGTGGCAGTAATGCACCTTAACGTTGCGTGCCAACCGCCAACTTACTTTGTCGCTCGACATGTTCCTTTTTACATAATACCAGTATATGGGCAGCGGTCTGATTCTTTCGGCTGACTCTGCAGCTCCTGCTCACTTGGCGTTCAGGCCGGTAGCAGGCGTTGTCCATGTGGTTTGGGTAGTGGGAACGTTGGACTCTGTGTTCCTTATGTCAGTGGCTCGGGCGCTATGATAGCTTTGTGTTTTAGGACATCCCATTGGTGGACACTCTGCTGTGTCCTTCTGCACGAGCTGTGTGTGACCATGGCAACACAATGGAACTCAGACCGGCAGAGGAGCGAGACTAGCAGGAGAGCGGGACAGGACCCTTGCGGCTGGTGGCGTAGCCAGTGGTAAATCAGCTAATGTCCCGATGCTCTGAGCCGTTGGTGCTCTGAGTAGACAGACTGCTGGTTCTCCCCCACAGTTCAGAAGAAGAGCATGGGAGTGGTGGAGAACCACGAGGGAGAAACTGGTGCTGTCTCGCCGTTAGCTCCCCTCTGGGACTATTAGGGTGGCGGTCCAACCAAGCCAGAGCTCGGTGTGTGTGTGGCGCTGTGCATTGTTTTACCATATTTCCTTTTGTATTATTAAAATGTGTGTTTTTTGTGGAATCATGTCTCTGCTTGCCTTTGGTTGAACCCTAATGAGATGAACTAGTGAGAAGTTTCTGCGCGCTACCATGCAAGGTGGCAGTTCCTTGCAGTGCCGGGCACGTCGCTCCTGAGTTTCATTTCTTAATCCTGACCCTAGTTCCTTTAAGTTTATATTAATCAGCTTTCATAAATTTTGGGACCTGAATCAAGTCAAGGCATCAGTCCCAGCAGTGACCTTCAACAGGTGGTCCCCAGGTCTTATCCGGCCTGCCACTGATGTAAGAAATACAGTTTGATGCAGGAATTAGTTGTAGCCCTATATGATGGCAGATCCTCAGCCAATCACAACACTTCCTCACAGCTTGTGAAAGTTGGAGCCTAAATAAACTGAAATGCCCCCTAGTGGCTGGTTGTCCCCTCCTATGTGTAACCAATGAAACATTGTCCTGATAAAAGATCATTTTTTTCCAAATGTTGACATAGTTCTTACCTCACTGCTGCATTTTCACACACTAATTTATTTTAATATGTTTAGTTAATTAGTTATTTGATATTAACTCAATGATATCATGCAGGTGCGTTAGTTAGATCTCATCTTATTGTTTCTATATTGACAACAAATAAATAATAGTTGACGAAAGAGGGAAATATTTCCAGTTTTCGTTTGTGAACTTGTTGACTTGGCCCCAATTCCGCTCTCTATCCTTATTCCAATCTGTTCTCCACGTTTCTTTGTTCTCCCTACTCCTCTTGTGTTCATTTCCTTTATATTTTTCTCTGTCACTATGTGTGGTGGGATATTTTTGTGCAGTCTAGATAAGGAGGCCAGGGCGAACCTACGTCTTGCTACATCAAGCAGCAGAGTATTGAGAGGCCAGCGTTCTGTCCCTGTGGCCCGCTGAGCCGCATAAATCAAACACATGTACGCACAAGGACGGAAAAAAAAGATTAAAAAGATATCTGTGAGAGATTGACTACTCTGTTACCTTGTAAAAAAAAAAAAAAAAAAAGGGGGAAAATCAAGAATGGCCTAGAAAAAAACACGCACCATGGTATATGTACATACCTGTATCAGAAATGTGAGGCCTTGACTGAGTAAACCCACGACTTTGGAAGCGTTCGGAATTTATGTCCCGGCTGCACATCATTCTTGAGATGGACTTGCGGGCTTAACCTTAAGGTAATATCAAAAATGACGAGTCCACAAATTTCGCTCTGACATAATTGCGTGCCTCAAGGTTTATCACATCCAACAGAATCTCATCAGGCAAAACCATTTCCACTAACTGGATGTGCTTTATGCAGAGATTGCCACGTTCACTAAATCGAGATTAAAATGAGATTTACAAATGACTGTTACTGATAAATGTTTTGTACATTTTAATCCACAAGGCCAGTCCTTCCTGTGAACCCTCCCTCCTGCATCATCCTTCTCTTTTGTTATTACTTTAAGCGTCGTTCTATCAGAAATACGTACAACAATTTTTTTTATGCAAAAGAGCTTACATTACAAAGGATTTAGCATTTATTGTACGTTCTTTCAATAAACGTGTGTTATAAACCAAGCTGCAGCACCGAGACACCTCCGGTTCTTTTCGCACACAATGATTTCTGTTTTGGCAAGAATTGATTTTCTATCTGCGATAACGAATGTTCTTTGTTGAGATATCAACCCAACCTCCCATTTTCATTTACTACATCTAATATAGCAAAGATTAGATTGAGTTGCCGAATGGGTTTAGTTAATGGTTTCATTCTTGTTCTGCATGGAGGTATCAGACCCCACTGTCACCTCTCCATTCACATATCCAGTGCTGGAGAGATTACAGTTGGCTGGCAAATAAATTTATACCTTTTTTTAATGCATCAGACTAAATGTTAGATAAAGATGTGTCACTTTACGTATCAGCTGCTTTGAAACTTTATGTTTATCATTTGGGTTTTTTTTCTAAATTTAGTAAAATTTGATATTGGATTAAAAGCATGTCAAATGGAAGCATGAGCTGGTGATGCCTTTATGACAAACAAATGTCAATCTTTCAAACAAAATAATAAAATGTTTATAATTTAAGCTTATATTTAGATAGATGCTGTTAAATATGTTCATAAAATCATTTTCTTCACCTGTTTTGTCCTGTTCACATAGAACTGCAAAAAGGCCCAGTGTGACTGTGTATAAATAATAAATAATTACTATTCTGTCCTATCCTGAGTGGCCTTCCTTGGGGAAAGACACTTTGTCCAACAAGATGTTTGAGTTAATGTTGTTTTATGAACTTTACACAGGCCTTTTCTGTATATTACATGGTTATTTTGACAGAAATATTAAGACATTTCTGCCAATCCTGATGCCTGACTGCAGTAAAAGTGCTACATGTTGCTCTTGTGGTGATATTTATGATTGTAAATAGCCAAAGATGACCTATTTCATCCAAATCTGACAGGAGAGTAAAGAGAATTTGGACGACTACCAGCTCATTGCTGCTGTTGTCTCCACTTTTATCTGCTAATAAAATAATTAGGACAAAACAATGGGTATGGGTCAAGTCATGATATTCCTGCTCCCTCCTGTGGTCTTTAGATTATTGCAGCATTTGCAATTTTGCCTTTCACAAATTAACTTCATTTGTTCCCACTAACCACGTCGCCAACTGTCCCCAACTAAAGCTGGTGCAGGCAGGGAATTGTGGGTAAAATCTGGCAAACAAATCATGTAGTGCAGGGGTGGCCAAACTTTTCAAGATGAGGAAAGAATCAAATTCAAATTTTAGTCAAAGTCAGTGAGGGTTCTATTTACCAGGAAGATAAATTAAAAGAGAAAACCTGACAAACTTTGGATATGATGGAAACTTTTACATTTAAATAACACTTTTATTTATCTGTATTTTGCGTTTGGCATCATGTTAGTAAAAAAATCTGTAAACATTTTACCACTCCTGAAATGCAGTTGAGGGCCACACAAAATCACTCAGAGGGCCTCAAGTGGCCCCCGGGCCGCACTTTGGACATACCTGATGTAGTGTGTCTCCAACTGATCTAAAGCAGGTATTACACACAGAAACACACTTAAATTATTATTACATTTCTTAGTTGTTGTGTGTAACAGCATCCTGTCCATTTATCTATTTGTTTATTTTAATCATTTTTCTTTAACTTTTTTCAAACACCTTTATTTGTGTAGTTTCATTTGCTTCATTTTAAATTAGATACGTAATAAAAGATTGGAGAATTTTCTTTGGGGGAAGAAAATGTTGGTTTACAAGTTTACAGCAGAGTTCGTGTTTGTGCATCATGGCTGTAATTAAGTCTTTTGTCAGATTTTTGGTTGGTGATTAACAATATCAAACAGGCACAACAAAAGTAACAACAGTGACATCATCATCCATTAATGGTAATAAGGTTTGATTAACTGGTATCCTGTTTAGTTTCCTTCTGCTGGGAATGTTCCAACCATGTGAGCAGGTTTAACAAGTCCACAAACAAATGAGTGAATAAAGCAAAGCCTGCTTGCTCTATTGATTTGAGCGTATTGGTAAATCTACCAGTGTGTTGGATTGTTTGGGTTAACTGCTCCCTTGACAACAAACTAACCGTGATAAGATGACCTGAAAATCTCTGTTACTTCAAGGATGCTGGAATTGATAAGAGAAGACGTTTACAGTATTAAACCAGGCCTGCACATTAGAAAAGACACAATGACAGTATTTGGGAGAAAGTATCATTATTCAAATATTACTTCTAAGATATTTGAATATTTTGTATTTATTGCCTTTCTGAGCTTCACTGCTTTTAAAAAGCGGATTTAACTGCATGTTTGCAACAGTTACAAATGATTTGATCTGAAAACATGAACTAATAAAATAAAACTGAAACAATCAACTTTGGTAGTTTTAGGTAAAACAAATAAAATCAAATAGGCTCAATCTCAGCTGCACATCTGAATGATTCATAATAATCCAGTTCATTTATTGCCCTAGCATATGTGGCTGCTTTCACTATTTTAAAAGCCGCATTTTCCATTTAAACCTGATTTCAAACTGTTGTTTTGTTTCCAAATATAATCACCTGATTCACTGTCTCAAAGCTGAAAAATACATCTAAATAAAGTTGATGAAAATACTTTTTTTAATGTATAAAAGAATTCCACCTACAATAAAACTTTAAATAACGTACAATAATGTGAAGATTTGGACAAAAACTGCAACTCCAAACACACATTAGCCTCTACTGTACGAGCTTCTTTTTCCAGGTTTGGTGCAGAAACAGCAGATCTGGTTGCCAGACGTTAATGTTTGCTTTGCTAAAAGCTTCGGAGTGCGAGACGCATAATATCATTACTGATTCATTCAGCAGATGGGTTTGTCAGGAAGGTTTGAGGGAAGCAAGAAGAGGAGGAGAGTGTGCAAAGAAAAGGGGGGGAAAAACAGATAAAATTAAAAAATGCCATAAAATGAAATAAAGATGAGTGCTCCACGGAGCCACAGACTGAATATAAAAGAAAATCCCGTGAAATATACATGGCTGGCAGGAGAGCGGAGCGGAATGCTAAGCTGGGTTTTCTACCTGTAACCTCCGACGCGTGGCCTGATCCTGAGCCTGTTGATCACCCCGAAACATTTAGGGATCATCACACAGACGTCTGTCCAAATGGAGCCGATTCCTCATCACCTTGGCAACAAGAGAGAGGAAGACATGAAGGACCATCTCCCATATTTAATAAGATTTAATGTTATTTTTCCCTGTCTGTAATGCTTTTATTATTGCAGATCGGCTTAGCGGTGAAAGGTATTGATTGTAAGCCGGAAACCCAACTGGGACTAAAGGAAGCAAAGATGGGAGGTGTGAGCTGTTAATGGCAGGTGATTTGTATTTGTTAAAAAGAAAAATGTTTTTTTTTCTCCCCCGTCACGTAAGGTGTTATTTTACAAGCTTTCTACCCAAACAAGGAGAGTGCGTTTATATATCTGAATAAATCATAGCAGTCGTGTTTCTCTCCCTTAAAATTTGCTTCTGGAAGATTTTGTAGCTTTTAGACACAATCTAACAGAAAAAGGAGGTGTATGGAGCATGTAAAAACACAAATACGTCATACAGACATAGTGTGAAAGACAAAGAGTAAAAGAAAGATGATTTAGTTAAGTTAAAATGACTTAAAAACACATATGATTGAGAATAAAAGTGGGGGGAAAAAAGTCCAAAAAGCAAACGTATGGTGATGATGACTGGGAGATTTTGTGTTTGTGTTCCTGTTCTGAGCTTCACAGTGAGAAAACACGACTAATGATTCTTTCTCACCTTAATACCAAGCAGTCAAGGTCAGCCCTCTACTGATGTATCATGGACAAGGTGTCCCGGACACGTAGGAGCACTGCCACATCGAGTTTGTTGCCTGTGTTGTTTTCTGTGACTTTGCCCCAGAATTTATCACTGTTCCACCTGAAGGAATACAAAAAGATACAATCAGAGAACAAGCAATTCATCCAGCGGTGCAGCTCTGAGGGAACCAGCTCTTGTCCTGTGAGCTATACACATGATTTGTTACCGTTTCCTCAATTCATGCATTGATTATTTTTCACCACCACTGATGGAAAAACTAGAGGGGCACTTGCAGATTGTTTGGTAAGTTTTATGAAATTCTTTTTGTTTTTTTATTGATTTTTTTTTTAGAGATTAAACACATTTTGATGCCAGTCTAATGTATCTCATTGGATGAAAACTGGGCATATTGTTCAAAAGTTATATTCAAATATGCCAAATTTTCAACTTTTGTCCATTTTTTGCTCTGCTTGTTTTCCTACTTAGCTTTTCTTTTTCAAGTTTAATAGAAATGAGCCTCAGAGTTTCTACCCAGAACTGCAAACATGACTAGAGAGGATATTTTTCCTTTCTTTTTTTGCATTAAAATTAAAAAGAAAGAAATTTAAGAAATATTTTATTGTACAAAATATGAATGATTTTAAACAGGAAACTGCAGTTAAAGTAGTAGTCTGGCCATTTTGAAGTGAGTTTCTGTGTATCAGTTAAAGTAGCGCCCTGAACAGCCTCAGTTTGGAGAAATGGCTTTATGATTTTCAGTACTGTTGATCTAAATGCGTCTTGCTGCTGTCTTTAAAAATCCCCAACCTCCTAAATAGATCATTCAATGTTTCTATGAACCTTGACACTGCTGTCAATTTTGCCATACGTGGCAATTTACATCAAATTCCTTGGTTATTCATAAGCATATATTGTATATCACCACTAGCAACAAAACAGTTCATCCAGGGGTGAATTCCTTGATTTTGCTGAAGAAATATGAAACTGATTGTGATGTAAACATTTATAAAACCACTAGGATACCTTTAAGACTGGAGCTGTTTTAAACCAACAACAATCCAGTCTGGAGTTGGGTCCATAGTTTGTCAAAACTCTTTTTCTCTCAAGCTGAGGTTGATCAGGATGTTATGGGTAAGACGGTATTATTTATAAATTTTAGACAGGGACAAAATTCTGGCCCAAAAGGAAGAGTCTGAATTCAGCAGAATGTTATTTTAGCTTAAAGTGCCCATGACATCGTTTTCCATGTTTTCTGACTTATCTATCATGTTGCAACGTTGAGTTCTCACCTTAAACCTGCCAGAAAGAGCAAAAAACGGCGTCCATCTGTCTCCTAGTCCAGCCAGTGAGAAGCTCTTCCAGATTTCAGACCCAGGTTTCAAACCGTTTTTTCACTCCAGCCCGCTATGAGGTCATAGTGATCCGGACTTGCTTATATGGTAAATTCTCCGCCCACATGCACGTTCACGACAACTGGAGCGAGGCAGTGCCGCCGCCATTGCCCATAGACCGTGTAGTGTTTAGTTTCAGTTTCGTTTCTCTTTCATGCGACGACACTGCCCCCTGCTGCAGCAGAAGTGTCAGGCTGCCAAATAAGGAGAAACCCAGCAGAACCGGAAGGCGGCGCTTTCTTCTGATCTCTGAGTTGCTCGTTAGGAAATAATTACAGCGTATTTTGAGTTATAATGGTGCAACGCTAACCTAGAGGCATCAAAGATTACACCTGTTTAATATAAAGTGATTTAAATATCGAGTCATAGTCACTTTAAACTTTAATGTGGCTTAATGGATGAATCTTTAGTAAAATTCTAAAAGTTCTAAAGACCTCTCTCTTTGCTACAAAGGAAACTTTAAAAACATATATACATTTATAAACATTACTCATGGATTGCACCTGTTTTGAATCTTAGTGTCAGAGCATATGCAGATGACACCATCTTCAGCTTAGGCTCAGGTTGTGTTTGCACACAGTTTTTAATGTTTCCCTTTCACCTGTCTTGAAGTAGCAGAACGAGCAGAGAAAGACAGTATGAAGCTGTTAAAACTCCAAAGAAAGTCAACGGAAGATGGAGCTGTGGGGGGAACTAAATGCTGACTGGAGGGAAGGGGGGAGGGTGGGGGAGTCGGCCTGTCTCACTTGCTTGGATCATTAATTTGTGTTCTAATTAGCAGTAATGCCACAGTTGAAATGTGACGCCTGCATACGAACGACGGGCGTGTGCGTGAGTGTGTGTGTGTGTGTCTTTGACCTGCCCGAGCTCTAAGTCTCCTGGCTTGTTAGAAATGACAGATTGACGCTCTCCTTCACCCCCCCACCCCCCCATCAGGCACACTCCACTCCACTACTCCACCCACCCATCTGCTCTGGAGAGATGCCAGATCTTTAGACCTGTCTTGTGTTTACACCGCGGTGGCTGTCTGTGTGTGTGTGTATCCCAGTCAGTTCAGTTTTGGTGTTATTGGACAGGTCTGACCGGTGGGGAGTGCAAACAAATGGAAGTCACGCTTTGGCTGCATCCATCATTTTTTACTGCTGTGAATTCCAAGGCCGAGCTACGTTCCTTTTGAGCGCACATGATCCGAAACCGAAGTTCTCCCTCACAGAACACAAACACACGGACGTATTTCTGTTAATTAAGTTTGTTAAAGACGAGGAATATTAAGGGTTTAAGCTTACCAGTTGCCGGCCGAGTGAAAGGACGAATTTACATCCGTCTCAGATCTTCGAGACAGCTGGAATTGACTGCGTAGGTCACTGTTCATTTCCTGTGTTTTCCCACTCATCGTGGATAAACCGCTTCAGCCATGAGTTTCATCAGCTGTCCTCTGATTTTTAAAGACCCACACGGTGCGCTGAACATTTGCCTCCCCAGGGCCTGAAAACATTCATTTAGATAGTGCCAATATCCAATTTTCCAATGTGTTTCTTTTGGACATATCTTTAAGGAAGAAAGCAGAAAAATATATCGGTGTTGCTATCCTTTGGTCAGTGACATCACATTTATTAAAGGCTGTGTGTTTGTGTGCTTCGGGGTGTTTTCTTTGTGTGTGTGTTGGTTATTCTTGTGAAACGTCTAGCCCAGGGACAGAGGCGAGCTGGTCCTCTCTGTAATTGAACCACAGATCCTGCCAGACTATTAGTCACATGTCTTGCTCTGTCCAGAACCTTTTATCGTTGTTGAATCAACACAATCTGTGCGAATGAGAACTGGTGGGTAATACAAATGTAGCTCTCAGAGACGGCTGTGACACGTTTTTCCTTCACATAAATGTTCAGTTTCTTTACATCAGATAAAAACTTCTGAAGGTTTGTTATATATGAATATACACTGCTTATCTGGAGGTTACTGAAACATTTATAATTAAAGGTTCCAGTTTATAATAGTATAAATTATGGATGTTACTCGTTTGCCTATACCATTAACATTGATCAGAAATTGACATGTTTAAAAGAAAAAACAAAAGTGGTCACAGTAAAATATGTTGATGTTATACTTGCACATTGGACTCATACACTGCCACCCACTGGTTCTGTTTGTGGTAACAAAAATATTATTTATAACAAACTTTTTTTTAAATCCACCAAAATGGACATCAAAAACTCTTAACATTTTTGTTTAAAAATGTGCTATTCATGCCTAAAGATAAATACAAACATGTATTGAAGTTTTCGTGCAAGAAACAGTTAAATTCTCCCTGATTAGGAGCTGAATGTGGAAGAACTGACATTCTGATTACTTTTCCTTCATGTTTGTCTACTCTCATTGAAATAATCTGGTACCATTTTACAAATAAGTGCTTTATAAGTTTGCAAACACCTTGTACTCTTGTAATAAGCAGTTATAATGCATCAAACCAAAAAGGGCTGTTTTGGCAAACTGTGAACCAACATTTATTGGAACTCAGTTTTTTTTAGGGATGTCCCGATACAACGTTTTCACTTCCGATACGATACCGATATTGCAGCCTTCAGTATTGACCGATACCGATATCAATCCGATATAATATCAGCATGATTCATTCATGCTTTTACCTATTTTGTAGTGTGGAATGTTTGCAAGGACTGATCAAGTGATATTTCTATCCCATAAAAAATAGTGCAAACAAAATAAATATAACTCTAATAACAAGCAGAAAACAAATAATAGTTGGTTAACTAAAAGGATGACTACAATTCCTGCTTATAAAACAGACTGCTGATATCTGAGATTTTTGATGCAGTCCGATATAATCCGATACAGGTTTTTTGGGGGGCCAATATCCAATATTCCGATATCAATATCGGTATCGGGACATCCCTAGTTTTTTTAACCCCTTTTTATTCAGGTTGTATTCCATTGAGATTGAGATTAAGAATCTCTTTCTTACGGGAAACCTGAAGGTATGGGGTTCAGTTTCTGGCTCAAGGATACTTAGACACATGGCTTGGTCCGGGTTTTGAACCCTGGTCTCACACATGATAGATGAATGAAGCTTCTGATTAAACACATTCATATGTAAAACAGCCAAAAATAATGTGAGCATTTAGTAAAAAGAAACAAAAACAAAAACATTTACCAATTTTTCAAAAGTACATTTAACAAATAGTGGTTCTTATAACTGGTTTATTAATCTTTAATAATACTTTATAAAGTGTTTATAAATATCCAATAGCATTTAAGTATTTTTAAGGGTTCCCTCATGGTAAAATGGTACCAATAACTAATAAAATAAAAATATTATAAAACATCTTAGTGAAAAATATTTATAGTAGTGTGTCACTGATTGCTGTCAGTATTGGTTGTGCATGAATAACGTCTCTAAACATTTCTTAGCTAAACGTTTCTATTAAATGTTGACATCAAGAAATTGGACCACAATCCTTCAAACAGAACAGCTTTGGGTCTCTCTGGTGAAATAGTTGCTTCAGGTCCTTCTACAACATCTCTACTAGACTCGCTCCTCCTTATAAGCTTTGATCTCCTATAAGTCTATGGAAAACCTTATCTATAGAGGACATTAAAGCAGCAGCAGTTGACCTACCATACTGTACAATCCAATAAAACTACAAGCAGCAACAAACATGTATATAAAAATGGAATTAATTGTTGTTACGGTCATCCAAGAGCAACTTTCAGCACAGCAAACCATAACATTCAAATAACACACCTGTTCAAGGATTTGATGAGCAATAAAACAACTTTCTAGGAAATGTTTAAAATAGGTTTTGTCATGATTCAATACGCGTTCGTCCATTTTGTCCATAGTGCATATCTATAGTTGGTGTTGTGTGTGTTTACATGTCAACAGTGATGGAGTAAGGCGTAGCCGAGCTGCACCCAGCAGGTGAGATGACCTGAGGTGAACCAGATTGTCCTGTCTGCTGTGAGGGAGAGAGCTGCATGGCTGCAATATTTTAGGCCTGATGGAAAGATGGGAGAGATATACGCAGGCCTCCTCAGACCATTAGGAACCATGACACAAATAACTGCAGTGGACAGAATTGTCTGTGAAAAGACAATCCAGCGTTTCTCCTTTCTGTATCGAGGCCCGGAGTGTGAAACTAAGTGGAATGATGGAAGATCTGTGAAGGGAGCGAACCGTCCTGGATGAAGAGAGACGCTTAAAATCTGTTCTGTCTTGTCTGTCCACCTTCACTCCTCTACATCTTCAAGTTTTATATAAAAAAGTCCAGTTGAACCAAATGCTCGTTGGATTGATTAGGTTTCTATCTACAGTAGAGGCTCGACACCCCCCTCCACCACCTCTAACAGTTCATCTGAGGAACAGAATGAGAGCAGGGCCGCTGGTCAGCACTCTGGTTTTCTGCATCCAGATGGTAGATGTGAAAGATCCCAGTAAGGGGTCTCGATGCTGCGTCCTTGAAGTCAGGTGATTTATACGCTGGGAAAGGCATTCGAAAGGCAGTCGGGAAAATAACTTATTGTATGCTGAGACGTGTGTTGTCGTGTCTTAATTTATGCTTTCTATCATGAGTCATTTTAGATTTCTCTTAAATCTTTCTTGCAGATTAGAGTAAATCCAGAGCTATTCTTGTGCTAGAGCACACAAACGTTGCGTCTCTTTAGCCTCAGCAGCAGATGTGTATTTCTGTGTGTGTGTGTGTGTGTGTGTGTGTAAGTGTGTGTGCATAACCTTGAAGTGAACAGGGGAGTGTTGAGTACCCAGCTGCCAGCATCTCTTAGGGGTTATATTCTCCGGCGCCTCCCACTGTTTCCTCCCCAATTAACTCCACCATTGGTCGCGGTGAAAATGGTTTGCCCCACTACGGAGAGCCGTGTATCCCACCACAGGCTTGAGATTTGCCCCCGTTCAGCCCTTTTCAGCACACACACACACACACACATGCGTGCATGGAGAGCATCCTTCACAGCAGGGAAGTACCAGACATGGAAACACAGTCTTTTCATCTTTTTATCCTATTACATCCTAAAAGTCAACTGATTCCCAGATCAGGGAGCAGAGGCTGGAAAGCTGTTGGCCCTGGCAGCCAGATGAAAGGAAAAGGAAAAGTGGGAAAGAATAGAGTAAATGATGAATGGAGGGATGATTTTTTTTTTTAATATAAGAAATTAAAAATCGCAGTGATGTGACGTTAGTGCAGAATGAAAATGGTCAAGTTTTCATGTTTGTGTAAGTTTAGCTGCTGGATTCTGAGTCGTTATCATTTGGATGATCCCGCAAATTATAATGTAGTTAAAGGAATGCATCAGTTTTCTCAAACATTTTAATTATGTTTGTCTTGTTCTTTTTATATTTATGTGATTCAGAAAACTGAAATCAACTCCAAAAATTCACCCTGTGTTTCAGTTAAAAACAACTCATTTTTTTTGACCATCTGAACATTTCAGTTTTGTCCTAGTTTACCTCGTAATAGTTTCTGAACATTCAGACATGAACATCAGCTGGGTGTGTCTGTGTTTTATTAGCAAAACTTTTCATGAACCACTGGGCGGATTTTAATGAAACTTTCAGAAAGTAATCAGTCTAAATCTATTTGTGTCCACAGACATGATTTCTACATTTTATTTCATGCTTGTGGACCCAAAACAAAAGCAGAGTAAGTCATTACTGTGGATGAAACTACAACAAGTCCTTTCCTAATTCACAGTTTTTTAGTAATTTTACTTTGTAATTTTTGAGTTATACTTGCAGCTACCTTGTACTTTTTACTGCTGATTAATGCGCTACAATTATATGGTGGAGTTATTTAAAAAGTACAGAAAACATGTTCTGCATTAAACATACTGTAAGGGAAAAAGCAAGAATTACTATTCTTATGTGTAACATTAGAGGATATTTTTATAAAAGTGCTTGTCTTTTGAGAGAAAACAACAACTACAATGAACCCTGCCACTTTGAACAACTGAATTATGAAGCTTTCAAATTAGAATCTTATTATCAACAGGACTGACGGCAGCGGCGAGTTCAAGCAGAACTAAAATCGAAGCTGTGTGTGATTATTGTTGATCTTGAGGTCGTTGCTGACTGTAATTAGAGCAGCTTCTGTGCTATGACTGTCTCTGAAACCCGAGTGCTATGTAACATAAATACTAAAATAGAAAAATGAAAGAGAGAAGGAAATACTGGGAGGAAGATTGGAGGGAAGTGGAAAGATCAAAGACTGGAGGAATTAGGAATGGAGGAAAAGAAAAGGCAACAGGAACCAAATCTAATTCTAGTGAAGGATAGAGAATGTGGAACTAGAACAGCAAAAGAGAAAGAAAGGAAGTAAATGCAGAAGTGATGGAAAAACAAATGGACGACAGAAGAAATTTGAGGAAATTGGGAAAGGAGATTAGAGCTAAAAACAGCATGAGGGTTAGACAAATTTAGACAAAAGTTCGGCCATGGCTGTAACTTCAGAACTGGTAATCAAAATAAATAACTCCAATTTCAAAACAGGCCATACAAACAAACTGAAAACCAGTTTTGCATTACACAGATTTCATGTAGCCTAGGACACTTCCAGCAGGAATATTGTGATATTGCTGTCAGATTATTTGTATAATGTAACATGAAAATGTGTCGTGTGCAGGGGTGCACATAACCAGTTCTCTAGTGCGCATGCACACCAGATATCATGTGTGTGTACCTGATGTCTCTCCAAGCACGCTGTTGCAGGCCGGCGGCTTTACAGGAACCGCACAATCCCCAAACACAACCTGATGATTTTTACATCCCGCTGCGGAGTGCAGCCAAACAGTACTCATACAGCCGCGAGAACTTGTTGAGACACAACCCCCCCCCCCCCTCCTCCATGCATCGAGAGACAAAACAGCTAATTAATCTGCTCACTCACCACCAAGTGGTCAGAAATGTGACATGCAATCTGTCAAAATGACAGGTGGTCATTAGATATTTCCATCACGGATTTTTAAAAACGGTCAGTGATTGAAAATATTCACGACCCCTGGTTTAGCAGGATGTAGTCCTAACTGATCCATTTGATGCAACAGAAGCTCCACTTTCATTCAGTGAAGATTGGACTCTAAGGTGTTTATTTACCCTCTCATTAGGGATCTCCGTTTTTTTTTTTTTGTTTGTTTTGTTTTTTTTGTTTTTGGACAAAAATAATCCAGACCAAGAGGATTGAAATAAAACAACAACTTAGTGACAGCTTTTCCTTCTTCTAGTCCTACTGCCTTCGTCCATTTACCCCTTAGATCTGTGTCCACTGGAAATGAATAGAAATAAAAACTTGGATGTTTTTGCTGGAACACAACACTAAGGTACACTACAAAATATCTAGTTCTTTTTTTTTTTTTTTCCTTTTTGTGCTGTTTTAGCAACCTAAATGAGCCACAGCTCCAGGAGCATCATTACCCATCAACATCAGCTCCCAGTTCAAAATGCTCACGTGTGAAAAAGGTCACTAGTTTTTGATTGATCTGTTTATTTTAATACACTGATCTATTTCTTAATATTTTAATAACCTTAACAATGCAAAATAATAGCAGGAAAAATAAAACGGGCCAATGTAAGAAGCAAAGAAAAACATGAATTAATTGACATATTCAGATATGTGAATCAATCCATGTTGTTCTTTGATTAATTTTTGTTTTTCAATAGTGGAAGTGTTCTTTATAAAGGAGCTGTATGCTCCACAATCACACTGATACACATCTGCTTGTTTGTGCAACCAGTGACTCACAAAGTTAACTGAAAACAAAAGGTTCTCGATAAAAACTTGGTCTATGATTACATAGGAATCAGTAAACATCAAACAGACACTTATATTGAAGCTGCTGCAGCACAGAAAAGAGGAAAAGACTTTAGAGAAGATGACATTCAATTACAGCTTGTTTCGTTATATATTTGTGTTCCACAAAGGCCTTATATTACATTTGTGCAAAGTAGTAAACACATACCGAGGGGACCAATCACTGTTGTTATGCTCTGAGTGGCAGCTACATGTGTTGTCAGAGTTTCCTCGTCGGGCTTTGAGGAAACGATGCCGCGGAGTACGTTTGAGATAGGCTCTGCGTTCATTTGATGCAAGATCTCATCAAATTTTAATGCCAATCTGTCAATATTTTTTTGCCAATAAACCGACAAATCAAACCAACCCCATAACCTCCTGGCAGAGTCATTTAAATCCACCCTGGCAGGGAAGTAAACAATAAAATAAGCTAAATGCTGAACGAATCAACGAAAAGGAAAAACCTTAAAGAAAACACGATTTGAAAATGTGTATCAGAGAAAAAGGACCCAGGCTAAGACACAAATGAATGCAGTTTGAAATGAAATGAAAGTAGTTGTAGGCAGCAGGACTGCAGGTGGTTGGAAAAAAAGGGGGAAGCCAATGGAATGAAAAAGAACAGGTCTTTATTATGGTGAGTAACTTTGACACAGTTGCGTTGCGCCCAGTGCCAGTCCATCCGTCATCCAGCTCTCCTACTGATGAGCGCTGGAAACAAATCTGAGGAAGCCGGGCTTTATTTTGCCGCCTGGGTGACTTGTCTGAGTCGTCACGAGCCCATGTGTCCCCGTATCCCTCCCCAGCTGACGTCTCCCAGGCTCAGCTTCACCCGCTGGGAATCTCTCCCCCTCGTCTCCCCCGCTTCCCTCCGTCTCCCCCTATTCATTATGCAGATTCTTCTTTTTTTTCCCTTCCACCGTGCCAATCCTGCATGTTTATTTGATTCTTTATTTATCTCAAATGTTTTGCTGCTGTTTATCTGTTTGCAGAGCGTGTGCGTATGTGCGCTTGATAAGTTGCGAAACACAGAGGGCATCAATCACTGTCACTTAGCTGCTCAACGTGTCAGCTGCAGACGGAGCCGTCCTCCAATCCTTTTACTGCTTAGTCTAACTTCGATGAATTTTCAACTCCTTCAATACATAAATCTGCGAGACGGGGAACGGGTGAGAGATGAGGGAGGAGAGCCGGATGAGGACAAGTACTTTGCGCTTTTCCAATCTGACTCAAATGTATGTTTACACATTTACAATTGAGAAATCTAGGAGTGCGGTGTCAGATCCCATATTCTGGACTCTGTGGGTCTGCGTCGCCCCCACCGTCTCCTGTAGCAGACTTCTGCAACAGTTATTTAGATGAATGATTAAAGTTAAGCCACAGCCAGCAAGAGTCGCAGCATTCTTATTTAAGGAAGAATGGGCAAGCTGTCATCTTTTGATGCATTGCCTGCCATTCTGCATGCAAACAAGTCACGCTTTCTCCACAGTCCCTCCCTTCATTTCATATGTATCCCCAAAGACTTGCCTTAGTGATTGATCAGGTATACTGTGGCATCGCTGGAGACATGAGGGAAGTCTGCCCACCCAGCAAACCGGGCAAAAAAACGCTCAGGCACACTGATCTGGTGTGATCAGAACGAGGATGAAGGGAGGACTACAGCACAGTTGATCTATGGTCACTGAAGTCTGGATCCTCAGAGGAAAACCCTCTAAAGGCTTAAAAGATGAAGCTCACACGGGCTGGTTTTAGTGGATTTTGGGGCAAACTGCTTAGAGACAAGTTAGAGAAGATATATAAATAAACATTTTTAGTTGTAACACTAGTTAATATGAGCATCTTATATATTCTAAAACTACAATTACAGATGTTTTTATAACATTAGGTTTATAAACTGATGGCTCAATGGTCCAGTTATCCATTATTATGGCAAAATTATAAAGTAATGCTCATCCTGCAATCAGATCACAGGTTGGAATAATTGAAAATAACATGACGGTTATATTTTCTAATCAAATTATGTGTCACGTAACAGTTAATCACTTCTTTTTAGGGATTTAACGATGTGACAAAATTACAGTTATAAAGCTTTTTTATGGTTTGAGGTGGAGAAACCAAAGCAGAAAACCTTCTATATGAACTTCTGCAACAAATTCTGCTGCAGCTCTGGTCTCCTTCCATTTATCCATAATTCTTGTGTTATCTTTCCTTTATCTCATGACATTTTATGAGTCAATAAAAAATAGCTGTTTCTGATTCATCAGAGTGGTCTAAAAAAGAATATCACAAAATAAAACTGAAAAATGTAAGAATGATGTGGTTTCAGCAATAACCAACCAAATCACATTATTCATGTATTTTTCCAACAAATAATAATAATAATCAGCTGGTTCATCTTTAGTCAAGATTTAACACGCAATTCAAGCATGCCACTTAATATACTGTAAATTGGAGCAATACAATAATTTATTTAAAGGATCTAGAGGCAGCTTTTCAAAACAAACCTCACGAGCGACGCACCCGGCGCTGCGAGTAAATGAAGCCTTGAACGGGAGCGCGTAGAAACTTCTCACAGTTTGTCTCATTTGAGTTCAACCAAAGGCAAGCAGAGACATGATTCCATAAATAAAAATACATTTTAATAATTCAAAAGGAAATATGGTAAAACAATGCTCTGCGCGACACACACACACACACACACACACCGGGTTACGGCTTAGTTGAACCGCCACCATAATAGTTCCAGAGAGGAGCTAACAGAGCTATGTTGCTAGCCGCGAGGATCTGGCCCTGCTCTGCCGGTCTGAGTTCCATTGTGTTGCCCTGGTTACACACAACTCACGCAGAACGAGACAGCAGGGCGTCCACCAGCGTGTATATCCTAAAAACACAAAGCTATCAATACCTTCGAGCTGCTGACATGAGAGTCCAACATTTCCACTACCCAAACCAGTTTACATACCGTGTTCACAGGGACAATGGCTGCCACCGAATCGAACGCCGAGCGAAAGCTGTAGTCAGACAGGTGTTCTCACAACACCAGACCAGCTGGAGCAGCGTGCGCAGCACAGCCGCCTTTAATGCACTGGGAGCGGACTGAGAGGAGGGAAATAATCGGGGATGGAGCGGCCGAGTCCCGACACCCAGTAACATCCACACATCGCTGTGCGCTCATCTATAACAGCACCTTTAGCTCTGTTAAACCCTTTGCATCAGAATGGTTGTCAGCTTCATGAACACTGCCCAAATACTGCCAGTATTATTAGAAAAACAACAGGTCCAGACGAAGTAAGTCGGCCATTAGCACGCAACACAACGGTGCAATACTGCCGCCTAGCGCATATACATAACCTTTAGCTGATTTTAGTCTAATAGATTTTAGGTATTTAGTTAGTTTTATCACTGTTTTATTGTTTATTCTTATATTTATCTTATGTTATTTTATATTTTAACTTGTTATTTTAATCTTCCTTCCAGTGTTTCCTCTGAGGGAGTTCTCTGCCTCGGGAGCGGTGGTCAGCTGTGGCTGCCTGGTTTTCCAGGTGGTTCCAGGTGGAGGTGGGGTCTCAGCCCTGCCTCCTCTGGTCGCCCCGTGTCGGTGCGTTGGCTGCTGCTGTTGACCTGGTGCAGAGGGCTCCTCTGATGGCGTTTCCTTAGAACCTGCTCATCTGTACTCAACCCAATGTCCTTTGTTTGTATGTACGTGTGTGTGTGTGTGTGTGTGTGTGTGTGTGTGTGTGTGTGTGTGTGTGTGTGTGTGTGTGTGTGTGTGTGTGTGTGTGTGTGTGTGTGTGTGTGTGTGTGCGCGTATGTGTGCTTTTTATGGGGGAGGGATGGGAATGTGGTTTATGTGGGGTCATTTTAACTTGTTAAGCACCTTGAGTTACAGTTTTTTTTCTGCATGAAAGGCGCTTTATAAATAAAGATTATTATTATTATTATATTACATTTCTTTCTATTTTTGAAGCTTTCGAGAACGTGCGAGCAGTGTCTGTTACGGTAATGACGTCACATCCGTAGGACAGCGCGGGAATTTCAGGTCTAAATTGCAGAACATTTTACAGCTCACAGCCTGTTCAAGACAATGGAACGATACATAGGTGGCCTCATTCTTTTAGTTTAAAACACTTCATCACCCATTAACTTAAAAAAACTGAACATGCTTCTTTTTTGTTTGTTTTTTTGTTTTTTACAAATACTGCCCCACATCCCTACATGTAAAACCCTGTTCTGTAAAAAGAAAAAGAAGGAAAAGGTTTTAGAAATGTATCTTCTTAGAAACCAGATCATATTACAATGCATTTTTATTATTGCTGCAGGCATCTTTTAAAAGAATGTTAAATTTGAATTTTTAAACAGTTTGGAAATAATCTTTTCTTAAATATTTCTGTTATGTTTGTGGGTGTATGTGAAAGTTTGAAATTTTACTCTAACTACATTTCTTAGTCATCAAACAACTAAATAAAAATGTTCTTTAGAGTAAAATGTCTCAGTCATTAGATTTTTGTCTGTTTAATTAGAGTTTACTAAAAAATTTTAAAAAAGGAAAAGTCTTTGCAGGGATTTGGTCCTGGCATCAAACCCCCTGATAAAATGCTGATACTCTACATGCTGTTTGCTTATTTGGCACTGGTGGCTGTGCAGTCTCCTGGGCTAATGTCTTACATGGCTCTATAATCCCTCAGCATTTTACAAAAGATGGAGTGAAAACAAGCATTTTATCGTTTGTTTAGTTCAGTTAAGCACCAGGCGTTTCTGTCTCTGTTGGGACATCAGTCCATTAAAACATACATTTTCATATACCTTCATTTTGTGTGTGTGTGTCCTGCCTGCCCTTTTTAAATGTGTGAGTCACAGAACATGCTGTGTTTCAGTTTAGAAGTTTACAGCCAGGACTGACAGATGGGCCAAGTTTAGATTACGATGCAAAAAAAAAAAAAGAGAGTAAAATTTAACAACACGAATCTGAAAGAGTGATGGTCAAAGAAATTAGGAGCTGGCTGATGCCTCATTTTTAGCCTTGATGGTTTTATTCCTCCCATTATAACAAATCATTATCTTTGCTATGAAAATGTAATACATTAATTAATGTGTTTGAGTTTTGTTTGTTTGGTTGGTTTGAATCTTAAAAGAAAGAGGGCGATCTCTGATAATGTCTGCTATGGGTGACAGAACCACTTCTCCTGTTTGGACCTCTGTATGGAATGCAGACTGTCCAGATTCCAAACTACCGTATAATTTGTTTTTCCAAAAATCCGGCTGTCTGACGTTTGTTGGCCTCGTTTTTGACCACTGGATGTCTGCTGTAGATGTTACAGCAATGCAGACTCTTTATTTTTACTTTTGGTTTGATGATGTTAGAACCTGATCTGGCAATGATTGCAAAAAGTTTCAGGAAATTTCACCTAAGCGGCTGGTTAATTAAAAACATGGATGAATAAAAAATAAGACCCCGTAGGGTCCTCCAGCAGCAGGTTGGTGGTTTGAGCCCCTGCTGGACGGAACATTTTCTGCATAACTTTTATTATTTTTCTCTTTTCCCACATTTCTCTTTTCCTACCTGCTACTGCAAGTACACACAGTCTTTGTAATGCCTCTAAGCACCTCAAATCTTGAAGAAATGTAGCTAAAGCAACGTGTGTCATTGGTTACATAAACTCAGAGCAGAAGAAGATTACATGCACATCAAGTCTGCAGGGGGCTTTTTGTCAGGAACGTTCCAGGAATTAGGAGATTCTGTTAGGTCGGGTTTTTTTTTTTTTTCCAAATTTGAACAAGTTTTTCCCTGGTTGATTGGAAATATTGATTAATTTAAATGCTAATAAAAGATGTAGCACCTGGAGCTTGTTATCGCATTGGTTGAAAACTTCTTTTTGACCTGAAGAAGATCCAGTTTGGACCAAAAACGTTGTCAAATAAATCGTTTCTGCAGCGAGGAGTGAGTAAATCATGTAAAACACTTGGACAAGTAGTACATGAGGGGAAAAGAGAAAATGACAAGAACACAATCAGGCTGGGACAATTATCTGACTCAACTGAGACTAAATATTCTGAGGAGGATGAAGGTTAACAAAGCAGAAAGCAAAACAAACACTGATACAAATCACACACAAAAAAGATCCATAAACCCATGCAAAACATCAGAAACAGACAAAACCACTATAATTACATATAAATAATATAAATCAGCTACTCTGAGCCAGTTCTTGTTATTTTACCTTCTTTTTATCCCAAACATTAGAAAACTATCTCGATCCACCAGATAAGTTGTAAATATTTATTCTTTCCTCTGAGTCATCGGCATTATTCACCACATAAATAGCAGCAGTCATGTAAATTGATATAGTAGCTGATGCTATTATATTTTTAAATCATGCTTTAAAAAGTTTTATTAGGTGAAATGGATGAGGAGAGGAGCTTGATGATGGACAGTGAGCGTCCCCCCACTGCGGCCTGGTTCTGGCTCATTTAGCTGCTCGATAAACAGCAAAACAGAGACTGAAAGTGTTGATTTTTGTTGGGCCAAATGAAAAACTGCCAAAAGTGCATTTTAGTTTCTTTTTCGTGTTTCATATTCTCAGGCTGTGCTGAGAATTTATGAATTATATTTGAATTATTCATTCAAACTTCCCTTCACAATAACGTCAGCGTATTATTGTGAAACGCCAAACTAAACTATCATCTCTTTCTTTCTTTCTTTCTTGAAAAAGTGAAACTTTCTTTTAAGCTCAACAGAAAGCTTATTAAATTTTCTCTTGAAATTGAGGGAAAAAAGAGCTTTATTCTAACTGGAATTATTTCAGAACTGAGCCGCTCTTCTTGAAACAATATTAGAGATATTACTTCTCAAGAAACCTCTGATTATTCTCTTTGGGCTGAAGTGAGTCTCATTTTTGTCTTATTGCACTCATAATCTCACTGTGTGTCGTATATATATTGTCTTTTTACCTTTTTTTCCTCTTTCTTTGCACTTTCGCCTCATATTGTCTTACATCCCTCTCTTTTTTCTCTTTCTCTTTCTTATATTCGTTCTCTTTTTCTCCTTTGCTGTGTTATCTGCCTCGGCTCCATTTCCTTGCTCCCTGATACTCCCTGACTCAGTAGCTTTCATTTTCATGATAATCCAGAGACACCACTGGACTGCGAAATCGCTTTTACTGCCTTTTTTTCTCTCCTTGCCCCCCCTCTCTCATCTTCTTTCTTTTTTTTCTTCTCCTCAGTGTTCTGGTTTATCTTTTTTCCTCCTGGCTTTATTGTGCTTTTTGTAATTAAAAATCATTTTCAGCCCTTTTTTCTCTCTTTTAGGGAGATGGTAGCATGTTAAAAGTTAACAGAGTTTACTTTTTAAAATGTACTTCATGGTTGTTGTTCAAGAATCCAAGATGGATTTAAATGTTTGAGGATTTTAAAATATTTTTTGCAGAACAACATAAATTGAACAAGCCATTTTCTTTAAGAGCAAACTATTTATTTATTTGTTATGTTGGAAGGCCTAACTACTTCTCTTGTTGAGTTTATACTGAACGTATACAATTCTAAATTAAATTATTTCAATATGGAAAAATGGCAAAAAAAATAAATAAATACACAGATGTCAGAAGATAACCCTTACAGGGAAATCACATGAACTTCATATGTGGAAATGTTTATGTATTTAGTAGACGGTTTTATCCAAAGCTCCTGCAGGCATGTTGTGATCTGTGGGGGAATCCGGAGGAAACACACGCATGCATGGGAAGAAAATGTAAACCCTATGCAGAATGGTCACAGCTGAATTTGAACCTGCAACCTTCTTGCTGCGAGGCAACTGTGCCACCATGCAGCCAAATTATCTGTCAGAAGTGGGATTTGAACTCACAGCTCCAGGGTAGACTGTGACCTGAACGCAGTGCCTTAGACTGCTCAGCCATCCTGATGGAAACTGTTTGTGTTAAATTATCATGTGACATGTGTGAACTACATGTAAAGAAACATGTTTCCTGTGTGAAATTGGAACAAAAAATGTGAACTAAAAGAACATCCAAAACACACGTTTGGTCCGTGTTGTGATTTTGGAACAGTTTTAGAGTGTTCATGTGATCCCACATGGTCACATGTGAAAAACATCATGTGTTTTTTCATTAAAGAGGTCTGCAACATGTGGCTCTGGGTCCACATTCAATTAGTTCCTTTGACTGTGACCCAAAACACGTTAGAATGATCTGTTTCCATAACCACAAAATAAAGTCTGGTTTAGCAGGTTTTCTATCAAATTTTATGCACTTATATGAGTAAAATCCCTGCAACATAATATTATTAATACAAAGAGCAAACAGGATCCAGTGGGTCTAATATTCTGTCCGCTTGACACTGATCTTTTTTCTCAAAATCACCACAAAAGCTAAACATTATAAACATATTTAGGCAAGATGGTCAGAAGAAAGAAAGATAATATGAGACATTGAAATATGGTATTCTTTAAAATTATAGCAAATTATTATTCTTATAACATTTAGAACTAGAAAACATGTATACCTGTGATTAAAATATAACAAATATAGATAGATCCCTGTTCTTTGGGAAGAAATTCTAAAATCCAAAACTTTATTTAAAAGTTGCTCTAATTTTATAATAATTTTGATGATTTATCAGGATAAAAGTTCTGTTATTTCAAAGTGGCTTTTGTCTAAACAGTACTACTGTATTGACAGTACTGATCCTTTAATAAAGCAGCAGAGGACATTTTTATTTAGGAGAGCTTTTAGTAAAGTTTGACTTTAACATTGTATTGTTATGTTTTTATTGTATTGGTCTATATTTTATGTGATTTTTTTCTGTGAAAATCTTTATACAAATAACTTTACTCACTTTACTCCCTCGCTTAATTTAAAGACATCTAAGTGGTTTAATCAAGATTATTTTTCTCTTTTCTCATTACAAGAGTTTTGGTCTTTTCCTTCATATCCTTCATCCTGAAAAAAACATGAAAATAATAAAAAAAATTAAGAATTTACCAGGTTTTTTTTTTTTTACTTCATAATATATATATATATATATATTTTTTTTTTTTTTTTTTTTTAATTTACAGAACACTTGATAAGTCGTGTTTCTTTCAAGCATCAGGGGAATTTTGTGGCCCTGGATAGTATTTAGTGGGGAAAATGTCAAAAATGTTTTTTGTACATGTTAAAGCTGCAGACCTCTGTTCTCAATCTGTTTTAAGTTAGTTGTCAAACAAAGAAAATTCAGGCTTAATTTTGGGGTAGATTTAATTCATTTGAACGTCTCTAACCATAGACTGATTATAGTCAGAACAGTTGTTCTGCTTGTCTGTGTGCTGCCACAATAGAAGGTCTTTCTCTCATTTTAACCTTAAATAGTTAGAAAAGGCAGAGCTGCCTTGTGAAAACGGCCTTTCCTGCAGGGAGTGATCACAACATCGGGTCGAAAAATTAAAAATGGTCTGCTATACTGTAGGCAGATCGGATTACTGAGATGAAAACATATAGACTTCAGTCCTAAGGCTAATAATAAATGATTAGTTCTATATGTTGGTGCTGAATACAAAAGATGTGTCCACTTTTTAGATGTCTTTTTGATGTTTTTACTCTTAAATTTAAACTTTATGCCTCAATGTGATCTATATATGGCTCCATTTTTAAATAATATTTATTATCTCTTTCATATTGCATTCTATTAGATTCATAGTGATGTTCTATTAGATATATTTTGTTGTAAATGCTATTACTTGTAGTTTTGTCAGAAACCCAATATGCATAAGCTCACTCCACATGTGGAGATTCAATTTTTAGAATTGTGTCTAAACTGATTACTAATAATAAGATGCAGCTTAGCAGAATCCATGTTGGCAGACCGTTTCTATCTGCTTTTTATCCAGAGGCCAGTTGGATTTGGGATTCTATTCTGGTATTATTGCATGCAGTTATTGAACTTAGAGCAGCTGTATGCAAACATCAGATCATGCTAAAGAACAGAAGCTGACCTGTAATAATCTGCCTTTAAGTGGGATTACGCTGCTGTTTAGTCTGGGTAAACTGAGACACGACAACCAAATAATAACCTCACACACGGCCAATGCCACCCCCTCACCGTTTCTTTGATTTTCTTTTTTGAAAAGGCCTTATGTTGCTGGGGAATAAAATCTGTGAGAAATGTAAGGATAGAGAACGTTGACTACATATCTGCCATCTCAACATAACAATGTAGTGTGGGTCTTAAGGTCATTTAACCATCGGGCCAGTCTCACAAACCATGAGAAACAGTCTTATATACATTAGATTAATCGGAGCAAATTTGACTGCATAAAAAACCAGCCCCCGTGGGACGTTTCAGGTCTCGCTTCAGTGAACAAAGTGAAGACCTCAGAAATCCAGAAGCAATTTGATGCAGCCAAAGACCCAAATTCCTCCAATAAAACGGATCAGTGAAGGTGCTTTAGGCAATGTGAGTGCAGGTACTAACGTAGACTGTCTGCAGCACCACGGTGCATATGCAAAGGTGTTTTTTCAGGGATGTTAAATCTCATTTGTTATGAACGTGACAAGACCCCCCAACCCCCACACACACACACACACACACACACACACACACACACACACTCGCACACACCCCAGAAATCCAGATAGAGAATGAGAGCTACTTTGGTTACCAGCTGCTGCTGCAACTTAGAGCTGAGAGAAAAAGATGAGTTAACCAACGTTAAAGAGTTGGTTATGGGAACATTTTAAAGTACTAAATATGCAATAATCGTAAATCTTGACTGTTAAAACAAAAGGTGATCTTTGTGAGATGTCTTGGTTTGATTTGGGATGTTATTTTATTTCAGTTTATTTTGTTTTTACATAAATGTCCTGTTTTGTTCTTGACATGTTTTTGTCTTTAGTTGAATTGGCTACTTGTAGTTTTCCTACATTGTCTTTAGACCCTGATTGGCTGTTGTCTGTTAATTTTAACAGTCAGTTGATTCAGGCAGTGATCTGTGCGTTCTACACGTTTTAGATGAACGTTGACGCCTGGTTTTTGTTTTGGTTTTCCCAGGATTCTTATTTATTGCTCCCAGCTGCTATATGAATTCAAAGATTCAAACATTTATTGTCATATGCAGTAAAGAAACATGTTTCCCTGCACAATGAAATTCTTACTTTGCTGACCATATGTCAAAAAACTAAATACGTACACGTAAGCATAAAAAAATATATGAAATGAAGAAAAAATAGGAAAAACTAGAGTTCAAGATTTCTAAACGTCTAATAGAGATATGAAGTTAAGCTTTACAAGAATGAACACACTGCACTTAATTATATGTATTACTTTGCTGTTTGTTCAACAGTCAGCATTAAAGATGATTATTAAGATTGTGCAAATAGATTCAGGTAACAGGTACAGTTATGGATATTAAGAATTACAGATTTTGTTTTAGGTTTTTTGTTGATTTCTTCTTCTTTTTCATCATCTGCGTGTTTTCAGAGGCACAGATAGATGTTAAAAATAGATTATTATTTATTTGCAAATAGCACATTCTCTAGTTTAAATTGCATTTGAAATAATAAAACTGTCACTTTATCAAACATTTTAACATTGGACCTCATTTTGAAAAATATTTGATTAGAAGTCTTTTTAATTTTCTTAAGGAGGAAGTGATATTAAACAGTTAATTCATTCATGTGGACAGATTGTTCCCCTTGTAAACTTTCCTTCTTCCTAAAGATGTTTGTTTACAGTAAAATATTTTTAAAATCTATTTTTTCAGTAAAAACATGCAATAAAAGTGAAACTGAATGGTTAAATAAAACACATTTTAATTTATTTAAAACACCTGTCTTCTGTTAAGTGTTTCCCATGCTTCCAATGTATTTCTCATTAATTCTCATCAGAAATAACAAAAATGACAAAGAGATTTTATATTAAAATAGATAAATGTTATTTTTTACATCATCTTATCCCCAGTTTATATCTCCTGGCTGCTGCAAATTGTGGTAAAGCTCTTGAAACAGAAAGCAATCAGTAAAACAAGCGCCTGTGGTTTGTAGTGTGGTGGGAGTGGAAGTGGACATTTGACTCTTCTGTGTGACAGCGGATCAATGCGCCCTGGAGCACCGATAGAAATGAATTGATTGTCACCAATAAAACTCCAATTAAACAAAGGAACAAGCCTCAGAGACGAGCAGCTCTCATCTTCACATCAGTCCTTGTTGGGGGGGTGGATGTGGGCGGAGGAGCCAGTGAGCCTTGTTCATTTCCTCTGAATGTTTCCACCATCGGAGAGGTGTGGACGTTATGGATGAATGTAAGAGTGGGCACAGCGCAGACGGAGGATCAGATAGCCAATAGAAAGTGAGAGGCATGTAACAATTGATCTAAAGTGCTCCTAATGATGAAAAGAGATCTTAATTGTGATGACATGTGATATATCAGGTTTCTACAGTGAATTATAGAACTTATTTGACCTTATTTAATAAGTTAGTATCTCTTTCCCCACTAAAACCCGTCTCTGTTTGCAGTAACTATCTCGTGCACTTGCAGTCTCCTTATTGAACAATCCAGACATTTTATTCTTGCATGTACTTCCTAGTAGGTTATGGGCCTTCCATCTAGGCTGCAACTAAGTACGCTTTTTGCTTATATGGAGCTCCAAATGAAGTTAAAAAATGATTCATGTTCCCCTTTCCTGGAGAATGTACAAGATCTCCTTCCCCTCCCCTCTCCTTCTCTCTCTTCTTCACTAATAACATTTTCTTCACTATATTGTTCTATCTTCCAAGCCCTGTAATCTGATTGTTCCTCCAATGATTGTGCTGTTATTGAGTTGCCTGTATCATACATATGTATAAGTCCACCACAATACTTATTTCACCTTCTGCTACTTTTACCTCCAGCACCCAACCAAACAAGAATATCCCCAGTAATACTTTGTTAAACACATGTAAAGCTCAGCCTGTGGCGGATGGCCTTCAGAGGGCTCTGGGCACGAGCTGGTGTGAAGTTCTGACAATATGAAAGGCGTAATACTAAGGCTGTATATTAAAAATGTGGAAATAAAGAAATAAAGGGAAAACTAATTGATTTTATTTGATGGCTCAACAAATACAACCATAATGTGAAATTAAGTCGTGCTCTCTTCATGACCACAGTTCAGTCAGAGGTCATTTTAAAGGATGCTAATGGTTTTTTGGCAGATATAAACAATGTTGAAGGGTCCAAACAATATTATAGAGTTAATACCAACCATTCAGGAACTGAGTATCGGACCACCAAGGTCTCTTCAACTGTCACACAAAGCACTGGTTCCATGAGGCCTCCGTGTTCAGTCATCACACTAGAAATGGGGGTCAGATATCTGGGTTTCTTGACATCAATATGGATGGATGCATGGATGGATGGATGGATGCATGGATGGATGGATGGATGGATGGATAGATGGATGGATGGTTTAGCTGAAGTCAGTTGGTTTTTCAGCCATTTAGCTCAACGGCTGTTTATGTCACCAACGTGACTTCATAGATTACTGCAAAGGTTTTCTGGTATTAGGGTAAGATGACGTTAACGTTCAGACACAGCTGACTGACAGCCAGCTCACAATAATCAAAGGAGGAGGTGTAGTTTTATTTTAAGCTGCAATTT
>SSNR01000002.1:6464765-6476501 GCA_006937965.1 Callopanchax toddi | reverse complement strand
CCCCCCCCCCCCCCCCCCCCCCAAAAAAAAAGAAACTGGTTGAGAAACAGGAACTATTAGATGGAAACTGTAAAGGTTTGAAACAGTGACTTTTTAACACTGAGGTATACATTAAACCTGTTTTTGATCAACACTGTATTGTGCTACTTAGCTTATAGCAACCGTCACGCTGGCTGGATAATCCCAAGGAAACTGCAAAATCAATAATTTAATCCTTTTTACTTATTTAATGTTTTGCATGTTCATTTTGGAGTTATGATATCCTAACATACAGTATGTTCTTCAACACAAATCGAAATAAATTATATATTCTGTCCCTCCAAGGTCACTAGAACACAACATCTGTTGAGAAAAAGTTTTTTTTTCATAGAAAAGTCATGTTAACCTTTTGCAGTAGACTTTTTCAAACCTTAAACTTAAATAAATGTATTTATGTTTGAATTTGACTAACTTTGTGCAAACATACTGTGTATATACTGTAAGCCTCCGTGTGTTTACTTGTTCAGTTGTGTGTGTGAGTGCTCTTAATCAGCTCTTTATCACTCCAGCAGTGCCCCATGGCTATCACTCCAAAACTTACTTATTGTAACTTAAGTGAATAACATCTCAGGATGAAGAAATGCACGGGGCTTTATTTCTCAAACTGTCAATCTTTCGTAGATGCGGCAGCCTGATTTGACCTTATAGCAAACATTTGCTGTTTCAGAAAGTCCATAACTTATGGATTTCATGTCAAGAGAAAATATTTGATATTTCTTCTAACAAACTCTCACCCTTCAAATAGATTTACTGTCAAGTGAAAAAAAATTTCATATTTATGCTAATGGAAAGTCCATCTGTTTATTGGTTTTTGTTGGCATTTTATTATTTTTGCGCCACAGATGAAGAGGCCCTTCCTCCGTTCTCATCTTTTACCCATCTATCGATGTTTGCTGAAGTTGCTGACTGTGAGCAGCTGCTTTCCAAATCTTTGGTCAGACTCACGCCAACCTTAGCCCCCCACGATTTTCGCTCCACACTGTTGACCCTGAAGGTTAGGTTGAGGTTCATGTTGTGATCTTGCTTCTGAGGATGGTTAAGGATTATGATGATTATGCTACTTCGAGCTCTGCGCCGTACACTTGAGAAATGATTAGGACTGCACCAGCAGAGTGTTAGCCTGACAGATGGCAACACATGGAGATAGCTGACAGCACTGCTGACAGCGCGTTCACAGGAAGTCCCCATATTGCATGCACTGTGCGCACTGTTTGTTGCTGTATATATTCTGATGTTTTTTTTCCTGCCATCAGCCGAAGCTTATTCCTACCTGTCAATGCCAAAGTCGGCTCACATCACACATTCGCCAGCTTAAAATTGCAAGACCTCTGTATACGCCTTCTGTCATGGCACAAAAGGGAATAGGGGTGTGTTAAAAATCTGCAGTCAGACATTATCCCAGTCACTTGTCATTTATCAAAACCTTTCTTTGTTGGCAATTCATTCCTCTAGCGGTCAATAAACTTTCTGTTATTTTCCCTCCAATCAATCTACTTAGGAATCAGCTCTGCAGCCATGTTAATGAATGGCGAGCAGAAAAAGAGATAGTTTAATTGAATGACCGAATACATTAGGAGCCGTATTGAGTGCTGTACTTTTACCTCTATGAATAGCAATATGTGGGTGTTATTAGGTTCTGTGATTGATGAAAATGAGGCTAGCACAAACCTGTCGGTTTCTCTGCCTTGGATAGAAATGATGGAATACAGAAACTGTCCTTGCATGAGCACACACAAAGATGTAATCCTGCAGTCCTGAAACGCTGTTTTTGTCTTGAGGTATGGGCTTGTTTTTCCCCCACTAAGAAAATAGTTTTAAACTCCATCCAAATGCATCCTCAGGGGGAAGCGAATGTAACCCCTCTCAATAGTTGTAATAATTCTCACTGTCACTTCATGACAGCTTCAAGCTAGAAGTCTCTGTGTGTGTGCGTGCAAATAACGTGTTGTTGTCTTTGCGTATGTGTGTGTACATATATGCATATAGATGGAAGTGGCAGTGATGTGATTGATGAGACATGAAAGAGAGCAGACCAAGATTTCCAGTCAATCAGTCCTGTGAATAACCACCGAGGCTGTGGATTAAAGGCAGAGCGCTGTCTGAACAAAGACCCACATCCATTACCTTACACGCAGAGTTGTTTTTCTCTCTCGAGCAACTCTGACAACAAAATTAAAGTGTGTTAACAAAAATAGATGGTTTTGTTTTCTGGAATTCGGGAGATGAAACGTGGCAACATCTAAGAGCGTGGATGCTTGAGGATATAAAAGTTATGTGAGGTAAATTTTTTTTTAAAACAGAGAGAGCTGACCTCTGCAGCTTTTAAGAGTGTGGTAAATTATGTAAAATGAAATGGGACACAACAGAATTATTAAACACGATGTATGCTCGACTTGGTTAGACTGACCTGTATTTTATCAAAGAGGTAAAGTCAGCCATCTCTTAATGTTTACAGCTGTCCTGCCCTTACCTGAGGATGAACGTATAGCTTTGAGTCAGATGCTCAACCCGTAATGTTTGGTGTGTTTTGATATTCTGTTTTAGATGGAGTTTAAAGGAGATGCATTAGGATCAAATAAATTGTTCTGTGCTTTTAAATCTGAAGTTAACACCAGACTTAACCCTGTCACTCTCTAGTCCTGTATGTGGTGTATAAACATATGAGGACTTCAGGAAGTCAAGTTTAAAACAATATTTGTTTCAAAATAATATTTGTTGCTTCAACTGATACTCTGACTTCCATTATGCACAAACATGTAGTTTTTACAAATGCACACAAATGATTTGGTGCTGACTCTTATTATCCTTCACATTTTCTTCAAGTTACTTTAACAGTCCATACAAACCAGTGCATTTGCTGCCTATTACCGCAAAAGCTTTATCATGGTTGCAAATTATATTTGTGTGCTCTATTATTTGTTGCTTTAGGCAGGGCTGGACTGGGACCAAAAAGCGGCCCTGGCATATTTAATCTCAGCAGCCCACCAGATCATCCCGACCACGCCCCCTCCCCCTGGACATGCACCTCCATCTCTGCCTGAATGAGCCATTAAACAGTTTTTGTCAGTGCATGTCTTACTTCTTTAATGCAAATGAATGTTTATTTTAATTACAACAATACCAAACATGACAAATGTTATCAAAACTATTCTACTGAAAAACGTCAGTAACTCATTAACAAAGACAACAGATTTTAAGTGGGAATAAAATGAAAAAGTTCTATGAATGAATGTGAGGAAGAACCAGGACTCGTCATATAAAGAGCTGTTAGACTTATGTTGGTGCTGGTTTTACTTGTTTGATGCAAACCTCTAAAACAAGACAGGTCAGAGTGCACAGAGTGAACTGACCCATAGAATCAGGACTGGTTTTGTTTTCCTGAGGTCGCTTCATTAGGAGGAAAATTATTAACTACTTCACAGTAAGTTCTATGCTGTTCTAGATGAACAGATTTTATTGCTGCTGTTCAAAGTGAATGATTTCTGAAGCAGGACAGAATCAACAGGCTGAACCTGGATCATTTCTCAGGTCTTTGTTGTTTTTATTGGTCATTTTTCATGTTTTTATTTGTTTAATGACGTTTAGTGTTGCTTCAGTAGTGAATACCTGCAGGTAAAATGATGCTTAAATAATTTTTTGGGTGTAAAACAGAAAAATATTTATGCAAATTGTTATTCTTCCTCTCCTTCTAAGCTATAGTGCATGCATTGTGAACAATTTAGCTTTCCAAACTTAGCTGCTCTGAGCGGAGCTCACAGCTGACGCCAAGTGGAGAGGAGCAGGAGGAGAGGAGGGAGGAGGAGGACAGGACAGAGGAGCGGGGGACAGGAGGAGCGTATGGCTGAGGAGGAGAGTTGGGGGGACATAGTGGAGCTGTATCTACTTTTGTAATAAATAAACAGGAGAAGCAGCAGAAACAGAAGGAGATAAAGTTCAAACTGCAGCGCAGCGAGGTCCAAAGAGGACAGAGGCACGTTCGTTAATCAAACGTAAACAAAGATTCTGCCTAAACGCGCAAATAACGTGTTAATTTGACAGCCCAGCTGCAGGTTTTTTCAAAGTTCACGTCACCGATCCGTTCCATTCATCAACTCATGACTTTGTCAAAACATCACCTGTATTTAACAGTCTTACCGGCAAGTGACGCGTGGTCATCACCCCGCTGTCTCTTCCACCTCCAGCCCCTTAATGCCGGGGTGGGAGATGGTGAGCTCCACAGGGGAGACTGGAGAGAGGTCCATCTTTTTCCAGCAAATATTTTATTGTTGTTATTGCTTATTAACATGCTTTACACATTTTTATTTTAAATATTACATTTGTATGAAGATTATATTAGTCTGATTTTTTTTATGTGCTCCCCTGGACGCATGGTGCACTAGGCACAGTGCGTGATGCGCGCGGGCGGAGCGACGGCGCAGCCTGCAGCCCCTTTATGCAGTCCGGAGAGAGCAGGCGTTGGGGCCGCGGGCCTCGTCACGCTTTAAATCGCGACTCAACAAACAGCTGACCGGGTGGGCCGGTTCGGTCCAAACGACATCAGACTGGACCGGCCCAAATAGGTGCGCCGGCCCACCGGGCATTGCCCGGTATGCCAGATGGCCAGTCCATGCCTGGCTTTAGGTCCATTTCTGTGACAACGTTACAGCTCCACATACAGTACTGGCCTGGCAGAGGTACTAAAGTGTTTTGGGTTGTTTTCAGTGTTCAGGAGTGGATAAAGACATTTTTAGAAATAGTGATTTGGTTAAGAGAATTATTTTAGAGACAACATATGAAAAATGGTTGCAGAAAACAGTTTTTCACAATGGAAAATGTTATTTTTGTATGCAAGGTTGGATTTTTTTTTCTCATTTGCCAGCTGTGAAACATTCCACCCTGCCAGCTGTTAAGACAGGTTTATGATTCATTTTGATTTAACCTTAATCCATGACTTACTTCTAAACTAGCAGAAACCCTTTAGTTGTGAGTTCTTACAGCTCTGCTGAAGAGAGCGTTTCCATCAAGGGTCATCCATGTCTACAATATTATTCTATTATTTTCATTTTCAATAAAATTTAATAAAAATGTTGGAATGTTTTGGAGCTCGTTTGGGTTCTAATTAGAGATGTTCGATATTATCGGTCTACCAATAATATCGGCCGATATTGGCAATAAAATGTAATATCGGAAAATATCGGTATCGGTTTTTGTAATGACACATAACCTTTACATACCATGCACATATTATACATCAAACTGTTTGGCTACTTCTCCTCTCTCCCAAAATGTCAAAATACAACAAATCTGATGCATAGTTTTTAAGATGTTTTTATTTATTTGGCACACCTTGCATTAAATCCTGTGGCTTCAGCATTTTCCAGCCAACCTTAAATTCAACATCTATTGGCGTACACTTGATGACATCATCAAATCGCGTCATTACTTGCAGCATAACATGTAACATGTAAGAGGACTCGCCAAGCTGACTTTGGTTTTGAATTATCTCAAAGTGTCTCAAAGTGACAATAAAACTGCCGTTTGTAATGACTGTAAAGAGGAGGTTATGGGAGGAGGAATCAAGATGTCTCATTTTCTTGAAGAGGAAATGAAGCAGTTGTTCTATTTTGCACTGACAGTATTTAAAGTTTAAATATGCATGATAGGATGTATGGGATGTTGGCTACCTAAAATGATTTTGTTTTTTTTAATGAGGGGTATCCCGCTTATATCTATATCGGTTTATATCGGTATCGGAAATTAAGAGTTAGACAATATCGGATATTGGTCAAAAAGCCAATATTGAGCATCCCTAGTTCTAATCTCACTCTGTGTCTCATTTTGTCTGATGTGTTGTTCTTTGTACTTCAATTTTTTTGTTTTCCTCCCACTGTTGAAGAAGTCTTGGGTTAAAAACTTCAGTATGTTTAAAGTCAGTCATTGTCTTGTATTTTTTTAATACTTTTTTTATGTTTTCTCCTGTGATATAAAGTTGAACAGAACATGACTAATTTAACAGCATTGGGAAGATTTGGCAAATCATGTTTTTTCCTTTTTCTCTTTTTTCTTTCAGGTCCAAGGGCTGGAGAGGCAAGTGGACTTCTCAGATTTAGGCCCTGTCGGGTCAGTGATGAAGACTCTTCCATATGGCATGGGTGGAGGCACAGCTGGAGGAGTTGTTAAACCTCCATATCAAACCCGCATATTCTCCACATCCATCGACCAGACACCCTTGAAGTCCAAACCACCCACCTACAGTTTCTATAATCCATACGACTCAGGCCGGAACCAGTCCCTGCTGCTCGATCAGACAGGCTACCGCTCCAAGCGCAAGCCCTCCCTAAAGACGAACATGAAGACCAAGAAGATATTTGGCTGGGGAGACTTCTATTTCAGTGTTAAAACCGTGAAGTTCAGCTTGCTGGTGACGGGGAAGATCGTGGACCACATCAATGGAACTTTCACGGTTTACTTCCGCCACAACTCGTCCAGCCTGGGGAACGTGTCGGTAAGCATCGTGCCTCCTTCTAAAGTGGTGGAGTTCGAGGTTCTTCAGCAGCACCAGCTGCACCCTCACACCCAGCAGGACATCCAGGTCCAGGACACGCAGCAGTCCACCATTGACCCCAAAGAGGGGAAGACCCTTAACTGTCGGGTCGAGTATGAGAAAACCGACAGATCGAAGAAGTCCAAACCCTGCCTGTATGACCCGTCTCAGACCTGCTTCACAGAGCACACTCAGTCCCACGCTGCCTGGCTCTGTGCCAAACCCTTCAAGGTGATCTGCATCTTCATCTCTTTTTTAAGCATCGATTACAAGCTTGTTCAAAAGGTGTGTCCGGACTACAACTTCCAAAGTGAGCGTCCTTATTTTGGATAAACAAATGAGACTCAAGTGAATAGAAAGAGAAGGACAATGATCACAGCGACGAGTGGAAGGACGAGGGAAATGATGCTCATATTGATAATGATGAAATAACAGGGGACACATTTATTTTTTCCTCTGAACTGCTGTGAATTGTGGATCTAAATAATGTATAATCAGAGTTATGGACGGTGGTGGATTTCTCTGACATATTTTCCAACTTTGTATTTGTTAACTTCTGCTTTTATGTTTTCTTTTCTGTAAATAATGTACTCATCCTCAGCAGATTTTATTGTTTTTAGATATATGTTTCTCTGTGTTATTACTTTCTGCAGTTGGAAAATTCAGTTAAAAACAACCTGAATGGGTATTATTATGCCCTGTGAGCACAGACTGAGCCTGTTAGGCAGCTGTGTTGTGCCATCACTGTGTGGCAGACATAATGTTATGGTAGACTGACTGTTAATCATCCTCTCAGCTCTACATCTCAAACCATGGATTTAAGAGAGTTATATGTATGAGAAATGCTATGCTGGATATGCATACAATATACTGTATGAACAAGCACATTAAAATCTCTTTAACTGTCTGTCTGTTACTGACTGAATGTGTTCATTCATCGCTGAAAGCACAATTGCAGGGTGCAAGCTGTGCAGAACAGTCATGTTATCTAACTCTGCAAGAACACCATTATGAATTAAACCACAGTTTGTCTCTGATTAGGAATTCAGACTCAGGCTTTCAATGAAGATATGCAATTTCAATTTTGTTCAAATATATTGGAGGAGAGCTTGTTACGGGTTGGATTTTTGCATGAAACCAACCATGAGACATTGTTAAGATAAAAAATGTTTCTCCTTTAGAAGAAGCTGATATTCACAGTAATAGAAACTATTAGAAACATGAGAAAGGTTTTAATCACATATTTTGAAAATAACCAAAAATAACTATTAAAAATCGTGACTGGCAGGTTTTTGTTTGTTTGACAACTCAAGTGAAAAAAAATGTGCAAGTTCAGATTTTTAAAGGTTTGTTCTTAAACTTTTAATTTATATCATCTTACAATAATCTTAATCATAAATACAGCGCTATATAAAGGTTTGGTGTGTGACCTGCTGAGGCACAATGCTTGGTTAGTGTTTACCTTTTTACACGGAATCTGTGCAGAATTTTTGTGAACTATCACAACAAATTTCCCTCATCAGATCCTCATGGGCCCTTATCTGTGAGTGTGCATGAAACAGCCAGAGCATATTCAGAAAAACCTTCAGACATTATGCAAACTGAAGAACAAATGTAAAGTTGTCAACAACTTCAAAACGCTGATTTAGGAGACAAATGTACAATTATGCAAAAATGCATAAAGACAAGTCTTAAAGCAGCTGTTTTCTTGGAGAAGAGACTGTTGGTGTTCAGACATAATACCTTTAGTCATCAGACAATTTTCCAAAAAGAAATCAATCTTTTCACATATGCCAAATAAGGTGATAGTTTTATGGTTAGTTCTTGATAAATTGAATGCTCGTGAGTGTGTATGTGAAAATGTGCCTATAAAAGGGATTCTGCTCATTTCTGTTTGCAGTATCTGGTTTGTTCCATGATTTTAAATACAATTATTCCACTAAATGTGATGAAATTTGAATCAAAATGTGCATAACAAATTACCAAATTGAAATTTAACCTGCAAATAGAAATTGAAATGATTGTGTTTATCTGTGTTGGACCTGTGATGGACTGGGAACCCATCCAGTCTGCCCAGTCCTCTTGCCCAGCAGTAGCTGGGACAAGCCTCAGCTTCCCCAGTGAAGAGGAAAAAGGTGAGTACAAAAAAAAAAACCCAATATCTGAGGGGTTATATTAAAACCACAGCTGATCAACGTTTGTGTTTCAAATCATCAACGTTGGGATACTTACATTTAGTCTTTAAACAGTCAAAGCAAACTAAAAAACATTGCCAAAAAATTAATGAATTAGACAATTAAATATATTTATGTCAAGATGTAAAAGGAGATAATAATGTAACATAAAATCCAGACATAATTATAAGCATTGCAAACATGTTTTCAGATATTTTAGCTCATAAGTTTATGGTACAGACAAAAAATTTAGTTATGCAAGCACAGATGAGGATTTGGGTCAATCAGTTCAACTAAATTATCTGTTGGATGGTTCTCTAAATACACTTTTAGTTTCACATAAAGTTATAGGGCAAATAATCATACAGTATCATCATTTGCTTGAATTTTGATTTGCAGCTTAAACCTGAAACTTTTAGAAAAACGTGAAAAATAAAGAGCAATAAAAAAATAACAAGGTATTAAACAAGTATTTTAAGAGTACAAGCAATAAAAAATAGACAAATATTTAAGTAAAATGAAAAATATAATATATAAAAAAACAACTGGGTTTTTCCCCTTCTTTTGACCCATAAAGGGCACTCTCTGAATTACTTGGAAATTTAAAGTTTCAATCATTTAGTAGTATTTGGGGCTTCTAACCCTTTAACTTTCACATCAAGAAAAAAAACAATAATAGTTTTCTGTTTTAGGGTTATAATATTATCTAAATAATCATAATAATATAAAAATAGTGTTTTTAAAATACTAATATTATTTTTATTAAGGTTATAATAATGTAGGATAATAATGTTTCACTTTTTTCCCCATAACATAGTTTTTAGGAGGTTTTTTATGGAGCCGAGACAGGGCCATAATATTTGTATAACTGAAAAAAAAATCTGAAACTGAAAAAAAAATTTGAAACTGAAAAAATAAAAACTAAAACTGAATGTCAAATTTTTGACTTGCAATTTGAAAAATAAAAAACTGAACTCAATATTAGAAGAATCTATACTAAAAAAAATTTATCAGCTTAAAATAATCTTTAATTCAGTTAAGTTTTTTAATTAAACTTTATTATGTTTGGAATTATTTTGAAGTTTTCAGTTTCAGATTTTATTTTTTCAGATTCAAATCTGTTTTTTTCAAGTTCAAAACTTCGTTTTTCAGTTTCAGATTTACTTTTCACTTTCAGATCTTTTTTTTTCACTTTCAAGTTGGATTTTTTCAGATTCAAGTTTTGGCCCTGATCTGAAAGGGGTGGGCGGGGAAACATGATTGACAGCCAACAACGGGACTGGAGAGGCTGCCACTTTCATGTTGCATTCATCAACCGTGGGAACTTCAGGAACTTTGTAGACATTTTGTGTACTACATTTATCGGCCTGCTTGGAAAAATCTAGTGCAAAATCTGGTTTTGCAAGACATGTCATCTACAACTGTTACCAATCACAGTTCAGGAATATTTATATATGTGTAAAATTATGTGGAATGAACAGCCATTCTTCAAGCGGAGAAATTTCCTACGACCACGAAGTAGCCCCTACCTACGGTGACTGGATAATGGCGTCTGGACCAGGTGGAGTGGAACGAACGATACCGGTAATCAGGTAAGTTTCATCTTTTGTCAAACTACTTAGTGACTGTCCTGCATGAGTTAGTGTAGACTAATATGTTTGATATTAGGTGACAAAGGGAACTTTCTTTGTTATGAAGTCTCGTGAGGCTCTTGCTAAGGCTACCACCATAACCAGTTCGCAAGTACACAATACATTATTCTAATGTCTAACCCTGTCGAGATAAACAGTTGAGCCCAAAATTATTTCTACACTTGCTAATATTAGATTTGATTTATAATTATTTTTACTTAACTAATGAGTATGACGTATATCAGATAATAAACCATTTAAAAAGATAAGTAATGACAAATGCTCAATAAATAGTAATAATGATCATGATAACATTTTTAATATGTCCATCTTTACCATTAATAGAAATACCAGTTAGAAATTTTGTATCTGTCGTTGTAGACAATGGGAAAAAAAACCATTGTTGACATTACAGCAATCAAAACCTTTTAATAATCGCTGAGCAGTTTTTAATGTTTTCTCTGGTATTTTGATGGTTGATCTTTGGTGATCATTTATAAGAAAGCCCCAAGTCTTGGAGATTTGAAGGCCTCTTGCCATCACTCTACTCTTTAGCTTCCTTCACAGATTTTGGAGATTGTTCTCTGGCAAGACTGCTCCAAAATGCCAATGTTACTTACAGTTAGATGAAACATGTTGGTAAAATAAACACTGCTTTGACCTGGAATTTACCAGGGGTATGAGTAATTTTGGGCTTAACTGTATATTTGGGTGAAGATAATTCACATATTAAATGTAATAACATTATACTCTTTCTTTTAGGACCAACGGAAAAGGGACTTTTTCAGCAACTACAAACTATCCCAGGCCATGCAGACAGCCCCATGATGTCGATTATCTAAGATGTTCATTAAACCATGAAATGGATATCTTCAGGCCACTGTGGCACACGTGGAAATGCCTGATAGCGTTATTAGTGCTTTAACAGTGCTGATAACTCTATAAACATCCAAAACAATGTAAACCAGACAATGTCAGTGGTCCTGGAATTATTCTTCCACCAGTGGAATGCCCTCTATCTGAGTAGAATATGGAATGGCTCAGAGACACCACTGATGTTGAAGTACCCTGTATTTCCCAGGGTTGTGACATTTATTTAGCAGTCTTAAACTTTGTGTTAAATCATGCTTCTGAAGCCTCTTTCATTAAACATTTCTGTCACTAATCAGCAAAGTGGAGCTATGTCTGAGGTGCCTCTGGCCCTTTAAAAATCCAAAGTGGACTTGTTGTTTCACACAGCTTTGAGTTTTCACTAGTGATGCTGGCAGTGCAGGATGACAGAAGATGTGGTGTGGAAAAGACTTCAGCACTAAGCATAAAATATGCATCAGAATTTTTGTGATTTCAACTTCAATAAGGTACCATTAGT
>SSNR01000002.1:6425436-6457883 GCA_006937965.1 Callopanchax toddi | reverse complement strand
TTTTTTTTTTTTTTTTTTTTTTTTGCATTGGTATTTTTTTTCTCAGCTCTATTACAGTTTCTTTGGTTGGATCGTTTGTAACATAATTTGACAGCAAGTTAATTAATTGAAGCATCAATCTTATTTTGGACTTGATTAAGTAACCTACTTAGAGATTTTTTTTTTAATTTCACACATTTTCTCAGAAATAGAAAATCTGTGAGGAGCTTGGGCCAATCGTTTTGTGGCATGTACTCAGAACTAGTCGCTACTTTTCAGAGTGTTTGAGGCCTCTTATTAAAGACGTCATGAGATTCACATGCCTGCATGCTTTTCTGTTGGTAATAATTGGTTAAGTACATTGTAGTATACTCACAAGACAGTTTTGTTCCTTTGAATGTTTGTATGAGTGCAGCTTTTTAAAGCCCAGCACAGGATCTTTAATTAGATTAAGTCGTTTGATTTCTATGCCGTTTTTTCTCTTGCATTTGTTAAAAACAGCCAACAAACAGAATTTTTTTTAAATAAAATTCTCCATGTCCAAGTGTTTTTAATATATGAGTTGGATGTAGGTTTTGCGAGTTTTAGTTTAAAGTGTTTTTGATAAAATTACACTAATGTAGGAGTCTATCTTGCTCCATGAGCCACAACCCTCTGTCATGCATGTTTTAGACATTTCTTTGCTCCAGCGCACCTGATACAAACGATTGAACTAACGTTTTTTTATGTCTTCATGTTTTGCAGAGGCTTGTTTATGGTTTTGTTAATTTAATTCAGGTGTATTGAAGCAGGGAAGCATCTAAAACATGCAGGATAGTGGGCCCTGAGGACCAGGGATGGGGACCATTGCACTAACGTATTGTTTATCGCTTTTTAATGTTGATGGTGCAAGAAAGGCCAAGAGCTTTGCTCAACCCAGTAGAATTATCAGTCTAATCCAGTGCATGCATCTGAGAGACCAGGTTGTAAAGTGAAATGCTCTTTTACCATCTTCTTCTTTGGTAAAACGCTAAATATCGTAGGTCGGTTAAAGTGTAAGTGTTTCATTCCACTGCCTATACCTCCAGAAGATTGACTTTATTACCTGCATCTCTTAAAGTCTCTGTCACCATGACAGACCTTTGATCCTGATAAAGTCGCCCTGGATTGTTCCTCCATCCCTTGGTGCCTCTCCACTCAATCCAGATTTCTCAGTCTAGTGTCATCCAGAGTGAATCACAGGGCAATTTGTAACCGACAGTCCTGCTATTAGTCAGTGACAGAGAAAGGGGCAACTACATGTCAGACTGACGGATGCTGCTGCCCTGTTGGCATTTCTTCTCTGCTTTCTTTTATATCCATTTTTTCCATCACCGTTTCTCTACTCTCATCTTGTTTGTTTTTCTCGTGTTACAGGGTTGATTGTTGTTTGGTATAGCAGCCACTGAAGGACAGCAGTCATCTGTAAAATTGACTCGCCTCAGGAGCAGGTTTGGGAAAGAGGCAAAAAATAATCCAGAAGTAGGATTAATGAAATGATTTTCTTTCTTCTCTTTTCATTGTCTCTGCTATGTTTTCGCATGCAGATGCTTGACAGGAAAAGGGAAAATGCCGACAAATGCCTCAGCGTCGTTACAAAGATGTAGTGCATTAGTTTGTGCTCAGCGCCCAGGTTAATGTGGCCTCTTCCGCCCCTCTTTCTCACAGCAGAGTTTTCATGAAGATCACCTTCAAACGACAGTGTAATCTGTCGCCTAAAAATAGTCCCACTGTGACATATTTGGTGCTTGCATCGTGGTTCTCACTTTTCTTGGATCTCTTTATCTTGTGTTTATTAATTAATCTTCCATAATGATCAGGGCTGATAAATGAAGCAGAAAAGGAGAGAGACGGATCACACAACCTGTGTGTTGTTTGTTGAAGCCCATAGCTGTTCCTTTTGGAGGCCAAATAAAGATGCCATATGAGTATTACATGGCTGAGTTAGCCCAGCAGAACAGTGACAGGATGGGGACAGGAGGATGGGAAAAAGGGAAGCATGGAGAAGCTCCCTTGTCTGTTGTGTAGTCGTTAGTTGATGTATTGTTAGCTTGTGCTGTTTTTTTTTTAGCTGCTCCTTTCTCCTGGTTAGGTCTGTTACAGCAGAAAGCAAAGGATAGGTCCTGTCAAGGTTTAATGACCCATGTGATTTCTATGTGAGAAACATATTCTCAAATGCAGCTCAACTTGTCTTTTCTTGCTCTTCCAAAATTCTGAAGGGGGACTCTCACCTTTTTCTAAAAATCTCCACCACCATCAGTGACAGAAGGCCAGGGTAGAGACGGTTAGAAACTGTTCATCAGTGTGCCAACCGCTCACCCTGGTGTGTCATCATTGTCCCCTCAACCAGATCAGCAAGCAAAGGAAGAGGGTTTCAAGAGGAGTGACTCATTTAATATGATTTGTTAATCCAAAAATCTGAGTTTTTACAGGTTTTAAGTGTAAATAGATCACTTAAAAAAGTAAAACACCCTAAAAAGTTTTAATAACACTTGGAATGAGGATAATGGCTTTTTTAATATGGATGTCTTTATCTAGTTCTGTGCATTGCCTTAATTGCTTTTTAATGGTGCTATTAAAGGGAGGCTGTCCCTCACACCCCAGCACACCTGTACAGATGATAACTATGGGTTAGATGTAGGGCGATCGATCTAAGCACAGAGTCATCATCATATTGTTGATTAAATGTCCTCAAGGAGCCAGTTTGTTTCAAGTGCAATCAACCTGTCACGGATTTTATTTAACCTCCAAGTGTTCTTGGATGAAAGGCTTTTCTTTATATTTTCCTAGACCATTTTTATATCTTACATCTTTCTATAAAAATGTTTATTCTTTTTTTATATATAAAAGTGTTTTCTGATTGTTCAAGCAGCAATTAAAGCAAAATCAGGGAAGTGGAAGCAGAATTTAACCCGATAGAGGACTCAGATATTTTTAAAGAGCCTGTTAAAATTTTGGTCTCTGCACTCTGATGTGATCCGGCACTGCGGAGGCAGCAGCAGAACTTGCCAGCCCCAGTCCAGATTAGATAAGCAGGAAGTGCTGAATCTGTTCTCTTTATGCCTCCTTTTGGTACACTGAGGCTGTAAAAGTCAGTCCCTCAGTTTGTAGAAGTGCTGATGGAAGCATAATTGAATAACCATGCTGATTATTGATATCGTGCAAACACAAGCTTCTAATTGTGCCAGGCTACACATTAGGGTGAAAGGGGGAAAAAATGTGGAAAGAACTTCAAAGACTTCTTATCAAACAAATCAGGCTGTCGCTTTGAAATTTTTAAGTTATCAAGTAAGCCTTATGGAAACATTATGTAACTTGTTCTGAGCACATTTAATGCCTAGTAACTTTCATCAGAACTGTTAATTTTTTCTCCTAGTATCTCTGCAACTTGTGTCAGTCCCCGTGACCCATAATGACTCAGTACAATAATCCAATTTCAGGATTTAAACTGTCTCTTTAAAGCTGACATAGTTACAGCCTAATGTATTCTTTTTCTCTCATACACTCCCAACTTTCTTCCTATCTCCAGCCACTGTGCCAGCGAGCCCCGGTTCATCTCAGCGTTCGTCTCCAGCAGTCCCATGCAGCCAGTCATGCGGCGGATGAAGATCGCCCCTGGACCGGTCAGGAGAGCCTGGCTGAGGATGACCCTGAAATGTGGTCCCTGCTGCAGAAGGAGAAGGACAGACAGAGTCGGGGTTTGGAGCTTATCGCATCCGAGGTACTTTACAATAATTACAATAACTAACAAGTTATTATTGTTTTCTGATTTTGATTGATTTACAATAATGGAGGTATGGTTATGGGAACAAGTAAATAAAAGGAAGATAAAATAAGTTTTCAGTCTTGATTTTATAATCCCTGGTTTAAAAAAAAAAAAAAAACTTGGAAGAACCACTCTAAGGAGGATTATTTTGATTATTCTGTTGACCAATTTTTTGAATATTCAGTTTTTCTAAACAATGAATTATTAGAAAGTTCTGGAGTTTCAGCATATTTAAGTCCAATGGTTTCAAGATTTACCATGAGTTCTTCTCTTTGATCAAGTCTAACCTTGATTTAATTTTTTTCTAGTTTTACTACAAACTCCTATTTCTTTCTATTTTTTTTTGTGTATTTTTCTTTCCCAAAGTACCTTTGTGTACAGTGCTTGAATTTCTGTTAATTTAAGTTGACAGTTCATCTCAGAGTAGAAAACAGTTCAAATCCTCTTACATGTAGTTTAATTCCATTCTGTTGATTTTAATTAATTAATCTTATTACACACAATAGTATTAAATCCAAATTATTCAAATTCTGTTTCATTCAGATTTAGCGGTCAGATTCATTTTTGCAACCTCCCAGTTTGTGCTTACTCCAAAATTTAAACACAATGGTTAAAAGAAAAAATCTTTGACCTTACTTAATGTTGAAATACTTTCTCAAAAAATATACCGTATTGACCCGAATATAAGACGAGGATTTTTTTATTGAAAAAAATGTGAAAAGGGGAGGGTCGTCTTTTAATCGCGTCCTAGTTTTTTGGGGTCATTACACGACCAAACCAGCAGAGGGCATAGGCTTCTGTTCAAAGTGGCAGCAACAGGAAGCAACTTAGACTGCAACTGGTCCTGGTTCTGGACCAGCTCACAGTTACAGGCCCTCTGGGGATTAAACTGCTTGATGATCAGCCCAGCCAAGTTCACTTCCAGAACCTGGGAAGGAGCTTTCAGCGAAGGGCAGCGCAGCTCAGACTTTTGTCAAAGTGAGGACTCAGCGGCTCACGTCACACACGTCTCCTCCCTCCTCGTCGATATTTTCTGTACCCGACTCTCACGTAGCCGAGAGCAGAAGCTGTCACCTGTCTGTTACTATGGGTATTACACACTCACACACACACAAAGGGGAAGGGAGGGAGACTGAGAGAGCGCTCTATAAGATAAAGATTTAACTGAACTTTTTTATTGTTTTTTCTAGTTGACTGAAATTTGTCACCATGATGGAGAACTTTGACCCCTGATTAATAGGCTAATATTAAAGCAGTCTGTAATTACGATATTATTTAAAGGATTTCCTCAAAATTTCAATAAAAATAGTTTCTTTAAAAAGTGAATTTAGTCTTATTTCTGAAGACCAGTCTTGAAAAGGGGGTCGTCTTATAATCTTGGTCGTCCTATAGTCGGGTCAGTATGGTACACGTTCTCCACTTTGTTTTTCTTGTAGTTCTGTTTTAGAATAGTTTCGTAGTGTTTTCCTCTACTTGATCTGGCAAATAAAACTGTGTGAAGTTGGAAGTAGCAGAAATTCTGACTAAAATTTGAATCTTTTTTTTTTTTATTTTCTTCAGTTTTATGTAGAAATCTTATCTTACACTAATTAACTTGGCTTGTGGTTAAAGAAGTACAGCACTCAATCTGTAAGAGCTGGCAGCTCCTCACTTATATTTTGGCAGTGCAGGTATTTGAGAACACTTCATCTCTGATTAACATTTTGGCAAAACAGGTGAATTTTCAGACTTGCTTCGCTTGTAGAAATCTGCTGTGTTAGTATTTATTTCACATGTTGCTTGAAACCTTTTGTTCGAGGTTTATTGGAGCTGAGTAAATACAGACTTCTCTTGGATTATTACTGCGAGTACAGTACGGTGCAGGAAGCACAACAAATAAAGAGGGAATTGCATGTTTAAATTTATTGAGTACAAAAGAATTCATGACTCATTAATTTCTAATTTATCTTGGAATGATATCTTATATTACTAAGTTTCTTTAATATTTCTAAAATCCAAGAAGGTTTATAGAATCATTTTAATCAAACATGCTGATGATGAAATATTTATTAGATAATCTGATGAGAACAAAACGAATATCAGCCTCACTAAACATTTATTTGGCACCCACTGACAAGCTGTGCAGTAAAATTATTTAAAACTTGCTTTAGTTATAAAATCCTGCAGAAAACTGGACTCGCTGTAAGCTAGAATAAGTTTGTGTTCACAATAAAAAAAAATTTTAAAAGTGCAGTCCTTTTGTTTTCATTCCAGGCCTGGATAGCGTGAAATGGAGAATTTTATTATTCAGAAGGGCAGACATGGCTTAATCTTCTGTTGTTCTTCTTCTCTCCTCTTGTTTCCTCTTTGCCACTGTAGTTGTTCAGTGGAGTATATCAGCCTCTTCTCTGCACAAAGCCTGACCGCTCTAGTGTGAGATAAAGCTGATATCTTCATTCTGCTTCCCTCACTAACTCACTCTTCAAGGCCCATCACAGTACAGTCAGGAAAACAGGCGTTGAATCAGAAGACATACATTTTTGCGCACTCCACCCACCCAAAACACATACCTCCAAGTGCTGCAAAGCAAATGTTTTTCCTTTGCTAATATATGCACAGTTATCGGCATGACAGACGGATGCAACAGAAAGCTGTTACTGGAGCTGTTATCTTCCTTGATCTCCTCTTTGCTCCTTGGTGAGGCATTAGCATAACCACTCACACACACACCACCACCACCACCCAGTCAAAAATAAATAAAAGTGGAGAATGTGAATGTCTATGTATTTTTTATTAGACCCTATTACTGACCTGTGTGATTGTTTATCCTAGTGGTGTGGAGTGTTTGCCTTGTTGGAGACCTGCGTCTATCTTTTAGCAAACATACTAACATTTGTTTTACTTTGAAAGAGAAAAACGATTTTAAAAAAGGCCACAGAATTGTATCTGAGCATGTACAGAAACATTTATTACATTATCTTGTATCCTCCAGCAGCATGGCGATAAGCACTTTGAAGTGTAGAGTGTTAGTCTATGGATGTCCAGGGGTTCAATACTGTAATGATTGCCTCTTGCCAGAGGGGGATTTCTCACTATCACTTAACAGACTTTAATTTGCCGTCCTTGTCCCTTCTATCCTCTCATTTCATTGATCTGAGTGTGTGTTTGATTGTGTGTTTGTGTGTGTTCTCGCCACAGAATTTCTGCAGCCGAGCAGCTCTGGAAGCTCAGGGCTCCTGTCTGAACAACAAATACTCAGAAGGCTACCCAGGGAAAAGGTAACGGTTTATTCAGCCACACCTCACCTCATTAACACTGCTGATATTCTGTGCTTGAGGACATTGCTGCTTAAATAAAAAATAGATGCATAGATGCATGCTAATTTATACTCCAGACAGTCTATATCACACACCTTAACCATGTAGTAGATAATCCAGAGTCTCGGTTTTGCTTAAGTGATAACTGAATATTTTTGTTTCCTGTTATTTCTTTTGGATAATTCACATTTATCAGCATCAAACTGAGCGCTGACATGCTTTGAATGCTAATCGTCTGATGCCTTTTGAATCTAGGATACAAGCTTCTCATAAATCTCCCTCCCACTGAATGTGTTTTTAATTTTTATCTCCCCCCCCCCACCCCACCCCCCTCCACCTAACATCCCACTCATCTGCTGCTTTACGCTTTAATGTAATGAAACAAAAGGATCGTGTCATTGATTTAAAGCTTTGTACAGTAGTTGTCTGTGGCTCCTTTATCTGCAATTCTACTAAAACGTTTTTAGCCTTTTCACCTGACTTGCCCTGAATCTGTTGCAGCATGTTGGGGTCAGCAGTATTTTTTATGAAGTGGTTTTAATCCCCTATTAAATAACAATTTATGAAATGACAGTGTTAATGGATTTACTTTGTACGGACTAATCTATATTTTCTTTTGAATGTACAGCTCTCCCTTGAGTTTTGTTGACTTTCAGTGGATGATTTAGCTGCCAGGTTTTCTGCTGTAGTTCATTACTGTCATCCTATTTCAGGCAGTTTTTTTTTCTTTCAGCAAATAAGTTATGACAAGTACCTTTCCTCAACCTGCCTTGTACTGTTGAGCCAAGAATGATAACTAGCTGTTAAACACAAGAGTGCTTTTAGAAACATGCATTTTAATTAGGAAATAACATGAAAAAACAGAACAAAATTTGTAATTTATTTAAAGAGCTAGCGTTTGTTGAAGAATTGATATCACAGTCTAAAATCATCATGTGTGAAGACATTTGGAAGTTATAGTTGTTTTTGTTCAACTTTATAAATAAGAATGTGTACAATGTAACACAATATTGCAAGATTTCATGTAATTCACCTCAAAACATGTGTTAAATCTTAGCCCGATATCTGTCAAACTAACTGAGCTATATACATTCTTCTGATTACTAAAGTCAGTTAGCAGTGGCTTCCATCTTGAATTTAGTTGATTCAAACGTTAATCAGCTGTAGATTTACATCCAATGAAGACTTTCTGAGAGTTTTATTAAAATCTGTCTAGTAGGTTGTGAGATATTTTGCTGACAGATATGGTTGACTCAACAATTATAGGCATACTCTGCAGCTTTTTCACATTTTTAAATCTTTTCCTTGAGCCAGTATGTGCTAATATGACCCTTTGCAGGGTTGATAAAAAGTCACTTAGCTCCATCTGGTGCTTAGATCTGGAATACCACGATTGCAACGTCTCATTCTCCAGTCCGGTGCCCCGTAAGTCTCACAAGGCCACATATCTCGCGAAGGTTAGGCTAACCCAAAGTGGCTAGCTGTTATGCTAGCACCAGAGTGTTTTTAGCTCATTATTCCTGCTTTTTTTCGATCTCTCCCTGCTTTAACACAGCTGATTTCTTTGAAGGAGTAAATAACCGCTGATGTGGAAAGCTATGAAGGCTGAGGAGACATTTCAACAGTTAGATTTAGGTGTTTCTGAGCAAAGACAATGGTGCTAACATTTTTACGGCAGTGATTTAAAACGAAAACCAGGGGGAGCTAAAACAAGCAAAACTGCATAGTATCCCTTTAATAGCAAATATGTCACTCAATGAGTTGCCATTTTTATGCTTGATAAGTTTGGCTAAAATGCGCTGTATCGGCCATATTGAACTGCCCAGTGCCCACTTTTTAATGTCAAATGATAAAAGCTTGACCTTTACCTCATGGGCTCAGAAAAATTCCAACATTAGTTAGGTTTACATTTTTATATATAAAAAATAATTCAACTCTGGATTATGAGGCCCATAGGATGCCAAGAAATTGTGATGGTGGATCTGAATTATAATAAATTTAAATCATGTAGTGTCTTTCCAGGATTCATACATTTTTTATACATAATGGAGACATATTTTGTTCCCTTCTAACCTTGACCCCAGGTACTACGGTGGAGCAGAGGTGGTTGACCAAATCGAGCTTCTTTGTCAGAAGCGAGCTCTGGAGGCTTTTGAACTGGACCCAGAAAAATGGGGCGTCAACGTTCAGCCGTACTCCGGCTCTCCCGCTAACTTTGCCGCCTACACCGCTGTTCTCAACCCTCACGACCGTCTCATGGGCCTGGACCTTCCCGATGGAGGACAGTCAGTATTCACTGCTTTTTTTGTCACTTTTTCTATTATCACTCTCAAAGGCTACCCCAGTTTTTGTGATGGACAACTCTAGTCATCTAAAGAATCAATTCAGTGTTTTGTCCCTTACTTTTGTGTGCACTTTCTTAAACTAAAAACATGTTTTCTTCTTGAGTAAAGTTGTTTTCTGGATTAAAATAGTGAACACTTTTGATCATTTTGTCACTTTGACAGTCTGACCCATGGCTACATGTCTGATGTGAAGAGAATCTCTGCTACGTCAATCTACTTTGAGTCTATGCCCTACAAATTAAATGTAAGTAGACCCAATTCTACACATTCCTATAATCATTTGTCATTTTTGATGATAATGACAAGAAAGACAATACAAACTGGCAATAAAAACAAGTTGTCAAAAAATATGACCCATATCTAGGTAGAAAGCATTTACAAATACTAATTGATATGTATTTTCCAGGTACATTTTAAAATGTTTACTAATTTAGTCCTTTGAGTTGAAGAAAATCTCTTTTTTTCAGAGAGGATTGTAATATCCTATGACTGTGATGTTTCATTCTGTCCTTTTAAAATGGATTTTCTTGAGTTTATTCATTTGATACAAAAGTAAATAGAAGAACACTCAAAAACACCACAAGGCCAGAGCACACAGCGTTAGCTAAGAGGTTTGCTTTCAATAAGCATGAGTCATATTCATTCATATTTCTGCTTTTATTTTGGAAGTTGAGTACATAATAGCTGCTGCCACCCCATCAGACTGGTGCAAGTTGAATACAATACATTCACCATGACATCAAGAGCATTCAGATATAAATATGTAATTGCCTTCATAATAAAGACAAAGGGGAACAAAGTGCCATCATGTTAAACACACAGACACTAAACACTCAGTTCTGTTCAAATCCCACACAGTGTTGGGTTAGGATGTGTTTGGATAGATGGATGTGAGTGTGTGCCATAAACGGCTGACCATATGGCCAAAAAGAAGACATTTGAGGCATATCCAAACAATGTATACCCTAAAATAAATAACTCTACACACTATCCTACTGTTTACACACACACAGATATCGATTCAGGATCTTATCAAACCATAGTTAGCCTGAGGTTATTTGTCTGACTGAAATGTCTGGCCTCTTCTTGTGCAAAAGCCTCAGGAGGGTATTTCTTAAGCCTCAGGTTGACATTTGTGATCAGAGTTTGTTACACGCATTATGAAGACTTGAAATGATGACCTATTACATCTTTAAATCTGTCCTTGGAAATATTTTAACATGAAGTTTGCTGAAATAATTTACTTTCTCAAATATAGCTTTTCTTTTTTGTTTCTGTTTGAAGATGACATCAGTCTGAATAGGAACTTGGTTCCTAACTCAGGAAAATTTAAAGCCAGCAGACACTTGCTGGCAGCTGCTTACTAAAAAAGATCAATTCAGGTGTTTAAGCTGATGTATGACCACCATGCACAGTGCAACATGCACTCCCACTATCACACTAGGTACAACATTCATAGGGTTGTTTATTTGCATGGAGATCTTTACAATCAGGCTCCCCCACACCTCACAAGTGAAATTCCTGCAAACCATATTCAGGAGATATGATCAGTCCGTGGTATATTTAATGTATTTTGTTCCTGGGGTTTATGGTTCTGTGATAGTGTTGGTAGCAGTTGATGGATGGCAACGAGGGTCTGCATGTCCAGACCTGCTGATGTATGGGCAGGCAAGACCCCTCTGCGAGAAAGATAATGGGAAATCGACAGGCTGGCCAGCATCACTGGCTCCGTCTTCACAATGAACAGGTTGATGGAGTGAGGGAGCATCCATAGATGTGCTCTGGAGATGGGAGATTATCAGGTTGTCTAAATAAAGCTCTCTCTCCTCCTTTTTCACTCTTTTTTTTCTTGTTTCTGACTCTCTTATTCTCCATTCTGTCTGTCTCCCACTTTGTTTTTCTGCTGCATCCTGCTGTCTTTTGTTGTCTCGCCTTCGATGCTCTGAGGAAAATCAGAAGGGTAAAAGTGTAGGCACTGGACACACTGGTCATTTCATGTGACTCTGAACTTATCCTCAGATTTATTTATTAACTAACACGTTTCCTAAATTGCCCAGTTTGTTTAATGGAGCAGAGAGAGTCTTAAAACCAGCTTCATCTGTTCGGCCTCATCACACCGGTTTAGCGGGTCCCTAAAAGGCTGAATTAGGATAAGTAGGGGTGCATTACTGCAATTGCTCAATCTTCCTCCACGATATGATAGGTGTAAATGTCTCCCTTAGATAGATTCTTTCCCCTTTTAAAGTAGCCAAAGTACTTCAATTGCAGCTGCTTCGAATGAGCTTCAAATGGAAAAATCTCCTCCGTGTTGATATGCTCACTCTTGATCTCCCGATATCTAACAATTTTTTTTTTATCTTCTCGTGTTCCCTTTCTCCCTGACCCTTACACTCTCTCATATTTTCATATTCCTCCTCCACTTCCTTGTCATTCTCTTTTTTTTCCTTTCATTATTATTTTTCTCTCCTCTCTCCCTGTCTCTTTCTTTGCAGCCTGCAACAGGACTCATAGACTACGAGCAGATGGAGATGACAGCCAAGCTGTTCCGGCCCAAGCTCATCATCGCTGGCACCAGTGCCTATGCTCGCCTCATTGACTATGCCCGCATCAAGAAGGTGAATTGAAATCCCTTTATTCAAACCTCACCCTGTTTTCACCCTACCTTTGCTTACTTGCTCCCTGTTTTCTCCACCTCTCAAAGTGTAAAGGAGGTCAAACCAGCTTTGTCCTCTAATGTAAAACTCATTCAGCCTTTTTTGTTGAAATGTCAGACACACCTGCCTCCTTTTATAGGTAGGTCAGACCTGGACAGAATTTCCTCTAGCCATAGTTTTTGCTGATTTCTGTCCTACAGTTTTGAGCTCTCTCTGCTCCACATACACAGAGAGGTTTTTCTTCCTTTTGTTACCTACTAAACTCTCACACAGTAGCAACTTTAAACACACACTTCACTGCCCTCTTTCATGGTGCACAAGAGGACCCTTTATCTGTTTTGTTATACCAACCTGCTGATTCACTTCATTCACTCCATGACTGGTTCCCTTTATAGCAGAGCTCCACTTTAGATAGAACCATCAGATGGAGTGTCCCACCATTACAGAGCTGGCTTTTTAATAACCACCGTAACGACTCTGCAACTGGCGTTCTACCTCGATTTCCTCCCAGAGTCTGTCAGACTGTTGGCCTCCAACTTTACCCCCTTTACCCTGTTTGTTTCCTGTCTAATAAACATCTTCTGCTCCAGTTTAGATACTGAAGGAAGGGAGATTGTTTTGATAATTCATATTAATTGGAACACGCCAAAGATTTACTGTTCTGATCATTCGCCAGAGAGTCATTTACATTTTAGAGAGCTATTTATTGTTTCAGCCTTTTTTTTTTCTTTCTTTTTTTCAATAAATGCCGGCAAGTGAAAGCGTGGATTTATTGAATGTTGCCGTAATATTTCAGGCCTCTTAAGACTGCAGATGAGAGTGTAATTGCACATCTTGAAATATCTTCCCTCTGAGAAGATAGGTAACGCCAGCAGATGTAGAGTTAGCTATCAAATCTTAATCACGCAGAGAAAATGCAAATGTAGAAAGGCTAAGAGCTTATCTTTTATCTTAAATTTCAACAGAAGGAGCCAAATAAAACACACAGCTTACTTGAGTCCCAAAGGCTTGTAGCACCATGTGGTTTATTTTGATGTTACTTAAGCAGCTTCTTTTTGGGTCACTGTATCATTTTCTGTATTTTTTTTTTATATTGATGTGTAAATTGTTCTCTAATCAGTTGTGCACAGAAGTTAAGGCCTACTTGCTCGCTGACATGGCTCATATCAGCGGCCTGGTGGCGGCCAAGGCCATCCCCTCCCCCTTTGAACATTCTGACCTGGTCACTACCACCACACACAAGTCCCTCAGAGGAGCGAGGTAGGGGTGAAACTAAGAATCAAATCAAATAACTATAATAAATAATGTTTGGTTTTATAATAATAAAATGTTTTGTTTCTTGACTCTGTTCAGAGCTGGACTCATCTTTTACCGTAAAGGTGTTCGATCAGTGGACAAGAAAGGAAAGGAAATCATGTACGACCTGGAAGATAAAGTCAACTTTTCGGTTTTCCCCTCCCTGCAGGGTGGACCTCACAACCATGCTATTGCTGGTGTAGCTGTGGCTCTCAGACAGGTCTGCTCAACTTCAATGTTCCCAACAAGAAAACACAAAAAACTTGATCTACGTTTATCCAACATGCTCTCTGGATTTTACTACATTTTTAGTGTGTAAGTTGATGTTAATGTTTTCTGCTGACTGTTTGTGTCCAGGCCCAGACTCCCATGTTTAAGGAGTATATTGCTCAGGTACTTAAGAATGCCAAGGCCATGGCTGCAGCTCTTCTCAGCAAAGGCTACACACTGGTTTCAGGTAAGCTAGCTAGTTTTTTTTTCTTGTGTAACTGAAGTCATTGATCCATCATACAGAAAAGATACAAACTCATGCAAAACCACCTGTCACTAAATGCAAATTACACAGCAGGAGGAAAAAAACAAAAGTGCATTTAAATTCATGATGTGCAAATGGACTAATGCCTTGTCAGTCAAGTAAATAAAATCTGATGAAAGCGGTGGCTTTGCGATTGTGATCAAATGCTCGAATCTTGTTTAGCATTTAATACGCTGGCCTCAGCTGCTTTTTGATGTATGGCCCCAAATTGATGCCCTTAAAAAATTGAGACTTGTTTGTGCTTACACTGCAGCATGTACATACACACGTTTTAATTCTGTTTTGGATGTTTTAACAAAAGAACTGGAAAAAACTTGTAAGAGGCTGTAACGCTGAAGAAAAGATGTAGTGTTCAGAGCAGACTCAAAGCAGAAAAAGGCTGTCGTTTCTGAGTTAAACTGTAAAATAAAAATGCTTTTAGCTTCATGATGGGTAACGCATATTGTATCAGCCCTGAATGGGTCTAACTCTTTTATTCTAACACAAATTTTAATTGATTCAATGAGAATTACTTGAGGATTTTGTAGACTTATTGCTTTTTGTGATTAATTATATGTTGAAGTTTCCAGTGCTGCCTGCTTCAGGCATACAGGTTGATGTGTGGTTTTATGATGTTTGGAGGCTGCAGATGGACACTGTTGACCCTCACATACTAGTTAAATGTGTAGCCATAATTATATTTTGCCTTTTGATCAGCACTGTAAATGAATTTAACTTTCACATTTAATCGAATACATGCTTGAAAATATCAATATTTTTTCTTTATTGTTGGCAACATTTAACCCCATTGAATATTTCAGATGGGACTGACAACCACCTGGTCCTGGTGGACCTGAGGCCTAAGGGTATGGATGGGGCCCGAGCTGAGAGGGTGCTGGAGCTGGTGTCAATCACTGCCAATAAGAACACGTGTCCCGGGGACAAGAGCGCCCTGACTCCAGGTGGCCTCAGACTAGGTAAGGAACAGTCCTGTTACTACTTTATTCAAATGCTGTAAATAATGTTTTCCCAAATTTAAAATTCAATTAGTGTCTTAACTTAGTCTGCTTGTGTTTATTTAGCTACAAGACTTGAGCAGTTTGTGATTAATGACATTTTGTGGTAATTTTAACCATCAACAAAGAAGTCAAAGAGCCTCTGTAGCCACACTACCAGCTCTGATGTGTTATATTCATTTTTTCACAAGTTGGCACAACTTCCTAAAGTCTTAGAATGCGACATGCTCTGGATAAAATACAATATCATTTCAGCACCAAAGAACTCTGTCCTCTGTCATCTGCAGCTCATTTTAGGAGCATGGTGATTTGTCAAAAACAGAATCAGAATTTCATCCACAGAAGAAGAAAATAAATAAAAGGCAAATAATAAAGTAGATTTTCTTTTCATGATACCAGATGGTGTACTGTTGGGGCATTACAACTTACATTTCTCTGAAGTTTATATATTGCTGTGGATGATTTTAGTTCATTGCAAAGCCAAAAAGAACAGAGAGGTTTGGACTCTGATGTTCAGATAAAGTACCATGAATTATTGCTGAAAGTGAGAGAAGATGAGAAAGAAAGATTTGCTTTCAGCTAAAAAAAAAAGCTACATGCTTTCCCCCCATAAAACGGAGCCACTGACTTTATGAGATCATGAGACATATTTTAGATCTGTGCTGATTCAGACTCTTGTTGTCCACCTTAGGCGCTCCAGCCCTGACCTCCAGACAGTTCAAGGAAGACGACTTTGTGCAAGTTGTTGAGTTCATGGATGAAGGTTTTAAGATTGCCCTGGATGTCAAGAAAAAGACGGGTAAGGCTATGTTAAGGATCAACTTGTAACTCACCAATCACTGTGAACACATGCCTCTGAGTTTTTTTTTTTTTCCATCCAAACAGAACAAAATATTTTTCTGTGAGTTAGATTAAAGTAGATGAAAACAAACAAACTATTAATGGGTGATAAAATAAAGATACTTGACATGAAAAGCTCAGCCACTAACGTTTTATGATTTCAACTTCAGGAAAGCTCCAGGACTTCAAGAACTTCCTTCTCCAGGACCCAGAGACAGTGGCTCGTATCGCCGATCTGCGGCACCGGGTTGAGGCTTTTGCCAGGCCGTTCCCCATGCCTGGGTTCTCCGACCATTAGGCCAGCCAATGTGGAGTCACGGTTCTGTAACAGCCAGGTGGCAGACAGCTGGCTGGGCAGAAGTGTGCACAGCGAAAATGGAAAAATGTCATGGTAGTAAAATGTGGATGGTGCCTGTGAATTGGAATGACTAAAGTTCACTTTTCCAGTCACATATAGAAAGCCACAATTGTTTTTCATACTTCTTTGCTGTCAGTCATCAGTCTATTCTTGTTGAATCGCAACCTTCAGTTTGAGGCAAAGAAAAAAAAATCAACAAAAAAAACAACACATGACAGATTTTGCAAAGCAAAGGAACCTGTTATCTGTGGTGTGTGAAGATCATTCTCAGCTGTCTTCGCACCATTTATTTAAGGCAAATGTGAGGAAAGAAAAACATGTCAAATCAAAGAAAGACCAACACTTTATCTCAGTCTCTGACTTCATAAGTGAAAAAATTATTAGCTTTAGGACACACTCAGTCTTAATTTTATAAAGATTCCTAACCAGCCTCACTCCGCTTTTTTCCATACTCACAATAAGACTTGTAGATTTCTCAGATTGTTTGTGAAAATCATCTTAAAATGCCTTTTTTTATTTTGGAAACTTAATTTCAAGATATTAACAGTTTGAATCTTTGTTGAAATCTGGTAGGATTCTACTTCATACAGAAGATGGACTAACTATTATATTTTACATACTTTAATACAACACTACAAACTGCTCAGATAAAAAGTTTAAAACTGCATTTCACAGAGTTTATTTTGTATTAATATTAGGTATTATCTTGTCAAATCTAACCTAGAATGTCCTTTTCCTTTGACGCTTTATTTCTTCCAGCATGTCGTAGATGTCAGATTGTAATTGCTCTGTATTTTGTTATGACAACAGAATTATAAATAACCAGATGAAATAATATAAATGTCACTTTGTAATAATTCCTACCTTCCTTTTGGTCAGTTTACAAAGAGGAGAAACTTATTTAAATACAATTTTACAATAATAAACTCATCATTTTACCATCATGATTATTTGTGATGCAACATCAAAAATGATCATTTGTCCTGCACCCGGTGTGATTTATGCTGATTTGTCTGCTGGTGTTAGATGGTTAAACATTGTTGAGTGTTTTGCAATTGAACTGTTTCACACTGTTGTCATTGTCACTGCATCAGTGATGGGGGAAAAAAAAAAAAAATTGTAAAATAGTCTTAACAGCACAATTGAAAAATGAGTCTTAATCATTATTTGTACAAAGAACACCAATTAAATCCAATAGATTCAGACACATTTTCCATTTCACAACTTTTTAAACCAGTCTTTGCCAAAATATCTTTGCCAGGCAGTATTTTTGCTATGATGTTCATTGAGTTGGTGTGTTAATGTCTTGATACATTCAGGCATTGTACACTGAAAAGTTTAAACTGTCTTACAGAATATTTTTATTAATTTTGTTAGTATAGTCCTAATAAAATTGAATCATACTATAAAGGCTGTGTGTGTGTAGGTTATTATAAGTTGTCTCGATTTGACACGACCACCAAGAAGAAGAACCAGAAAGGGGACCAGAATTGGGATCTGTAGTATGTCAGACCTGTACCCGTGAGGGTCGGACCCCCTCAGGGCTGCCCTTTGTGGAGGGTGTTGAGATCTCGTCTCTGTTCTTTGCAGATGATGTGGACCTCCTAGTTTCATCAAGCTCTGACCTTCAGCTCTTGCTGGGAAGGTTCACAGCCAAGTGTGAAATGTGATAAAGAGCAGCACCTCCAAATCTGAGGCCATGGTCCTTGACCAGAAAAGGGTGGTCTGCCTATTCCAGGTCGGGGGAGAGGTCCTCCCTCAAGTGGAGATGTTTAAGTTGGTTAAAGAGTTATCTTGGGAGTCTTTTTCAGGAGTGGAGAGGGGAGATTGGCAGGTATCGGAGCAGCGTCTGCAGTGATGATGCTGAACCAGTCTGGTGGTGAAGAGGGAGCTGAGCCAGAAAGCAAGGCTCCCAATGTTTCGATTGGTCTATGTTCTAATCTGGGGCGTGGCTATGGGTGCGCTAGGGTCCACCCACTGTACCAGGGCCTACCCAATCAAATGGCTTCCTTAACAAAATTATATATGAATTTGTTTTAGTTTTGAGGGGTGTCATTTAAGTCATGATCAAATTAAATGAAATAGAATACATTTTACTTTAACAGCATGTATGTGTGTTGTGGTGATTTCAGTTACATCATTTGCATGCTTTCATTGGCTATTTTGAATAATTTTGGACTTCTCCAGACATACTAACTATGCGTATGCTGCTGTGAATTGTAGAGTCAACCAAAACATTTTAGAAATTGTAAAACAAATATTCATTTCAAAGTTTTTCAAAAAACAAAAAGTGGAGGACCTGTCCGACGATGTTTTGTTCTGAGATTTTTCTGTCGGTTTCTGATATACAGTGGTCCCTCGCTCTTTTGCAGTTCACCGTTTGCAGCCTTGCAGTTTCGCGGATTGTTTTAGTGTAATTTTGCATGCCTTTTAAATTTTTTTACAGCGCATTGTGTTCTGCATCCTGACCGTTGTCAGTTGATCTCCTCGTGTAGCGGAGTGCAGCGTCCTGACTCCTCTCTGGAGAATGAACTGTCTGGACCACCCAAGAGTCTGGATGAGTCACACCCTTATGCTCCCTTCCCTTATGAGCTGCTTTGTTTGCAGCAAGGTGGGAATGAAAATCTACACTTTTACAAGTAGAAAAGGTGTTTTTAACTGATTGACAGACTGCAAAATCAGAACCATGGACAGCAGCATTGTCAAAATTTGTTTCCTTCACAAGGTGGTTGGGCTCAGCCTCAGAGATAGGGTGAGGAGCTCAGACATCTGGAACTGAGTAAAATCGCTGCACCTCCGCATTGAGAGCAGTTGAGGTGGTTTGGGCATCTGGTCAGAATGCCTCCTATAAACCACCCTGGAGAGGTGTTTCAGGAATGGCCTGCTGGCAGGACGCCCCCAGGCCAACCCAGCACCATGCTGGAGGGATTGTATCTCCAGGTTAGCCTTAGAATGCTATGGGTCCCACCAGAGGAGCTGGTGAAGGTGACCAGGGAGAGGACAGTCTGGGGATGCTGCTCCTATGACCCAGGTCCAATAAGACAGTGAGGCAAGACAAGATTTTTGTATTAAATGTACGGTATATTGGATTTTTCTAATGATGATCTTCAATGTAGACCTATTTCATGGCAGACAGTTGGATTTTAGGGAATGTATGAGTTCTGCTTAGCGTTCTTACAGAACAATCAGCTTGCTGTAAAAGTGGAATGCAGCCCCTGTTAGCACCTGTTTTCAAGTCAAAATTTCTGTCAGGTGGAATAATTTTTTGATTGTGTCAACACATTCTGGTCAATGCAACAACAAATAAGTCAATTCCAGCATCAAACGCCACTAAAACAGTACAGCTTGAAGACCATGATGTATGTAAACCATGGTCTAGTACAGTATGTATTATTATACAACCTGCATGTCGTCACATTATTGTAACAAAGCCCTGTTTCATTGCAGGCTATTTTCATGGCAGCCATTTTGACCTGACAGAGTGAGGAGAAGGCACAGGTGTACTAACGAAGGCTGCATTCCACACCTGCAGCTGAAAATCTGTTAGGGAGCAGAACTGCTTCCAAATGGAATTCAGCTCTCATTAACACATCTGAGCTATCTCTGCCTTATCAGTCATTATGTCATTATGGTTTTACAGCTTCTTTTAATATACTTCCTTCAAAAAAAGTCTGACACCTTAAGCTAACTGATTAATTTGGGGAGGAAAAACTCACTTTAGTTTGAGTTTGTGTTTTTAGCTACTATGCTAGTTTCTAATGATTGAATTAGCAGCCCTGGATTACTTGACTTCCTTCGTCTAATTGTCTAATATGGGCCTGATATTTGAGACCACACCTTGTCAAAGTAAGTTTTGCTTTTATTACTTCCAAAATATGATTGTGTCATGTTTTACAGCTGCTTTAAAACCCGCTAGTGTTGTACTCAGAAAAGCACCCCTGCAGTATCATAACACAGTCATGTGACTGCTAGCTTATTGAGCTATCTACACCATGCCCTGTGTTGCTTCTATAATAACTGTAAAATTACAGTTTGATGAGTATTCTCCTTTTCTTTAGACGGCTCTGACAGCTCACTGTCAACCCACTGTCATCTTGAGGAATATTTGGTGTAAAAACCTTTCAGGATTTCTGAAGTCACTTTGAACACATTCGTTTTATGCATCACTGGTTTCAGAATTCAAGTCAAGGGAAAATATTTCAGGTCATTTCAATGTATTTCTGTGAATTTTGTAATTCTGTTGTTCTGCCACAACAAAGTTCTGCGTCGTGTAAATCTAGAGTTGATGAATTTTCCATTATCTATTGCAATGTTTCTGGTCATTGCTGTAATATGAAGCAGATTGCTGTTTTTAGAGGTTACCTTGACACCTGTTTACAAAATACCATAGTGATGTGCTTGAAAATGGTCCCATGGATTTGGTTCTCCTGGGTTTGTAAATGGAAGCTGGCTCTGAGCTCGGTGCTTAATGGACGTCTGTGAGAGTCTGTTTTTGGGACTAAGAGTGAAAAACCAAACCGCTCGTACACACGCCATGGTTTAATGTGAACAGATTTGTTCTGGCAGGAAATGAACGAGAGACGATCTGAATACACAGTATTAGAAACAATGAGGTCATAGTTTGACGAGTAAAGGAATACTATCCAAAATTCACAATCAACCTTTTTTTAATGAGGGAAAGTTTTATTTCAGTTTGTGTAACTGAAAAGGCCTTTTATACACTGTAAAAACAAGCTTGTTGAAATAACTTTAAAAAACATTGAAAATAATTTTAACATTTTCTCCTAATATTGAGTAATTCAGTGGTTTTGACCTTATAAACTTGGGTTGGGTCAACCTAATAAGATTTTATTCAACCTATTTACTGTGCACTGAAAAAAGTAAACACTGGTCTAACTTTAAAAAAAAAAACAGGGGTCTAACTTTAAAAAATTAAAGTAATCGGTCACAAGTAATTTAATTAGGTTATACAAGTTAATCTTTTTAAGTTTACTTTGAACAAACTTAATAAATTTACTTTGAAAGAACTTAATTTAATTACTTGTGACCGATTACTTCAATTTTTAAAAGCTAGACCCCTGTTTTCTTTTTTCAGTGTGGTTATGCCCAGTCCAATTCAGTTAAGTTGGTTTACCTAATTTAACATTACTTTAAATGATACTATAACATTAAATTAATGCATTATTTATTTTTGATTTATTTCAAGCATGTTAGAAACATTACAGTTCCGTCCCACCTGTTTTTTAAAAACATGCAATTTTAATTGATGAAGTTACGACGTAATCTGCAAGCCCTAATAGATTAGGTTGACCAAACCTAAGTATATTAAGTTACTTAATAATTAATCACTTATTGTTGGAAGACAGCCATTCAGTTGTGTGGGAATCATTTCCAAGATGTGCAACATAAATTTGCTAGGGATGTTACAAATAAGTACTAATGCTATAGACCAGGGGTGTCAAACTCATTTTCACCGAGGGCCACATCAGCATAATGGCTGGCCTCAAAGGGCCAGATAACTTAAAAATGTAACCAAATTAAATGTAAAATAAATGTAACAACTCCTTAACGTTACATAACTCTGAATTTATTACTTATACAAGATAAAACATTACAAATGCATGAAAAATAGGTTTGCTTGTTGCTCTGTTATAACATAAATCCTTTTGATTTGTCAGGTTATGAAACCCACTTAACTCCATCAATCAAGGATCAAACTATTCAAGTGGATTAAAAATACATTAGAGTTATAATAACTTTGATCAAAACATTTGTTATAGTTAGGGGTGCACACAATCTGTCATCACATGTCCTCAAGGGAGAACCTGGCTCTGGTGTTTGGTCCGCACATGGGGTGGGGGGGGGGAGTTGAAGATGATGATTTGCTGTTGGCTCAACATTTTTCTGCTTAATGCTCAATATTTCAAACAACCTTTAACTCATGAGGTCAATCTGATGCTTAAATAAAACTTTTAAACATATTTAAACCAATTAAATTGAAAAGCCTTCTACTAGTCACCTCTCCGGTCTGACAGAGCGATGACCCGGTTTCTTCCTCACTGCAGTCAGACTCAGCTGCAGCAGGTGAGGAGGCGTGACGATCAAGGTGTTCTGATCCTCCTGACTGAGCACCGTTAATATTAATGTTCATTAGCTCGTATAAAAGTCCAACACAACACGTTATCTTAGGCAGAAACTGGTGAATCTGGTTTGCCATCAGGGAAGAGGATGATCAGCTGACGGAGGGGTGGAGGATCAGCAGCTCCCCGCGCGCGCACGCATCATGGATCAACAATCGACCAGTGATCTTTTGTTCTGGTCAACTAAAATGACTGATTCTGTTAAAGAGAACTGGATATGTGATGACAAAATGAACGTCTTTCTCAGAGAGGAATTATTTATCAGCAGCTTGAGAGCGCGAGCTGTCGGGTCGGGGAGGAGTTAGTAAAGCACGCGAGCGCAGCCAGCTGGATCGCAAACCGAGTCCTGAACCATAGAGGGTGATCTGTTCAGATCACGGATTGATTGTGACCCGTTGTACCCCTACTGGGCATGTGTGAGCTGCGTGCGTGGGTCGGACGTACTGTGATTGTGTGTGTGTTAAAGCGCGCGCCGAGCTGTGCGTAATGGCGCACTGGAGATGCTGTGAGTGTGTGTCTGAGTGTGTGTGTCGGAGCGGAGGTCCTACCGTGTGTGTCCACTAGCTTCATGTGACTCATTCACTGAGCTGCAACAGGATGTGAAGTTCGTCAGATCGAGGGTCTCCCATCGGGACCGCGCAGCGCTGGACCGCAAAGGCGCGTTCGAAATCCGGTTCTCATGAGGACCAGCCTACTGCTTGTGTGCACCCTGCCCTGTAGTGGCGGTAAGCCGTCAAGTCGCGGGTAACACAATTGACATGCATTGTGGGAAATGTAGTTTTTGGTCAAAATACGCTTTTTACCTATTTATTTCTGAATACTCAGACCTTTTAAGCTCTCGCGGGCCACATTAAATGACGTGGCGGGCCACATGTGGCCCGCGGGCCTTGTGTTTGACACATATGCTATAGACTATGAAAAACAAAAGTCTAAAAGTTGTTTGTTTCCAATGTTGTTGTTGTTGTTTTTTAAAACACAAAATTACAGTATCCAGCATAAATTTTTGATTAAAATATTAGAGAACACAACTATTGATATTTAAAGCAAAAATCTACACAAGCTGGATTCCATCATACATTAACCACATGTTTGCCATGACTGCCCCAAGATTTCTTCTTCTGCTCCTTTTTCTTCTGCTGCTTCTCCTGTGTTGTGTAGCTGCAGAGATTTTTGCTTGAAATGCATTTGATTTGAAGAAAAGGGCGGAAAAAGATACTGAAATGATTTTTGTTGAAAAGTTTATAGAAAAGATTCTCATCTTAAGTTATCTCAATAAATCTACTTCTTCATTGCAATGCAGATGACTGGTGTAGTTTAACAGCAGAGAGGATTGTTAAACTGTTCTGTAAAATGAATAGGTCCATAAGCGAGAAATGGCGCAGTGAAAAAGTACTTCTCGGCTGTAATTGTCACAGTTGTACACAGTATCACCAATTTAGTGCGTGTCCCCTGTAATGTTGGTCGTATATCAAAGCCTTAAAACTCCTTCTGATCTGCCCTCTGTTGTTAGACACACACTTGCACACCCAGTTTCAAATGAAAAGATGATCAAATTAAAGTCCCCTGGTGGCTGATCTGACAATAAATCATGTCTGTTTAATGAGGAGGGGGATAAATGACACTGTCAGCAATTAATTAGAAATGCGTCTTCAGCTTGTCATGTCTGTGTAAGATTACGTTTGTGTAGAAACAGTACGCACCGATGTATCTCTGTCACTTCATTACCTGTCATAATTAAACCTGGCAGAAGTTGATCTGACCACGTAAAAAAATCAATCTAAATATAGACCGGATGAGCTGTCAGTCCAGATGTAACCACGTCATATTTATACATTCAAACCACACTGATGCAGCGCAATTATCCAACACGAGTATTGCTGCAAAAGGTGACACATTAACACGCTTGGATGTTGGAGGGCAGTAATCTTAATCCCACTCCAAATTTGTCTTCATGCATCTGCATTTGCTTTAGATTATCGCAACAAAACACTCATTAGATGCTTTTTACCTCTGAGATCTGAGATAACTTTACTGCAAAATTTAAAAAACAAAACTGAGTAGCATGCTTTACATGCTTGCTATATAATCCATGATACAGATGAACAAACCAGTTTAGTTTGTGAGCACTGAAGCATTTTCAAGCCTCGACTTCAGCATTTCAGCCATCACTATCTTGCTGTTCGGAAACCAGAAGCTAAGAGCGAGCCGTGAATTTGACACAGAACTGCAAAAACCCGGACCTCCCACTGAGTAGCAGCTTGTCAATCAAAACTTAGCTGATATGAGATTTTTCCCAGATGTATAAATAAATAAAAACTCCTTCTTCCAACCACAGAAATCACCCCCTGCTTGTCATTAGACAGAAGGCATGTCTGTATTTTATTTTTCAGAAGCAGAGCTTGTTCTGCAGCTCACATCTGCAGAAAATCATGTCATTAAACTTCACAAGTGGAGCCGGAAAAATGAAGAATACAAACCTTATTAGACAAGTAAAAGTATGAAATGAATTTGAATTAAGTTAAGCTTTAGGTTGTAGCTTTTGGAGCAATTCTTGGGGTTATAAGGTGACTTTGTTTAAGCCCCCAGGTTTAGAGAATAAATCTGAGCCATATTTTCTCATATGCATGACTGTGTGTTTGTTTGTGTGTGGGTCGGAGGATTGTGTATGTCAGAAGGAGGCAGTTGCATCTAATTTACAGTTTTTCTTCTTTGTACCTCTGGAAACATATTCTTCACACCTACAGGAGGAATCTGATAATAGAAACTTGCATTTTTCAGGGTTGAATTTTACTTGAGTCATAATGGAAACTCTTTCCTGCTCCTGAAGCGTTGAGTGATTCCAAGAACAAGACCGACAATTCAGCATAAATCTTTGTCCTGCTTTTCACCCTCAAACTATTTTCATGTGCTTTATTATAAACATTGTGCCAGCCTGTGTGGGGAACTGATATAACAGGAGGTTACCTGTGCATTTGTGTGCCGTGTTTTTTCATTGCTGGTGTATTTACAGCTGGATATTGCATGTGTTTTGTGATATTTCTCAACTCAGCATAAATATATTAACATATATTTGCAGCAATAGCTGAGGTTAAGACGGCAGGAAAAAGGTAGCTTAAACGTTTATCTGCACTCAACAAAATGTGTGTTTGAAAACAAATGGTTTGATTTTCTTTGCTCTAAATCAAATATTTTAATTCCACATTAAAGGTCCATTAAAATCAACTTTAGTGGGGGTTTTGTTTGTGGTTTGTTACTTTTACATTACAGATGTTTTTGAAAATGTGTAATTTTTTTGGGAAAATAATTTTGAAAATGCTGTTGACTCATCTTTCACTTGAGTTCATAAATTATAGAAGAATATTGTCAGATCAGGTATACTAGACTGTCAGTTCTGCAGCCCACTGATTGGTCCGGTCAGTCTCGTCCCGGGCCAATCACAACGCTTAAACGGGTTGGAGGGTGGGATTAGCTGATGACGTTAGCGCTCCGAGAATTTAAGCAACATGGCGGTATTTCGGGAACCGCGTTTGTCTTTATTATCAACTTTGGATGATTTAGATTTGGGCTTTTCTCTAAAACGTGAACAGATAGAAGAATTTAAGTCTTTTATTTTGAAAGGGGATTTATTGGCCGCTTTGCCGACGGGACACGGTAAAAGTTTAATCAACCAGCTGTTTCCTGTTGTTGCTAAATGGCTCTAGTGCTATCCAATAGCATGTGAAGACGGTTTGATTGACAACCGTTGATCCCGCCCCTATGAATAAGTCATTTCTGTGGACCGTGGCCAGATTATATATCCACATATACAGTATAGTCTGGTTTACCAGGCTACCCTTTCATAGATAAATTATCAGAAGTCAGCCAATCAAAAATGATTAGGCTAATTGAGGGAGGGGCCATCCTCTTTATCTTTTTTTTTAATGAAAAATCTGTAAATAGTATACATGTCAAGTTTTTGAGGAAGTGCAGTGTTTAGTGACATCTAGTGACAAAGCTGCAGATTGCAACAGACTGAATACTTCATCACTTTTTTTTTTCCTTACATGAATTAAATGCAACAGGGGGAAAAAACTGCTGTTAAGGTTTAGTTTATGTTCTGCTGAAGTTGCCAATGAAATATATGAAGAAATATTCTTATCTTATATCTTCAAATATATACATTTTAAGAGCTTTTTCCTCAGAATTTCAGAGTAAAATAGTATTATTACTAAGTCATAACAAACTGGTTATTATTTTACAAGATTACAAGCAGCTTTTCTCTATTTTTGCCCTGATATTTTGATAATATTTAAAGTTCTTGCTCTCCCAAACATGGTTTTAAAGATGCACATGTTTATTTTTTTTTATATAACTTAAGATAAAAAGAGGACAAATTCTTTATTATGTTAACATCCTGTCCTGTAAGAAATGCTGGAGCACAGAGTTCTGGACAAACATTTGCTCTTTGATTTTTGATGCTCCATCTCTGTAAGAAAACCTTTGAGATGATTTAAAGAGGAAAATAAAGCTTCACTATCTGAAACAGATCAATGGATCTGCCCAAGGCCTCTCTACAACAACGCTCCATCGCTACCACCGTAGCCTCCTGTTTTTGCAGCATGTCCTATTTACTTATTTATTCATCGTCCCCCTCCGCTCACTGCTTACTTCTTATCTCACCCATTAAAATTAATCCTCATCTAAAAATATCTCCTCCTGCTCTTCAGAGAGGCCGTAATCATGGAGGAGATGGTCTTTTTAGTCTCCCTCCCTCTGATGCAGGAGTTCAAGTGCCGCCGTGTCAACCTTTGAGGAGGAACAATAAGAAAACACAACCTTTGTTTCTGTTGCAGAGATTTTAATCACACACTGGAACCTGATTCCAAATACGCATAAATGTTTCCTGCTTTGAAGTGGTGTGTAGTTTTGGAGACGCAGTAAAAATAGTGATTTGAATTCCCTACAATTATTTTACTTGTAGTGATCAGTTAGGGGAAAAAAAAAACCTTGAAAATCAACAAAAAGAACATCAATTTCTTTTTAAAAAGTGTACAGATTTTGGACTGCAGTTTTAAAAGTCAAATTTGAAGAAAGAATATAAAAAGAATAAACTTGTATTTTTCTATGTCTGAGAGAAGTAAAGACTGAAATTATTAGTGGATTTGTAAACTACTTTTCAAGCTCAAAGTAACCAAAAGTATTTTACAGGAGCAAAATTAAAAGAACATGCAACAAAATAGACCAAAAAAAAGAAAACAATCACCAGTTCAAACTGATTATAAAAACAAAGGGATGATAGAACGAAGTCACATCTCACTTGTCTCCATGCTTGAGATATCCAAACGTTAAAAATGATCAGTTATTACCATCTTGGTGTTTGTGTCCTTCAGGGTTGATATCCTGATGCATTCCTACGTTGTTTCTGTCTTAAACCCGCTTCACTCTCCAACATTTCCTAGTGATTCTTGCTACTTTATTTTATAAACAGTACTCAAACATCACCTTGGCGTTAGTTATTTTGACCTAAATGCTGCTTATCTGGACCCTGATGCACCTGAAGTGCCGCTGGTGATATTTACACCTAATAACCAGAGAATTTCATGTAAACGGCTGAATAAAGATGTATTAAATACCGTATTTGCCCGAATATAGGACGACCCTGATTATAAGACGACCCCCATTTTTCAAGACTGATCTTCAGAAAAAAGAATAAATTCACTTTTTAAAGAAACTATTTTTAATTAAAATTTGAGCAAATAATTTATATGGTACCTTAATTATAGACTGCTTTAATATTTGCTTATTAATCAGACAGGAATTAAAGTTCTATGTGACAACATATTTCAGTCAATTGGGAAAAAAAGAGAAAAAAGAATCTCTCTCTTCCTCACTCTGGCTGTGTGGGCCCTCCCTCCCTCCTCCCTCTCTCCTTCTCTCTCTCACTGAGACTGTGTGTGTGTGTGTGTGTGTGTCTGTGTGCGCGCGCAGCTTCAGAAACCGGTCCCGTGTGTGGACACAGGCAGAGCAGGATCCTCAGGTGTTTTTCAGGCTTGAGGAAGAATGCATGTGTGAACCGAGCGCCGCGCTCACCTGTACAGAGCTCACGCTGAAAACACTGCAGCCGCCGCGAGTCCAGAGGTCCGACAGAAGGTGTCGGCTCCATACGTACTAAACAGAACCGGACCGAACCAAAAACCCAAACTAGTCTGAAAACGCCAGAAGCTGGAGCTGAACTTTGCCATCAGGTGTTTTTATCCTCAGTGGACCTGTAACTTTGAGGTGGAGCGGACGTCTGGGACCGCTCGCGGTCTAAGAGCTGTTTCCTGCTAGCGGCGCTTCTGTCGTTTGAACATAAAGCATGCGCCCCCTGCTGGGGCGCGAAAGTAAGACGACCCCCCCTTTTTAAAATTATTTTTAATGAAAAAAACCTCGTCTTATATGCGAGCAAATACGGTAACATTAATGACATTTTGGTATTAATGCTGATTTAAGGTTTCAGCTTATTGTTCCTGGAGGACATAAACTCTATTTCTCTGAGCAGAGGCTGTTCAGGATGTTCTGTACAACAGGTGGTGTAACTTTTGGACAAAACACACTTTATGGTCAAAAATGATCTTGTTGCTGTATCAAATGTTGCTGTTGACATAAATGAAATAACTGAACTTTGATATAAACGTTGTCACTGTGATGAGAGTAAAGACTTTTAGAGCTTTTTGATGTCCGTCAAAATAAAATCCCAACAAATATTTGTTTATTTTAAAATCATTTTGAAATGTACTAAGGGCATGTACAGTTTTTCTCTTCTTAAAGTAGACTGCTGCACTTATAAGCTGAACAATTCTCATCTTAGAGCTAATATTAGCAGAGGCAACATGATCACAGTGACCTGAAGCTGTTCAGGCAGGATAACTGTGTCTTCTGTGTGTGTGCGTGTGCATGTGTGTGTGCGTGTGACCTTGCGATTATGCCACAGTGTGATGCTTTGGCGTGGCTGATTACCTGTCAGCAGGTTTTGTGTACCTGACTCAAGAGTGTGCACACACACACACACACACATGCATGCACGCAGAAATCACTGGCCACCACAGACAGTGCCCACTGGGCAGGTCGCCGCACTATTGGACGAAGCATATTGCTGTTAAAAATGTGCACACGCAGACACACACAGACGCACACGGAGCCCTAAATGGACACATGCAGGCTCTGGAACAGAGACTGTCTATTAAGCAGTGTATTAGAGCTCAGGGGCCTGACACTGAGGCAGTTTGTGTGTCATTAGAGCAGGATTTTATGTCATCTGCTGACCAGTGATGCTGACTGACGAAACCAACATTCAGACAAACATGCATCATTCAACAATCCCCCTAACAGATAGAAAATGGGCCACCAGGAGACGGATATTTGTATCCTCCTTCCTTCCCGTCGGAGTGAAAATTCTAGTTTAGTTTGATGAAAAGCATCTTTCTTGGTCTAAAACTGGTCCTACAGTGTTCTTTGACCCACACAAACATTCGTCTCTCATGATTGATTTCTATTTCGGGCCTTTTTATCTGCAACTTCATATCTCAGCGTGTGTGACTTACTTATCCCAGCAGTGCTGGATTTGTGAAGTGATTAGCTCAGTAAATAATGTTTTTCCTGTGGAAATTAAAAGCACGGCTCAGTGTTTTGTAGAGGATGCATGAGCTCTATAATAGCCAGCCACAGACGGCGGCTGCTCAGGGTGTGCAGCAGTGTTATACACCTTTTTTATTAGTTTTCAAGCACGAGTGGGATTATGGGTAATGCCTGAACGCCCTTAAACAAGAGTTTTTTGACAGTAAGTGCTTAACGGCTCAGTTAGCCAACTTTACAAACACCTGTAAGACTGGTGCTGAGTTCGAGCTGTAGATATGAACATCTTTTTTCCATCAAACCAGAAATGAAAGAAAACCTTTAAATTATGAGAAAGTGTTTTTTAATATAATGTTCAAATGTGTTTTTGTTTTTTTAGGGAATCATTCAAATTTAGTTGATGTAGGTTTGTGAAACAACAAATTTATTTTTTTATAACTAATCAAGCAACAGCTATTATTTTTAAAGCACCATTAGATTAGTATTTATTTCCTCTATTTAAACAAGAACACAGCGTTATTTATATATTTGCCTTTATTCAGTATCAAAACATGTTTCATTTTTTGTGTATTTTATGGTGTTCATGCAGAGACGTGTACCGCAGCGTAGCAATTCAGACATTGTTCAGTTGAAACAAACAACATAAAGGGTCTCGTGCAAGATTGCATAGGTTTACTAACAGGTGCAATAGTGTTCTAATGCATTAGCATAACTTTAATGAGCAAGAGTTGTTTTAAATACCTGAACATTATCCTCTAATTTGCCACTGATCTGACTGAGTATTGTTCCAGTCAGAGGATTCCTTCATGTTTCTAGAGACTGCTTCCTTTGAGTGATGTCACTGGTGGGTGTGGTTCTTGCTGGAGATAAATAACTGACAGAACGCCACTTCAAAATGAACAAAATATCTCTCTGATGATTGTCAGAGGTCAACCAACTGAGCTCTTCTTTGGTAATCCATTCTGTGATGCACCATCTCATCTCTTTGTCCACAACTTTCACTGCAGGGAGCAACAAATCTGATGAGTGTTGTCTATTCTGTTGTTTTATCTCCTTCTCTTTAGCCCACATATTTATAGATTGTAAAATGTCAAGAAGGAAGGAATGAATTGATTCACATTAGAATTTCGATCCTTAAATTATTCTGAATTGGGTGGAATAACCTCAATTTGAAAACACTCTTTCCTCCTCGTTAGGTTGTGTGTCTCTCCCAGTTTTCATCCTTGTCTAAAGGGACGATGCTGCAGCATCAGTTGACAGATTCAAATTATAACCACACAAATACGTATTTCTATATCTGTAAGGACTACTTTAATAAAGCAGCCGGTGCTGAGATTTACTCGACTTAACGTCACGTTAAGGTGACTGGTTTAAAATATGTTTGCGGTATTTGCTCTGGACAAAGCTGGTTTTCAGCATTTATGTTCCTAAATAATCTGACGGTTAAGTTATTTGCCTCCTACAGCTTCAGAAGAGGGAGGCAAAGCTCCGACACCACAGAACAACTTTTCCTATAGCGACCTTTTATGAAAAGAACTGACCCTACATCTGAGTTTTATCAGATCAGTTTTAAAAATGCATGAAAAAGATAATAACAATGTTTGAGAAGCTACCGTCTTTATGAAGTAATTATAAATAAAGGACAAACGGGGAAAAAAAGTGGCATGGTTATAACTATAAATCTGACGTGATCTTAACTGTGGCATTATGCACTTCTTAAAGGAACGCTGTTAATGATGTTTCTCTGTTAATTAGAGAGAATATTATATTCATGTAAAGCATAAATCGGTTTGCACAGGGACAGCATGCAAGTTCTACACTGTTTGCATGTTTCTTTCTGAGTTTCTTCCACGGTCTAACAACCTGCATGTTGGGTTGGAACTCTGACATTTCACAAGTCTCTTCCATAAACAAACTCAGTCGGTTCAACAAGGCCTTTAGATTTATTCAGACCTAATTAAAAGGCGTTATTAAACCAGATTCACTCTGGTTTCCACTGTACGTGTAGATGACTTTAGAACACTTTTCTCTTTTAAATTGCCTTTCAGTGCCACCTGATCATTTCAGTGACCTTTAACCTGACACTGATCATCCTCATAAATGCTCTGTTTTACTGCTTTACTTGTTTATAGCCTGAGGGGAGACACGGGGAGATATAGGAAGCTTATGGTGACAGCTGGAGTCGGGGTCCTGCCAAACTTGGTGCCCCTGAAGTTGCCTGGAGGACCTTTAAAAGTCAGGCCCCTCTTTCTTCAGGCTCTTGTAGTTCGTGTTGACGGCCACAAACTGTGGAGGGAAGGTGGAATACATTTAAATCTGTTTTGCTTAAATTAAATGTATCAGTGCTGTCTAAACAAGGGCATGTTTTAAAGTGAAGAGGTGTTTGAAATGTTGCCCTTTTCTTCAGCCAGCACTCATCTAAGCATATTTAGCATGATTCTTGATGTTTTCCTCTGGACCGTATGCCTGGTTATCCTCTGCGTTAATCACATATGTATCAATAAAGCACAGGTTTATTTTTGGCTGTGATTATTTTCTCCTACATTTCTCGATTGATCTGCCACCAAACGCTTCACCCTTTCTTCAGTCACATACCTCCCCCCCCCCCCCCCCCCCCCCCCCCCCCCCCCCC
>SSNR01000002.1:6380979-6425426 GCA_006937965.1 Callopanchax toddi | reverse complement strand
CCCCCCCCCCCCCCCCCCCCCCTCTCCTCCTCATTATGATTATTGTTTGGACGTTAGTGGAATTTTGATGCGAGACCTTTGCCTCGCTATCAAGAATTAAACATGTCATGTCCTGACCTTTTGTCTGCAGCAACTTCAACTCTACTGGCAAGAACCCCAGCCTTAAAAAAGACTCTAAAAATTGTCATTTCTCTGAAAAATACATCCAGATGTCTTGGAATCCTTTCAAGTTTTCTTTCTCAGTAGGTGGTAATGTTTTTGTTTCTTCCTCCTGGACTTTGGGTCTATATTATAGCAACATAAAGAGCTTCAGGTTGTATTTGTCTGAGAAGGGCTTTATTTTCCTGTGTTTGAACAGACTTGAAGGATGCTGGAAGCGGCCGTGACAGTCTGACTCCATTTTGCCAGCTCTGATTTGTTTAACTCTATTTTGGTAAGTTTTTAAGCTGAAGACGATTGAGAGATTTTCAGTGAAACAACGCCATTCTTGTATAGATTAGTTTCCTGGCATACATAGATGTGTGTGTGCTGGAAGGCAGTCAAACTGTGTGTGTTTGTGTGTGTGTGATGATGGGGCTTGTCACCTTGTACTGATAGGTTGGATCGAGCTTGTTCCACGGCTCAGGGTTGTTCTTTTTGTCCCAGAGGCTGCAAGTGTGAAAAAGATTCCCAGCATGTTGGAGAAAGAGAAAAAAACAACCAGATAAATATGTTAAAAGAAGCGAGCAGCAAAAAAAGATTTGGTGCTGATAGAAAGAGGACAAGATTACAAGAATAACAGATGAAGTAACAAAAAATAAAAAAGAGGGATAGAGGAGCAGAAGGACAGACATAAAATCTCTCTCTCACACACACACACACACACACACACTCACACACACCGAATGGAAACAGAAGTTGGAAGGAAAAGAAATTGAGTGATTATGAGATGAACTCAGCCCAGTGAATTGGCAGTTCTCCCCTGTTCATTAAGCAAAGTCTAGATTTCAGAGCACTCCGCTGTGACTGTCCATCCCTCCACTTCCCCCTCCAGCAGCACATTACGTCGCCAAAGCACAAACAAAAAGACGGGGATGGCAGAAGGAGCGTGTCTGTTCTCCTCCTCTGTGTCCATTACAACAAACACTCGACAGCCTGAGAGGGAAGCATCCACTGACCGCTGTGCTCATCAGCAGCTGGTGATGAGGTCAGGCTTTATGGCTGACCCCCAGAGAAAAACAGCCCAAAATGGGACGTAATCCATCTACATTTACTGTACGTGAGTGGTCGCTGAGTTCAGGATGGGTGGTGTGGCTCTGTGATGTGTGAACTTAAAGGATTTTAAAACCTTTATAATCAGTTTAGTGCTTACCTGTCAACCACTTTAAATGGCTGTATATTGTAGGGGAAATGAATGTTAATTATTTAAATTACCTTCAGGCACCACCTCCACAAACAGGGGGACAATTAATTTATCAGTCTCTAAAGCTGTAAGTGAGTCTGTGTGATCTGAATGACACATTAAACTCTGAATCTATAATTAAAGGTTGAGAGTTAACGTTTAACCTATTTCAAACCAACACTATGAAAACAATAGAACTCTGGACGTAGGAAACATTTAAAATAATCAACATCAAATTTATGACCAATTTAAAATGAACTAGAAATGTTTCATATTATGATTCTGTAACCAGTGAATTATTGGTGATTTCAGAATTGAGACTTGAGAAAACCTGGACTAAAATGACCTGATTTAACAACAAAAAGAGGGAATTAATAATAAAACAAAGAATGGATTATTACTTGTTTAACAAAAACTGCATCGAAAGGAAGTGTCATAACCACATAAAGTGATTTGACTTCTCACTGAACCTTTTCTGGGTCCTCTAATGGATACTGGAGGTTTTGGACCCGATAGAACCGGTTTTCTTTGATAACAGCCGGTGGTTGTCTCCATCTCCTCAAAGGATGTGACAAAGTCACACAGAGAGTCCTGGACTCACTGTCTGTGATGTCTGCAGCTCCAGGATGAACTTTTACTCAGTTTCTCCCATTTCAAACATATTTCAAACATGCACATGTGCCAGATCAACAGTGATGTATTTATTAAACTGGTGAATCCATTGACTCAGGTTACATTTTTGCAGTGATGCACCAGAAACCTTTGAGATTTAACAGCTGAAGCTGAGAGCCACTTTACTGATGAGAGATGGAGAAGAAATATGGTTGGAAAGAAACGGAAGAAAACTAATATTTTTATCTTCAAGAGAAGAATTCTAGTTTCTAGAAGGGACTAAACGAGTTTAACTGTTTCCCTGAAATCTCTATTCTTGTGTAATTACTCTTCCTGCCAGATGGGGGAGACAAAAGAATCTGCTGAATGTGGATTATGAGCTTTGGATCTTTGTTTTGAAGAGACATGACTGCCTTGTATTTACATCACTGATTTACTGACATCAACATACCTAATTTCCCTTCTCTTCGTCTAATCTTTCCCTTTCTGCTGTTAGAAACTCCCTATCCAGAAGCTGAATGTTACCCACCATGCATACAGTTTTTCTCTCCCAGCGTACCATCTGTAGTGGTGACCAAACAGCCACTCTGACTTACCCAGATGTTGTTCTGCACACTTCACTTACTTTTATGAAAAAACTGCTGCTCAGGCTTCTCTCTAGTGATTATTTAATGTTGACTGTTTGAGCTGAAGAGTGCACCGCTGCTCCGTTGTCAGCGAAATTTTCTACCAGCTGCTTCACAGTCAGAAAGGAATGTTAATAGCAGTTTGGACTGTAAAAATTACAAGTTGACCGTTTGGGATGGGCTCTTTTTACAACCTATGTTTTTAAGGGCTCTTTTACCCATAGTTTATTTGGTTTGGTCCAAATCAGTTGATGAGTTTGTTTTTTTCACACTGAGAAAACTGCAGTCAGTCGTGTCATTATGAACCACATGAGAACATTCAGCCTGCTGATTGGTCGAATGTCTGAGTACCAGAAGTAAATACAGGAAGAGGGTGAGTTCTGAGCCTGAGCTCCAATCTGGATCATTTACTCCTATCAAAATATTAACGAGGCAGTGCGTGTTGTTGTTGGTCCATGTGAGCCCTTTGCTCATTTCTGGTTTGATGAATCAAGACAACTGCTTTATGCATAGGTTTAGAAAGGACTTTTTCTCAAATCTGAACTCGAGATTGAATTCAGATCTTCCTAAAACCTCAAACTGAATATATTTGGATTTAGAGAGGTGGTAAGCCCATTTTCTAAGACAAAAATAACTTATTGGAATCATCAATTCTGGTTTGTTGTCAAATTAACCCCACTAGAACTTTTTAAAACAATCTAATCTTCATCCACCCAAAGTTTAGGACCAGGTAACACTGAGTGCTACAGGTTATTTGAACAAAGAAGGCAAAATGCAAATATTACTATGATGTTGGCGAGCACTTACGTGACATGAGGCCCTCTTGCTAGTCGGATCAGGTAGAGCGAGGCGCCTGAGAGGCCCAACGTCATGAAGAAAAACTGTGGGATCAACTGAAAACACACGAGGAGCGATGGATTAGTCTCAGATCAGAGTTATGAGGGTTTGAAGATCAATCAACGTGACTGCGATAGCTACTATGGACACGATTCTGTGTGGAAATACACACACACACACACGCCCACACACACACACACACACACACAGGTAGTTATTATTCTTGTTTTTCCTCTCCCTGTCCTGCTGCATATGCATGAGGCTCAGGCCATGTGTGAGGCTGCTCACTGTCAGCGTGGTGTGAGCGGGCAAGGACACTGGCACAATAAGCTTGTGTGTGTGTGTGTGTGTGTGTGTGTGTGTGTGTGCATCAGCCTCTTTATATAACGTTATACCTGTCAAACAGAGACAGTAAAAACACGCAAACAGAATTAGACACACACATTCACACAAGTATGAGCCTAGACACTGAATCTGTGCACACACACACACACACATCCTGTGTCGTGTGCATGTGTGTGTGCGTGTGCAGAGTCTCTTTTACTTGAGTTGTGATGATGGCAGGAATTAAAATAAAAAAGTCCCGTCGAGGGGACGTGGGGATAGTGTGATGTGTCATCTTAAACACCTAAGCTTAGGTGGGAGAAGCCATTAAACCGAACGGCATCTATTTGTCGACATCACACAGCCACATATTCTCTGTCTACTTTACTGTGTGATGTTGTGCATTAGGCAGAGAGTCACACCGCTGGTGAACAGCTGTTCTCAGCCTACACAGATCTAGTCAAGCTGCAGAGAGCTGACAGTTTGATCAGGTTGAACTGAAGGATGTCTCTACTCAGCTGTATCTAGACATCTGTCCGCCGCTAAATGCGTTACCACTCGCCTTGTTGTTGATTAGAAGAATGTCTGGCGATAAAAGTTTGAGATTCACGACGTTAAAGTTGCTGCTAATAAATCATCTCTCCCTCAGCTACATGCTCAGAATCCCTCAGGACGACACGCATCCCCCTTCTGGAATGTTTTCTAAAAACTTAAAATCTGTAAATTCATATTTGTGCGTTCGATTAATCATCGGCTAAAATTCCTTGATCTTATTTATCTTGAGCATCATCTCTGATCTTCTATAACCTTGGAAATTGGATCACACACACACACTGTCATCACGAACAGCAACACACACCGACACACAAAAGCAGGTCAGCTTTGATCTGACACACACAAACACAAAAATACCAACAAATTAGGAGAAGCCTGTCCTGTAGCGCACCACACGAGTGAGTGTTTCACCTTTCACCGTTCAGCCTGACCGATATAGGAAGTGTTTTATACTTGCTGGGGTTCGATTCTGTTGCTGCCCTTATTACTTTTCTGGTGTGCTGCCAAGCCAACCCTGTCAGTCCATGAATTTGGGTCACCCTCAGTATAGCTCTGAGGCAACAGAGGGGGCGAAAAACAAGCACAGAGGGCTCTGCCGTCTTTCCCCCCTTCCTTTGTAATATGATAAAGAAGCAAATTAATGTGCTAGAAAATTATTTTTAAACTCACTCAAAGTCCCACTTATTTGCTTTCTGAATATTTAGAGCTTTTAATTGATTTGCTCACCTTTTTATTTTTGCCAATTTCATTTACAGTCATTTTAAAACCAAAACTGTTCTAAATGTTGGCGAACTTCAAGAGCACTACTCATCACTTTTGCTGACATATTTTGCTGCTAAAATTGGTTCTAAAATTCAATGTTTGTGCTGCGTCTTCAGTTTTATAACCTGAAAAAAACATTTTGCTGAGTCACTTATGTGTAAGCAAATTTATACTCATACATTCTATATTGCAAGGTTGCAATGTTTGATTTTTCTATAAATATGTCACAGAGAATAAAACCCTCCAATTTTGAGAGATGCTTGCTCACAGTTCAATGTAAAGAAAAAGCTAAAACTGAGGATTGTTTTATTTTATATTTTCCTAAAAGTACTTTACAAAGCTCGTCGGTTACATAAATACAATCCAACCTACCCCTGGGTGTTTCTTCGCATGTTGAATCACGGTCCTAATCATCTCTATTATTCCTCTGAAAATGAATCCTCCTAAAGAACCTAAACAGGAAAACAGCAGCTAGTCAGATGACTGCATCCACATGAGATGATGTCTGTGCAGACTTATTGAAAGAGCTGTTTGTTAGCTGACGTACAGTTCGTACAGTACAACAGGACCTGTTGCCGGTCTTTTCCCTCTGCCTCCCTCCCACTGAATAAAAGAGCGGGTCAGAGGCGAGGAGCGAGTCAGTTGCAGAGACGTACTAAGTCCTAATCCTCATAATCACATCTGTTCTGGACACTGTTTGTTTCCACTGAGGCTCACTGAGTACTCGGTGTCCTAAACTGTTTTGTTATTCATCATCCAAACTGCAGGGAAATGAAACTCGGCCACTGTGTTTTACAATTTTAGTCATTTTCAACAATGATGAGTCACTTTTTGCTATGGATAGTCATTACCTAAAAACCTCAAACACCCCTAAATGCTGCTGTTTTTATTTTATTTATCTTTTGTAGAATCTTGCTATACGTCTAACGAGAAGTAATGGCAGCGTCCAGCGTGTCCCTCGGGTCGAGACCTTTGTCACGAGCAGGATAATGGCGATTGATTAGTCACTGATGCTGCACCTGCAGACCTTTCATGTTCTTTAACTGCACTGTGCAACCTAATGAACCAAATGTAATTAATACCAAAATGCTATGCTGGGCAACTTGCACAGGCTATTACTATTCGCTGCGCTTAAATCACTTGGTATAGGTGATGACGTACAGGGATGTGACAAAGTTTTGTTTTGTTCACACTATAAAGGTCTGCAAACAAAGATAACCTGAGTAAATCTAAATTCGGTTTTCAAATTTTATTTATTAGGGGAAGGCTAGTCTGATCTTATGTCACAGTCCTCTCTTTTTCTATTTGCTTTCCTGCTTAAGGTCAAAGGTCAGACATTTTCCTTCAGGACTTTGTGGTAAAGAGCAGTTTCTTAGTTATTCAGGCCCCAGACCATCACACTACCACCCCCATGTTGATCTTTTTCTGAAATTAAGAGCTTGTTTCACTCCACACACCTTCCAAAAAGTTCCACTTTTATCTCATCAGCCAAGATTTATTTTGTGTAATTGTGCGAACAGGTTCTGTGTAATTTTTGTGGTCATGAGAGGTTGATTTATTAGAAGTCTCTCATGGAAGTCATTCATTTTGCCTTAACCAAATAATGCCTGTAGTGGTTTAGTGTTCTTAGTTCTTTTGTTCTTGAATATCTTTAGAAAGGGGCATGATGTGTTACTTTTTGAGATCGTTTAGCTGACTTTGTGTTGTCAGACAGGTGTTTTTTTTTATTATTTCTACATGTCTGTCAGTAATCAGGCCTGGGTGGAGCTTTACTTGGCTTTCCAAATAATTTAGTTAATCAGTTAATTAATGATTTAACATTTAATAACTGAAATCATAACTTGAAAACTGTCAACTGTCTCATATGAAAGTTTGTTTTCTGATTTGAAACATTAAGGATGACCAAAAAACAAAAACAGGAGGGTACTTATTTGATTTGAAAGCTTTGAATTGATCTAGAAAGGTTTAATTGAGCTAATTGGTGTTATTGTGTATTATTAATGTATCGTGCACATACAAGGTTCAGTTTTTTTGGAAACTGCATCCTGAACAGCAGGACAGAAAAACTTTCCATACGTCGTAGTTTACTTTGGACAGCCTGCATTATTTGCGATGTAAACCCATTTCCTCAACTTTTAACTTGTGTTTACTGTATCACAGTCGTCTAATGGTTAGAAGTGATTTATGCTGCCGTGCATTCGTTCTGCTATCTTATGAGTCACCCAAAGTTGTTTTACTTGATGCTTGTCAGTAAAAAGAACGCTATTTCTGTATACCACATGTCAAAGGTAATGGGTGTAATTTTTCACCCAGCAAGGATAGGGAGATTGAGGGTTGATGGGGAAGGAAAGGTGCTCAACAAAGGAGGTTTGAAGGAAAATGAGATGCATTAAGACGAGAGAGGTGAAAGGAAAAAGTCGATATGCACTCCCCCATTTCCTTCATTCTCCCCTATTGTTCTCCTGAGCAGATTGCAGACTGAGTGTTTAAATGAAACAGAATGTAATATTTAAATGTGTTTTCTGCTAGTGATCTAGCTAAGAGGAAGAGTGGCTTTAATAAGATTTTTGATAAGATTTCATACAGAGACGGAGAGGGAGGCTGTCTCTAGTCCGAACCCCAGCGCTGTATTTGTGTGTTCGTCAAAAAAGTAGCAACATGCAACTACTGCAAGTCGCTCAAGTTCACAGTAACCTCCATTAGTCGTTTCTGATTTTAAAAACTCTCCTTGTCGTTCAGTAAATACTACTGTTATTTATAGATCTATTCCACAATTCATTTGATTCTTTTCATATCAAAACGGATCAGGGTGCTGGGGGTGCTGCAGCACCCCCTGCTGGTGACCCCAAAGATGTATTTATCACAAATGGCACAAAAACAGATTTCTGACTTTTTTGGGAAGCCTTGAGAAACCAAAAGAAGATGCAGCAAGGGTGCAGAAATAGCGCTGCATGTCCAGCTGCTGTGCGTGGACCTATCCCGGGGGGATAAGGCGTGTCTGGATTGACCCCCTCGCTCCGTGATGCACGCTGCGGTCCGTGCTCCCAGCATCTTGATCTTCATGTTAGAGCGTCTTAATATGACATGAGACCTCTCTGTAACTATTTCATGGCTCTGCAGCCCAAAAAATACACAAAAGAATCTTCATCTTTTCAGCTAAATTATCGTCAATATGCTATGAAAAGTGAATGTCAACTCATTTATTTATGTGGTAGTTATGTGGAAGAAACTTCAAATCTAAAAAACATCAAACATCATTTGCGTAAATATAAAAAACAGCAAGGAGAAATGCATTATATAAAACGTAAAATTGGCTTAAAAAAACATTAGTATCGTTGTGCATTCTCCATAAGTCTAACAGCTGGTAAATACTTTCAGGAGAAAATGCAGAGTTTTCTTTGCAGAGGTGGAATTTTTGAAACCTGGGAAAGTTGTATGTTACTGTTCCACACAAAATGCACTGAATTTAGCTGCAAACCATCATAATTAGGACAAAATAAAACAGAAACATGCTTTAAATTCATAATCTTAGAAACGTTTGACATCAACCACACCATTGAGCAGATATACTGTAAATTAATCCATCGCCACTTAAATCAAATGAGGCTTTCTATTTCTAACATGAGCAGTGTTCCTTGCTCTGTGATATGGGGTGTGTGTGTGTGTGTGTGTGTGGGGGGGGTCTCATTATTAGGGGTCTACTGACCAGTAATTCAGTTTCATTTAGTAAACGTCTGGACTTTTAACATCTGCAGTAGTGTAATGTGTAGCAGGTGTTGCAGGTTGAATAACGTCATGGCTGATTGTGTACCAATGAGCCATGACACCATGAGCACTGACAGGTGAAATTAAAACATTAACTCATTACTGTGGCTGTGAGTGAGATCTGTCAGCTAATAAGTGACATAATCTGTCTTAGATGATTTGTTAAAAGTTGGTCAGTTGAAGAATCGACATATGATGTTTTGGTCCTGATGTTTCCATACGTTCAGCTCTTATGGAGCAAAATAGTTCGTTTTTTTCATCTAAGATCCAAATTACTTCAATGTGATTTATATGAACACAAAGTGTGTGTGTGTGTGTGTGTGTGTGTGTGTGTGTGTGTGTGTGTGTGTGTGTGTGTGTGTGTGTGTGTGTGTGTGTGTGTGTGTGTGTGTGTGTGTGTTTTTGAGTCCACAGAGCTGCAGACCTCTCAGGGTGCCCTGATTGTGTCTAATACTGAAAACCCAATGGAGTGAGCATCAGCACTGGATCATGGAGAACGTTTGTCTGAGCCTTGAATGGATGCTTTAGTTCTCTTTTCCTTCAGTTCAGGTCAGTGTGCTTTACCTCAAGAAGGCAAACTGTTGAGTGGAGCAATGCTTTAGTTAGACAACCGTTTAATGGGAAATGTTGAGTTCTGCCATTGATTTGTACGTTAACTTTGAAATGATATAAGAATTTGAAGCATATTTGGTATTATTACAGACATATTTTGTAATGATTCTTTGAGATAAGATTTCTGTTTCAACATGTAAAGAAGTCTGATGTTTAATATGAGTTTGGGTGTTACATGTAGTTTAACAGTGTTTAACACATTTAGCAGCATGATTTATTTCTGTATTTTTCCTCTTTCCCATAACAACACGTTGACATGGCTAAATACACAACAGACTGCTGTTAGCTCACAGTCCACCTCATGACCCGACACACAACCACACTCTGAAAGCCCAATGAATTTCTGACAAGTTCTTCAATCATTGTAGGAGAGCAGAGAGCAGTTAGAGTCACTGTCTTATTACGAGAGCCTTATCTAAACTCAACCTGCCCTCATGTTCAAATGACCCCACATGTGACCTCACCAGGAGAACTGATGGATCCATAACAAACTTCTCATGAAAGAAACTTGATGTTTTTTTATGAATGCACAATGTTACGGGGGCCCAGAAGGTTCAATGAATACAAAAGCCACAAAAACTAAAGTTTTTCATTGAACCTTCTGGGCCACCGTACAATATAAACTTGTGTTTGATCAATTAGTTTTATTTAAGCTTCTTGGAAATTAATTGTATTATTTTGTTATTCTTACTATAATATCATTGTGATATTTTTAAATATTGCATTGGTATATTCAGTTTAGGAACATATTTTCCTTTTTAAATAGAATATTTGATTTTATACCTTTAATGTACTTTTGCTGCATAAAACAGCAGAATAAGAACAACAAATGTATTTAAGATGTTTAGATGACGGTAAAATTGAGAATTCCCCTTCATAGACATTGCTACTTTTTTAATTACTTTTAGGTTTTTTGTTTTTTTTTATCCCATACTCACCTTTTCCCACTTGTATTACTGTAGTGCAGCTAAGCAAAGACATTAATTACTTTTTAGAAAAGTCTTGGCCAAGAATTGAACAAAACAAGATGTGTGAAGTGTCCAACATCTGCTGGGATTTATCCATCTGTAAGTGCTCTCATTTTAGTTTCTAACGCTTGATGCACATGTAGGAAAGTCTAGTTAGACTGTGACCATCGTCATGTATAATTTCTCTGAGCAGAAGGTGGAGGAGAACGTTGTTTTTTTTTATGCAGAATGCATTTCAGTTAATGGCCATGTGTGAATGTAAGCATGAAAAACAACACAATCTGTTTCCAAATGGCATAAAAATATCAGCCACCACTCCTGACAAATTGTTTGAGCGCACAGTCTCACAGCGAACGCACTTTTTACATCTCAACAGGCACAACCAGAGAAACGCCAGCGTTCCTGTATTTTGGTGGTGGAGGAGGGTTAGCTTTTATTATTGAGGGAAGTAGTGCATTTTAAATCCCGACACTGTAAGCAGCAGCTCTGTTTTATCCTCACCACTGAGGTTTGGATGGTGGTCACGACTTTGTGTGCCCAAACCCGGTCTCGGGAGTTCTGCAATTGCTTTGATGCATTTTTTAAAAGGACTGTGACACGAATGGCAGAAACACAGCCTCCCATTCCTCCGGATGGCGCGCGGTTTCCTCAACATTTCTCCTTTGTCACATTTTCTCTGCTGTGGCCAAAAACATGTAACAAAAATTCACGTTGTGTTGAGACCCCTGTACTCTGTGGAGGCACCTGACAGGACCGCGCTGCAGGTCTGGGATTAAACCTCTTTCTTCTCATCTCTGATGCTCTTTTTGTTGTTCCATCATGTTTTGGAGGTGATTTTTCTGTACAATTTGTGTAAAGTATGAAGTAATCATTGGTGTGTAGCTGGATGCATTTGATTAAAACTGTATTTATTGATCAAGTAAAGGGTATTGCTTGTACTGAAATAATAGAAATCAACAAATTGCTGAAATCTTCCATCACAAATTCAAAATTTTGGATTGAAAGCTTATTTACTCTAACGTAATTGCTGGCAACAATTTACAGTTTTTCCTCAATAGCTTTGGCGCATTTCTCACAACAGAATTAAAGTTTGCACAACAGTTAGTGCAACCTTCACAACATGTAGTCATTTGGGCGCAACCTAGTGTCAGTTTCCTGTTCATTTCATCCAATGGTCTCTGTTTTTGGACATGAAGCGATTGAGTTAGTACAAATATCTGCAAAATGATCACTTTTTCATTTGCTTTTATCATGTCTGTCAAAATGAACTCTACTTGTAGCGGCTGAATAGTCATTGCTCATACAACTAATAATCTTCATTTCATTCATTGTGTTATTGCACACAAATGTGTTGATCATGTTGTCAAACATTTTGTACATCCAGTTTCTAAATGTTTGTAATGTTTCCATGAAAATGTTCATAAATAACTTTTCTCAGGTGACCCTGATCTTCCACTGAGTTAGAGGCTGTGTGAACATTTATTGCTACCAGTGAGACTCTGCTGTGGTCAGCCAGTGGTTTGCAGCACATGACAGGATGCTAGTGGAGTATCTTCCTCCCTACTCTCCATTCCTGAATCCGATTGAGGAGTTTTTTTCTTCCTGGAGGTGGAAGGTAAATGACCGGCGTCCACAGACCCAAATGACCCTGAGAGCAGCCATGGATGCAGCTTGTGATGACATCACAGCAGAGTCCTGCAGAGGGCGGATTCGGCATTCAAGAACATACTTTCCTCTGTGCATTGACAGAGCTGACATTCACTGTGATAAAGATGGAAATATGTGTCCAGACAGATGCAGAGCATCTAGATGTCCATGACTGATCTGCAGCACCGTCTGGTTTACAGGATCTTCAGTTTCAACACCACTACAGTCTGGTTTACTGAGCCAAAGGGAGTTTATTCTTTCTAAATGTTTTTCTTTCAGTGCTGTGAAAAGTTGTAAAAATACGGTCTAAAGTAAAGTGTATATTCAGTGTCTTTATCTTTATTTTACGTCTAGTTTTCTAAATGCCATACATGATATGTAACACTGTCTGGACTTTACACTGGGCAGCACTTCCAGTCATCTGTCTCAATGAAAACATGACTAAACCACTGGACTGTTGTTTATGCGATGCTGATGTCAGAACTTGTCATTTTGACAACACTGATACTTTCATTGACATAAAGACTTGCTTTTGAAGAGCAAATGATCTATTTTGATTAAGAAACTTGCTTTTTGAAAAGGCGACTTGCTTTTGCAGGTTATAACGTTTTGCAGTTTGCACTAATTGTTTTGAGAAACGTCTTAGCAGTGATGAAAACTTTAATTCTGTTGTGAGAAATGCGCCAAAGCTATTGAGAAAAACTGTAAAGCCACACTGTGTAACTTTTTCTTATTTTAAAATATTTTTCTTGAGCCAGTCTTTGCTAATATGACCCTTTACAGGGTTAATGAAAAGTCACTCAGTCTCATCTGCTACTTGTGTCCAGAATACCACATTTGCAACTTCTAGGTCTCCGGTCCAGTGCCCTGAAGTCTCACAAAGTTGCATATCTCGCGAGGGTTAGGCTAACCCAGTGTGGCTAGCTCTTATGCTAGCACTGGAGTGTTTCTACGTCATGAATCCTGCTTTTTTTTAATTATCTCTCCCTGCTTGAACACAGCTGATTTCTTTGAATGAGTGATGAATCGCTCCAGTAGAAAGCAACAGTTAGATATAGATGTTTCTGAGCAAAAACATTGCTGACGTTTTCATGACATTGATTTAAAACGGACATTGGGGGGTGCTATAAACAAGCCCAAACTGCATAGTGTGCCTTTAAAGGATTTTTGAAGTGAGTTTGTTGGCATGTTTTCTTAACACTTCCTTTTGTTAAATGGCACAAAAATATTACCAACCAGACTGAACTTTAATACAAGTCCATCCTGTGACATGAATCTATTATGTAGTAACTATAGCACATTTTTCATCATCCTGAATCTGAACATTGATTTTCATTAATGAATTTTACCAGATTGTGAGTCATCCACATATTTCTTAACACTCTTTTTTTTTTTTTTACCACTTCTTACTATTTATTGAAGTGGTAATTTTGGAAACAATAAAACTCTTAACAACTCACAAACATGTTATTGTTGCTTCTTCTGCAACCAAACCCCAGAAGCTAGTAGATGCTTAGATCATAGCACGACTTTGTTGAAATAATTCTTCAATCTGATTTTTTTTTTTAAATATCAAATTTACCATCTCATTTTCTGAGGTAACGAGACTCATTTTGCTGTGACAGTTGGTCCATTCATGTTTTTGTCTCAGCCTAGCAAAGCTGTTTCTGTCTCCAAAATTATGTTTAAATTCTGGTTGGTTGTTGTTTTTTTTTTTTTCAACGTAACACAAAGTCTGAAAATAAGGAAAAGTCTGGAGAATGATTCCAGTTTCAGTGGACTTTAGAGGGGGGGGGGGGGGTCCAGGCTAGGGCCAGCTGCTTTTTTAGAGGGGCACATTCTAAAATAAAAACAAAAAGAAACTACAAACATTGTCTTAAGTATGTCAATTTTTTGTGTTTACAGCAATACAATGACAGCAATTCAGTTACAGTTGCTTTGGACACAATAACATCAGTGAGTTTCAAACTATTTTACAATTTTAGTGTCATGCCTGAGACTTAGCAGGGGGGCCAAGCTTGCTGTCAGGGGGGCACTTGCCCACCCTGGACCCCCCTAGGACTGCCCCTGTCCAATATCTCAAGAAAAGTAGCTTCATGATCTAGATCTAGAGTTGCTTCCAATTTAAGATGTCACAATTATTAAATTACATCTTTCAGACAAAAACGGATAAACTTGTGGCTAACGACCTTAGCATCTCACAGATGTAGATCCAGATCAAAAACTGAGCTTAAACCATGTTAATATTTAGATTATTTATAGTGCTGGACTGTGCTTACCTAATGTAGAATCAAGCAGCTGTTTGCCAACAACTCAGTCATATTAAATGTAAAAATATGGCTAAAAAAGGATTTTTTGCTAATGTTTTCACACTTTGAAAGCGAAAAGCTTTACACCTTTTTGAATTTGTTTGCAATTTTTGCTCCAGCGTGTGATTAGCACATTCTTTGGGTGTATTAAAGCAAAGCAAAAACACATTAATGAAAGGTGAGAGGTGGAGACGCTGAGAAGATGGAACAGACTTGACAATCCTTCTGATTTTCTTTTCTCCTCCATCCTTCTTTGAAAGGCTTCACTTTCTTAAAATACTCTAAAGTACCAACAAACCCAGCAATGTCTTTATTTTGTTTGACTCTAACGCTGCAGGATGTCTGCGTACGAGTGTCTGTCTGGGGTTTTGTCATTGGGGCAGTTTTCCACCAGCATTATAGATCGACTAAAGCATCATAAATTCTGCCAAATGGCCTAATATCATAATATTATAGGCAACGTCATATCTGAATGTGAGAGGAATAATAGCTTTTCCTCCTTCTGTCTGCAGGTCTTGATGAAAACCTAATTTTATTGCCACAATCATAATGGAATTATCTCCAGGTGTGAGGAGGGCATTTAATGAAATCATTACAAAGGATTACTTGCTCTTTTTCACGGGCTTATTAAAAGAGCCTTTATGATTGGAGGCAGAGTGTGAGAGGCTGTATTTTTCCCCCACTCCACTCTGACTGATTACGTGTTTGTCAGGCTGGCAGACGCAGCATTTTGTGGCATAAAAGCCTGCAGGGAGCCACAAGATCTGATTGGGGATATTGGGGGGGGGGGGGGGGGGGGGGGGGGGGAGAAGAAGGGTGCTGCTGTGTTTTATTGATGCGTTTGAACATGAGACTCTCATTTTCATGCCCTCAAAGCACATATTTTTATATTTCCCCCCCTTAAACGCTTATCTTTGATGCATAGTTTATCTGTGCAGACTAATGAAGTTTTTTTTGTCCTTGTTCCCTCTAGTTGTGTGCATCCTCTTCTTCCTTTATATCCTCTCCTATTTCAGTCTCCTGCTCTCCTCTTCCTTTTCTCTCTACCTCTTCAAGCTCATATTCTTTTTATTAACAGTCATGTTACTTCACCCCTCTCCGTATTGAACTGTGCTTAACCTGCTCTGTAAATCCTTTCCCTACTTTGCCGGAGGGGAAGACGTACTCTATGAACGTAAAGTTTAATGAGCAGCACAGCCAAATCACAGCAGTATTCTCATCCATAATTCTTTTTGATTGAATCCTGAATTGTAAAATCAATGTCTCCTCGCCTCCCGCTCACTTCTGGTTAATATTTCTTTGTATGACAAAGCAACTTTGTTTCTCCTCTCGTCGCCAAATTGTGGCCCGAGGTTCTGCAATAAATCAGCGTTTGATGGCAAACAGACCTAAAATCTATCTGTTACTGTTGTCATCAGCACTGCTGTTATTGAAATATATTTAAAAACACTGTTTTAATCTCTCAGGTAAAATTAGGTTGTTGCAGCATAAAAAAATAAAGAAAAGCAAATGGAACAGGCTGTTTATTATAAAGGTAAGGCTGTTGCAGGAATGAGCTTTTGATCCAATTTTTCTTCAAGTGGAGCTGAAAAGAACATCCAATTGTTTTATCAATTTGATGCATAAAGGAGCTTGTATTGTTGTCAAAAATCCTGTGCAACAGTCTTCAATGCACAATCAGTTTGGGGAGCTTCAGATCAATTGTAACAACACAGAACGAGACGTCCTTATAAGTTTGATCCAAATGCTGAGGATGTGATCTAAAGGTGTTTGTTGTGCACATGAGGGAAAGCAGATGTTATGAAAAACCAGCTGGCTCTACTTCAGCTTGTTCCTCCAAGGTGTGACCCACACCTCAGCAACACCAGGGTTTACATGTTTTAAATGACAGTTCAGTTCTAAACTATGATACAGAGTTCCACAACATTTGTTTTTCTTCTGAAGACCCTCCTTCCTCCTATAGACCCCTATGAATTCTCTCTGACCGGCAAACTATTTCAACCAATAGAATTCAAATTTCCACATTATCAGCTGTCAATCAACGTGCATGCACTTCACACAAACCTGTAGAGGTGGGGGCCGTGCACGCAGGACGCTCTGTGTCTTCCTGTTTACAGTCTCAGCCGGTCATGGAGAAGTCAGAGCTAATTTCTACCAAAAAGTTTTCCATTCCCTGACTACGGAGGGTTTTTTTTTTTTGTATTTTTAAACATTTCTCCTCACAGAATGGCAAGGCTTGCCAAGGATACATGTTTATTTTGGTCGAGAATTCCATTCTGGTCCGAGTTTCTCCTCATTTCTGGGTTCTGCTACTTGCAGCTCCCTGTTGTGTGATGAGCGTGGTGATCGACGTGTTTCATCAGCACAGTGTGACACTCAGGTCTCAGAGCATCTACAGAGTGAGAACATGTGTGAACTGTAAATGGTTGAAACCTGCGATACAGTTTTAGCAGGAGCTGAGAGCCAGAATGAAGCACAGTTTATACTCGGCTTAGAGTGAAGCGCCGTGTGCACGCGTTGAGGTGAGGCTATAGAACGCGGGAGGAGGGGGAGAATGGATGATTTGGGAGGAGCCGTGGTACAATGGATTTAAAAAATGCTCTCTTCCTGAAAGACTCCACATTGCTGCTTTAAGTTTTTGACTTAATGCAGTCCTTTGGGATAATAATGCATTCACTAATACTGTGACGGCAATATGTTTTAAATATATCGTGCAGCACTACTTTAAACAATTTATTTTATTGGGCTGTGAAATTAACAGGTTATGCAAAAGTTTACAAATATATTTGAAGCAAAGCTGTTGCTATTTTTAGTGTATTTTTTAGTGTAAAGTAATTAGAAAAGGTAGGAGTACATTCCCATGTGGCGCTCCTGTGCTGAATACTTCCTCAGAACAACCTCTAACCCTAACTCTGAGGTCATGAACAGGTTACACTCTGCAGCCGTTTCTTGCCTCTTATATTACCAGCAAAAAGAAACATGTGGCAGAAGTAGTGAGGAAGACAAAGACCCAGCTTTTGTGGGGTTTTTAATATATATACAAAGAAAGTTGTTAAACAAATCATTTTCCCTGGAAATGAGACAATGCAGCAGCAGAAATGTCTCCGATAGTGAGAATATACATGAGTCAGAGTTTATCCACACACACACACACACACACGCACGCACGCACGCACACACACACACAGTCTTGTCAGAGGTGCAGCTTGACCTCGGATCAGAATACGACCATGCATGTAATCTGCTCTACTTGGTGAAGATGCGTCCCTAAATCTTATTTTCCATCACAACTGAAACTGTTTTATTGAAATTTGCAGGAGAGAATATAAACTTGTGAAGGTTTAGTCAAACTGTACTTTACATCTTTATTCAGATATATTGTGTTTTTAGTCCACTATATTCAACGGGTATGAATTGTGCTTTTAGAGTGTAAATTTACCCACAAAATGTGATCACATTAAACAGTAAAGGTAAAAATAAATAAATAGAAAAGTCACACGGGCCGAGATGAACGGTTATTTTCACGCTCTGACTGATTCCCGTTTTCAATCCTAACCTCCGCTGGAAACCTTTAGGATGCTGGAGAGGACGCTACACTGTATTCAGACTCTCAAGTCATCAATTTAACACCTTGGTGAAAAATAATGCAGCTGTGAATGTAGGGGGGAAAGTTATATTGTATAATGTAAGGTTGGCATGGCAAATCAAAGCTAAAAGCAGTTCAGAAGAAGATGAGAGTGTGACTTGTTGTCCAGGCTCTGGAAATAAGATTTAAATATTTGCAAACACGCGTTCAGCAGACTGAACGATGGGTTTGCTCACAGCCGAGATGAATGGCTACTCAGGAATAATGTTTAAAGCAGAAAATGAATCCGAGTCGTGAATAAATGTTTCAGGGATCTGTGTTGTGCGTGGTCAGCACTGATTCCACTTAGCCGAAGAAAGGAGTGGAAAGGGTGGAGGGTGAAAAGCAGCAAGAAATCAGGCACTCAGCAGCTCCACAATACACCATTAGTCTTCATTTTCAGTGGGACATGCAACAGGGCCCTTACGTCTTAAAGAACAAACTAAAATTTATTGGGCTGGCCAGTTTGAACTAATTGAAAGAAATTGTCTGTCTGTTTGCCTTCCATTAGGTTTATAGCTGCTGGTGGGTTGGGGAGGCTTGATCATTTGGGGCCCTAGCTTGTTGCCCTGTGCTCATCACCCTGGCCTGGTTTCCTGTTAATGGTTTGATCCATGAGCGCCCTCCACTGAGCAGACAGTCCGAGCCGTGGGAATGATTCAACCAGGAATTGTTTAGGGAGGATTTATGAGATGCATTCGTTACGAAGCGTTTTGAGGCAAACAGACTTGGACTGGTAATGGTGCTTCAGTAATGCTTTTATGACTCTGAGTCTGCACTTGCTGTAGCTCGGGTTCACTTTTTATTTTTTAGAATGCCAACAGTGATTATGACCGAACATCGTGGCCTTGTGATTTTGAAATATTGTTGATGGCAACCAGGAGCTGGTGATTTGAGATTAGACTGACTTTTCTGAATGTTGTTCGGTTGTGTTCATCATTGTCATTATGTGGAGTCAAAATACGCAACATTTACTCTCATCCTAAGGAGATTATAATAGAAACACAAGATCCACTTGAAGAGCAGAAAACTGTGTTGAAATGTTTAATTTGAATTTCTTTTCAACTCTTGCATCTGTTGCTCACTTCTTAACCAACCATTTTATGTTTTGGTGGAACTGTTTGGGTTCAGAATCAGACCCCACTTTTTTTCTTTTTTTTTTTTTTTTTTACTAACGATGAAGTTGTCTTGGTAACTTGGTTCAGAAGAGTTCTCACACACATAAATGCCACTTATACATGCAAATTTACAAAAAGTGTAACCAGAAGTTGGGAGGAATATGTTTTTATGATTTGAGGTAGTGGTTCTGATGGACCACAGCCTGTGATTAGAATAGAGAAGCTTTCAATGTTTATTTACAGAATTGCAGTTTGAAGATGCATTTGATGACAAATAAACAATATGAAATTCAAACGTGAGATGGCAGCAAGATTTTAGATTTTTCTGGTGAGTATTTAAAAAAAGAAGGTGCTGATAGATCCTAATTAGAAAATCTCTTAAGTTAACCATGAAAATATGAGTCGATCATAATTTGTAGGTAATAGCAAAGCAGAAAGCGAGAAGACGGCTTTTTTTTTTAACTTTTAATATCTGTTGTTCAGTGAATACAGCCGCAGCTGAGGATGAAATTTATTGGAAATAAAGATGCGGAGGCTGGATGTGGGTAATTCCACTCTGAGCTGAATCTGTGACATAAAATCTCAGTAAATCTGTTGGGCTCACTGAAGGAGGTGTTGTCAGATCATTGCATTTTCTAACAAAGTGACTGGAATATTACAGTTTGTAGGAACTTCACACTCTAAAATCAAAGTTCCTCTAAAAGGTGGAATAAGAACATCTTAATAGTTTACAGCTGAAAAAATAGAAACGGCTGGTTACAAATATAAACATACTTTAGTTTGGAAACTGTGGTGTTAAATCTGCATGGGGCTGATGATGTGCAGCAGCATATTTGCAGTTTAATAAATCAGACCGTGAATTTCAAATATCTTAAATTTTGAAAGGAATTTATGCTATTAGGACAACTTTTCCCACCTCTCATAGTCATACCTGGTGGGTCAGCTGAGACCATTTAAGTTATATTATTCAGCTTGAGTGTAAAGAAGAAATGAAGGTAGATGCTACTTCAGTAAATATTTATGTTTAATCATTAATCAACTAAATTACAGTAGATTTGGCCATGCCTCAACAAACACTGAGTAACAACAGAAGAGGGAAAATAAAACTAATGGAAGGAAAATTCACACCTGGGATGCACAATATGTATTAATATTGTATCATCTATGTGCAAAATATTGATATTGCAAAGAATTTTGATAAATTACATAACCAAATATCTGGGAAATAAAAATTGGACTGGGTTGTAACTTCAGCTATTTCAAAGACTCTTTTATGTAACTTTATGAAAATGTTTTGGCTGTCAGCTTCATATCTTTACTCATTTTAAAGGGGTGGTTTATTCAGAATCCATTTTTTTTCAGGTCTTCATAGTTTCTAATAGGTCCCCCTGAGCCTGTCATGCAGACCAAACATGAAAACTCTCTGTTCCCTGGTTATTAAGAAAAAACAGAATCTCGGATTAAAGAATCTTAAAAATGCGGGAGAGCATTTCTGCAACTTTTGACGTCACAAGACTCACAACGTGTATTCACTGAGATGGTAACGCCTGTCACTGCCCGATCGGTAATGGAAACCCAATCGGTTCTGCGCATGTGCGAAGTGAGTCTACATCCGCTGAAGCTTTTTACGGTGATTACGAGTCAGAGTATCTGTTAAGATGTTAACAGTAATAAGTATTTATTATAAAGTTTACAATAATAACAATGTTTCATACAATGTTGAAGAAAATAAAAAATAAAAAGGGAGATATAGAGCAGGACGGCCCGATCCTTACTGCGCATGTGCAAAGTCGGACGGTACAGATCAGGTCTACCCGATCGGTTCTGCGCATGTGCAGAACGCGTGTACTCGCAGTGAAGTATTTTACGGTAGTTACGGTTCAGAGTATCTTTTAAGGTGTTAACAAGTATATAATACATTTTTATACATACATAATGTATTAAAATGTTTATACACGTAGGTATCCATTGTTTAAATGGTCCGAGCAGTCGAGAAAGAGGCTAAGTTGTTGGTAAAAGCTAAGGGCTAACTGGGAGCTAACCGTCTCATTCAAAAGACTTGAATGTCGCTAAGTTGGCGAAAAGAGGAAGTGACGTAGGCTTCGCGCATGCGCAGAACCAATTGTGCTACCGGGTACAGATCGGGCAGTGACGACGCCTTTCGGTCCGCTCAGCTGCTAGCTTTTGTTTTTGTTGAAAATTCAACATGGCGGAACGCAGACAGTGTTCCCAACTCGGGGATATACTGTACCTGGCTGGCTGCCTGCCGCAGGTTACTCTCTCTCTGTTTTTTTTCCTCCCTCTGTGTGTATGTGTGTGTGTGTGTGTGTGCGTGTGTGTTTAAGCCGCGGTCGGTCAGCAGAGTGCTGCGACACCCCCCCCCCCCCTTGTCGGAGGGGAGCACGGCTGACAGACAGCAAGAGGAGAACAAGAGGAGGGAAACTGAGGAAATGAGTTTTAGCAGGAAGCAGCTCCCTCAAAGCTCATCTTTAGTAAAGACTAGAAGCTACTGTTTTGGGTGTTTATCTTTTTCACTCTTTCACTTTCCAAAGTATCTCCGGACATTTCGGGGGGCGGAGTATTGACGTTTCGGTCATCCAATCAGAAGCGAGTGCTGTGCATATCATGAATACTAATGAGAATCCTGCTGTTTCAAATTCAGGTGTCAGATGGGAAACTTCTAAAGCTTCTATTATAAGCATCAAAGCTTCTTACTTTATAAAAATTACACAGATAGCATTGAATTACACTAGAGAACAATGCAAAACTATAAAATTACCCAGAAAACCACACCTTTAAAGGCACACGAGGCAGTTTTGGCTTGTTTTCAGCTCCCCCTAGTGTCTGTTTTAAGTCACTGTCGTAAAAACGAACTGTTGACCCCCTCCTTATTGTCAGTCATCAGATAAAGGTTTTCTTTGTTTCTTTGGAGGCTCCACCATGATGAACACGATACAATAGATCTCTTAGCTCATATCTATGATGTCTTTGTCTTCAGCTCGTCTGTCCTGAGCAGGTTCTGAGGTGGAAACATGGATTGCCATAAAGCGTTACTGCTTCTCGCAAGATACGTGACTTTGTGAGACTTCAGGGCACCGGACCGGAGACTCTGAAGTTGCAACTGCGGTATTCTGGATCCAAGCCTCGGATGGGGCTGAGTGACTTTTCATTAATCCTGTAAAGGGTCATATTAGCACATACTGGCTCAAAAAAAAAGATTTTAAAATATGAAAAACTTATTTAGTGTGCCTTTAACACAAGATCAAATTAATGATTAAGTCTCAAAAAAATAATTTCCACATTCAGTCCTCTGAATAATTTTATGCTGTTCATCCTTCACTTGGGGAATCCCACACACAGTAGTCCTTTAGATCTCAGTCTGGACTTAGTGGTGGCTCCTCGCCCTTTTTTATGAACAAAGGAACCACCACCTTCAGGTGTCCTGCAGCTTGTTTGAGATGTGCTGTCTTGCTGGAATATGAAGTCATTTTCAGGACACAAACAGCAAATAAGTGGCCCAATCAACTTATTCAAGCGAAATCAGGCAGGACAAAATCCAGAACTGCATTTTTTAAAACTCTATTTGATCTCATGCAAAGTGAAGATGGAACTGAAATTTATAGAAAATATTAAAAACACCTTGATGCAGAAGTTATATCAAATGGTTTTTGAGGTAAAGGTGTTTTTGTTTCTGGCTTGTTGTTTATGTCCAACATTCATTAAGAATATTGTAATTATGTTGTATAATCATCTGCAGCCGTAACACAACGCTCTCACCACCAGCTGATAAAGATCTTTGTGTTTTATTTTACGTTTTATCTGGCTTCTGCTTTTTGTTCGGCCTGAGAGCATTCATTAAAAACCTTTTGAGAAAACAAATCCCAGGAGCTCCTCAGCCAAATCGATATTTTCATACTCAATATGTCACCAGTATCCGCTTGTGGAGACGTTTTTGTGAATCCATTGCAAACCCACAAATTGAAGGCCACAGTTTGACTGAGAGAATGGAGCCGTGGCGTTAACAGGACTGGAGAGAGGCTGGTAAATCAGAGCGTCATTACGTGTCTCACTATTCTTCATCTGCTGTTCTGAAGTCGGTCATTAACAAATCTCCGACTGAATGACCCAGCTGCCTGTTTGATAAGTGACAGGCTCTGGGCTTCATTTAAAGTTGGTAACAATCCACAACTGCCAAAAATAATAATAATAAAAAAGCACTTTGACAACTTACACCTCCTGCCTCCTGTCTGTCACCGTCTGGATAAACTCTGTAATTACTAACATTTAACCGCTGATCTTCAAAATCCTGAGAAGCAGTCGGAATAAGTGAGAGCAGAACACACACAGAGAGAGAGAAAGAGAGAGAGAGGGAAAAAATATAATAAATGCACGCGTCTTTGGAGGAAAGTGACTGGCACCGATGTTTAAAATAATAAGATGCAGCTGCTGATCGTAGCGACTGTCTCTAGGTTTACTTCCCTGTGGCCTCTACAGCAGCAGAGGAACGGTGATGAAGGCAGACAGCTGACAGGTGCTCCAGGATGGCGCTGCCATCAGGTGCATCTGCTAAACTTAGAGACAGGGAGACGTAGAAAAAAATATAACAGCAAAGGGAAAAAAAAAGAATGCATGAGTGGGGGAGAAGGAGAGGAGTGGCCAAAAAATAAAGAAAATAAAAAAGCTAAGAGGGTTTATGGATAAAAAAGATAGTGAGCAGGCAAGGGAGGAAGAATGTGTGATTGCATGCTCCTTGAAACTTTATGCCAACAGTGTGTGTAAAGAAACTCACAGGGTGTCTTTGAACCTGCGAGGCTGACGGAAGAGGTGCCTCTGCGTCTAGACGCCGGCAGTCTGAAGGGCTAACAAGTTTAGTGAACGGGTCAGGAGACGGGGAGGTGGAGAAGGAAAGGTAATAAGGAGAGATAATGAGCACGTGCAGAAGATGATGGAGGGAGGATGGTGAGGCCTAATGAGAAAGAGAGGAGATATTGAATAAAAGGTGCAAGAAAAAAGTTGGAGTGTGTTTTAAAATGTGTGTGTGTGTGTGTGAAGAGGATAGGCACTTTGCCATATGTTTATATATTACTGCCTGCATCAGCATTTTGCAGCTACATGTCTTCCAACTCTTGTCAGAAAAAGCAGGCTTGGTGTGTGTGTGTGTGTGTGTGTGTGTGTGTGTGTGTGTGTGTGTGTGTGTGTGTGTGTGTGTGTGTGCTGAGACAGTGGTGGCGCTCACGTTCTTTCTTACTTTAATAAAAGGTGCAGCCATCAGGAGCTGGGGCGGGGGTTTGAACCCTTCATCAAAGCAGAGGCCAAGCACAGAGGAAGTATCCGCCTGCGTCATGACTCAGATTTTGGGGCTGAGTAGAAGTTGACGGGGGAACATATAACCAAGGAGCTGATCTTATACAGCCCTCCACTTGGTGTGTGTGTCTTGCTTTTCTGACGCGCACTCGCACACACCAAGACGAGGAGCCTAACGGAGCCCAGTGCATCCCAGGTAGCCCGACAGAGTGGCTGGGAGCGCTGTCACCAATTTGTTCCTAGCCATGGGGGACATGCAGGGGATGGAGAGGCAGTGGCAGCTCCCTGTCCTCATCATGGCTAATGAGGCCTCGGCTTCTCCTTCCTCCTCTAGTGTGTGTGTGTGTGTGTGTGTGTATAAGACAGCAGTTTGTGGAAGTTTGTGTCAGAGTGCTGCCAAAGCTCCTGTTTCTGAAAAACCAGGGGTGATATCTAACACAGACCACGGTCTGCTCTTATATAGAAGTCTCCTAGCTGAATAATTTACCTGATGAACACACACACACACACACACACACACACACACACACACACACACACACACACACACACACACACAGGTCCAATACAACAGCTGAGACTGGGTTTCTGTGCTGGTTCACCCATCAGATGCTCAACAAAGGAGGAGAACAGGGAGGCTCCTGCTGTGATGGTTACAGACATGATTAATGATTTCATGTGATTTTTTTTTTCAGTACGTGACGACCCAACACCTTCAGAAACAAAAGCCTCGCCACCAGGACATCACTGTTCAGTGTCAGCCAGACTTTATCCCATCTGCACATCATCATGCTGACACATTTTACCTTTATACCTCTGTAGGATGCATGAGTGACTTTATGCTGCTTTACATGTAAAGGCTATTAAAATACAAAGTGGTGTAATTTAATGAGAGAAGTGGTTGTTCCAGAGGGATGGGGGGGGGGGTGAACAGGACTGGATTTGTATGTCAGGAGCTCCCCAGTGTGTTCAAAAAGGAGAACTGCAGCCTCAACAGATCGTTGAATGAATTAAACATTATATAAAAGATACTGAAAGGAATTCAACTTAATTTATTCTTGAACTCAGGAGCCTAAAGCAGCTTACATTATGATGACTGTCAAGGAAACAACAATCATCCTTCAGGAGATGAAATGAGAAGCATCCTGCTGATGAGTCCAGCACAAACGCTCTAAATCACTTAGATCAGAGCACTTTAAAATGGCAGTTCAAGGTTTTTGTTTTATTTTATTTTATTCTGGTGTTCTGTACCTGTAAAAACTGCTCTGTTTAAAGTATACAGTACCCCTATGTAAGCTGCCCATCTATGGAGGCACTATAAGAAAAGCACCATGAGAAAACTTACGGTTGCATATAATGACGGGCTGAGGATGATGGTAAATGCCGAGATGGTGCAGTGCGAGCAAAATGTGTGATGTGAGTGTGCCTACAAGTCAGGCAGTACGACGAAACCTCATGTACAGTTGTATGTGTAGACTAATGGAATCTAAGAACAGCATTGTCCTGTCTCTGACAAACCTCACAGTTCTGTGATATTTTATTCCACTTTGTGGAATTATTGGCATTTTAACCTCTAAGTGAGTTTGTAACAGTTTTTTTTTAACCTTTTCTACTTATTTATGTTTTTAGTCGACCCTTTTTTTAAATTTTTTTACTATGGACCTCTTTGTGTCTTTAATAAAGTTATTGATTGATATTTAGATCAAGTCAGGCTAGAAAAAATGTGAAACAACACCTGTAATGTTGGTTTGAACGTGGAGTTCTAAAAGGGATTTTTAGGTTTGATCTATTTCAAGTTTGTACAAGAAGGAAAAACGTTCAAATTGACATGTTTTGCTTCTTTGACCTTTACTTTTTTCTTCTAAATAATACTTGAGCACACGTTACTATGCCCCACTAATTTACATCCTTCGGGTCAGTTTTATGCACCGAACATAGGATGAGATTCAAGACATAAGATGATATTTATGACTCCCAAGTCTTGAGTATAACCACATGAGAACAAAAACCTGAGATAATGAAATATGTTCATAGACTATGAAGTAAAACATTTACCCCTAAACTTATATTCGGTCTTAATGGTTGATGCCTGGATGAAGATTCTGCACAATCATGCAGGAAGGTGCCAGGAGGAGTTGTAGTTTTATTGTGTTGCTGTAGAATATCATTCTAATTTATCTGATCTGAGAACAATAGACATAAACAGTCAAGAGGAGGACCTTTTGTTTTGGAAGAGAGTGTGTATTTAGATTAAAACACCAACAGTATATTTGATAAACCTTTACATTGCTCTGTCTTTTAACAAGTTTAGTATTTTCCTCAAAAAGCTGCTGTTTTAAATCCTATGCAGGTTTTTTTGCCCTTGGAAGATTTAAGTACTGAAGTTGGCATTTTGATTGGCATTATTATCAGGCCTGGATTAATGCACAATAGCTTGAGCCTAGGGGCCTTCTGGGGCCCCCATTGGCCAGTAAAAAATATATGATTTTATTTAAATTTACATGCAAGAATATTATTAAACTGAATCGACCCACAAAAATTTAAGCGACGCAGATTTCACGTGGGACACCTGGGTTCAAGTCCCAGCCCGGACATGTGTCAAAATCGGATACATTTCCCTAAAGGATTTAAGTAAAGGGTAAATTATTTGTATTAGTTGACTGAATGTGTGTATTTTCAAGTACAATGTTTAAAATTTGACAATCCTTTAAACATGTCCCACATTGTCCCCAACCAACATGCTCTTTGTCCCACATGTTGGTTTGGATCTGGTCATCAGACAAGTACAGCCTAGAAGACCCTTAATCCTCCCCTGATTATTATATAATTACACAGTAAATGTAATAAAAATAAATGATTGCTATATCAACGTTATGTTTCCAACTTTTTAAAAATCTGTTTTCTGATTATTATTATTATTATTAGAGCCAAGCTGACCTTCTAATAATTTAAAAGTTGGTTTCATCACAATATAAGACCAAAATGATCAAGTATACATTTTTTTGTGTGTAAAAAATGACTATTCTACCAAGTATAATAGTAGTTTGATTCAGTCAATAACATTTGAAAATTAAACTTCACAACTCTTTGAGTCTTCGACAGTCGTCCTCAGTCAGAGGTTGAATCAGATTACTGAAAAACAGAGCAGAGGAGGACAAACAGCAGAAAAAAAACCAAGGGATGAAGAGGAACGAGCACCTGAAGTATTCTGCTGACTCACATAACAGCATGGCAGAGTCAGCGAGAAAAGATCCTCCTTATTCCCACTGGAAACCTTCACTGCATTAACCCTTTAAGATCCAGATAAAACATCTGGGTTCCGATGGTTAGAGGGAGTCTGGGGTCTGAACAGGTCAAGAGACAAAACCACCAAGTCCAACAGCTCAGGACTGAAACCCAGAATCCCTTTTTGTTTTCATGTTTTATTTTTCATGTTCAGAATACATAAATAAGACAAAATACCTCTCTAACTTTAATTACAGCCTTAGTTACAGCCTGAATTAGAACATAGAAAAGATTTCACCTGAATCCACAAATGCAAAGAGAAACCACGAGATGCACTGAGCAGAAGGAGAATAGAAAGAGGCGCTGTGATTCTGATCATTCTGTTTGTTGCTTAATGAAGCAGCAGGAGAGCAGAGAAGAGTCATCAGGGTGCAGGCGTGGGCGGTTTAAAGAGTCCCGTTTTTCTGAAGTAGCGAACGATGAGAGGCACCGACACCAGGGTGATGCTGATGCGAACCGGAGCAAAGAGCTTGTGGATCGCGTAGGCCAGGACGAAGGTGCTGGTTCCTGCTGCCATCCTGGACTGGACCAGCGTCTCGCTGAAACCCAGTTTGCATAGCAGAGCAGCCATGTCGATCCCACTGTGGGTCCAAAAAATCCACACTGTTAGCGGTGCATGTAACTAACTAGTCCCCTAAAACCTACAAAAACACAGGTATTACAACAACTAAGTCTGAGGGCTAAACGGAGAACTTTTGAGGTATTTATATAAAGAATAAACTTCACTTTGAAGACCCCAATGAACATGTAGGTTAAGTTAGGGATTACTTCACACCACAAACACAAATCAAAGCAGGTTTAAGATTCCAGTAAAAGCTGCTGTTAAACTTGTAAAAGCAGCTTAAAATATAATTATTCTAATTCAGCCTGCAGCCCATTTAGTGCTGCTTTAGTGTAGCTCATGTTTCTCTCCACCAGAGGGCGGCGTGCTTATTAAGGACTGAAGCTAATCTCACATTCCTGTTTGTAACAATGGCGACGTCATCCTTAACCTCTTGTACATTCCACAAACTTTACCCAGCCGCGAGCTTCTCTGAATGGTGAAACAAGCTTTTGTTTCGTCCCGTTGTGGCGTTCTCCTGTGAGCTATTTATGGAAACTAAAATGAGAGGAATGTGGCTTCGAGCTGCTTCTGTCAGCCTTGCTCACACTAACAGGCTCAGTGACGTCAGCAAACTCAAGCCTGATGAAGACCTGTATGTACGCCAGCGATGGTCTTCCTCAGCACTCAGGACACATGCCAGGACTCTGTGGGCTCACAGCGATAATGCTCAGAGATTGATGGCTACACAGTCGGTTTTCATTTCAAGTGTCATTATCAGCTATAGGAGGGACTCTAAGCTGTCAGATCACATCTGCTAAATCACTCTGGTATGTTGGTATGTGCCCACACAAAGGGCCTGGAGACACTGGGACTGTAACTCCAGACCAAAGCAGGGTGTGTTGAGCTGATTTGGTTTGTTGTAGCCAACAGATGACAACACAATTATCATCATGAGCAACTAAACGCCGCAAGTTAACAAAAATAGCTTAGTTGTATTTTTTAAATTTTAGAAAAGTTAGTTTTGTTGTTGCAACGATGGTTTACATTTCTGAACCTAACACCTGGACTCTGAGTCTAAAACAAATATTGTACCTGCGTGCTCTCACGCTGCTCAGTATATCAGTAGGAAATGTTTGACACATTCCAGAGTCGTCGCTTCATTATTCCTTTAACTTCCACACCAAAAACCCCAAAAGGTTTTCCTTTTTTTGCATTTTTTAAATATTAAAAGTTTAAATTATTAATGTTGGAACAATAATCTTAATTTTAGGGGAGTTATAATTAAATGTAATGTTTAACTTTTTTTTATTCTAACATTTCCATATATTTATTGATATCCTGTATTTTCTCAAATACTTGAATATACAATCATACGGTAATTGATTAATTGATTGGGGGGGGCTGAATGCACCATCGACAGACAGTAATAAAAATTCCAACACTTCTCTTGGTCTGTGAACGCACCTTTATTAATTCATGCTTACAATAAGTGGGAGTTTCTGCTTCCATAATTGTGACATTAAAGTTAAAAAGGAAAATTAGACATTTTTTAAATGATATTTCTTTGAGATGTATCAAATCCAGACTGTCTGCATGTGGAGGTGTAACACTGGTTGTGGTAGTTAAAATAAATAAAGTGAATATTACAGAACAGAAACGGGCCCAGAAAGAGTCAAAACCCCCTCCTCCTGTCTCACCACATGTTGGTTTTCTATGAAACCATCTGGGATTTTCACATGGTTTTATTCTCTCTCCAAAATTTGCATGTTAATTTTTTTCCCCTTTGCACAAAAACATACTGTCTCAAGATAATCAACCTACACAGGAAAGAACTGATCACAAGCTTGTTGTGTAATAAGACGGGCCTGTGTTTCTTTTTTTTTCTTTATTATTTTTCTGTCCAACATAAATATTCTTGCATGTTCCGGCATTAGTTACACTAAAACTGATTTCTCCCCTGACTGTTAGAAAGAAAGAATACACAAAATGTGATTTGTGTAAGACCAGACGGATAGATCGAGTTACCTGGATAAAAGGAGGTAGAACATTCCCAGAGACATGAGAGAGATCCCGATGTGGAAGGAAACCCCCACCGCTCCGTACTCTTTGAAGACTTTCTTTAGCTGCTGGGTCTTGTTGGGTTTTCCTTCCTCTGGATCCGGTTTGTCCCCCAGACTCTTTTCTGTGGTCGAGGTAGTCAAGGCCTCCTGGAGATCCTGAAACAAAAACAATAGGGTGAAATAATCTGTGCTTTCCTGATGCTGTTGGAAAAAGTTCAGTTCAGCTTCAGAGCAGTGGTGTCAACACGGCCTGGGCTTTGAAGAGTGACCTCTGATCGCGGAGCAGCTGATTAAACACACTGATGCTGCTGTGTCGTTTAGGTAATTCACATTAACGCTCACCCTCTCACACACTCATTAAGGATGTCAGTCGCTGTCTCCCACACACACAAAGAGCCTCTTATGAGAGCACACACACATTACTCTGCTTGTGACCTCCTGACTCTGCGCTCTGCACCGCACACTCAGCAGCCGTCCGACAACAAAGCAGGGAGGAGACGGGTCACTCCAGAGAGGGGGTGTGTGTGTGTGTGTAAGTGTGTGTAGCAGATTAGTGAACTAACACCACACATCAGGACTACAACAGGCTGAAGTGTAACGGCTTGTAAACAACTTTTAGCTGACACTAGCCACAAGAGCTGCCGTTTGCAAGTCATGCTTAAAGCTACAGAACTCCAGCAGCTTGTTTACAGCCACCACGTGATCTTGTGTAAATGCTGCAGTAAGGACATGGTAGATTTTTTTGTTTGCATAAAGCGTTATGACGTTTGCATCATTCATGTCTTACCTTCTCTTTTTAGAGGCTTTTGCAACTTAAATTCAAGCTTCTCTGGGGGTTTTGGTTGTGAGATTCAGGGTTAAATTACTAAGTCTGACCAAATCTAACCCCTCATCTGATCTAGATTTTAGAAATGACTTTGATGTTAAACACAGAAACGTTGAACGTTCAATCATTGATTGTTTTGTTGCTCGTCCTGCTGCAGATGTACATTAAAGTTTGGGTTTTATCTTTGTTGCCTTTTTAAAAAGGACATTTCAGTTGTTTCTACGCTATTAAAGACTTTCCTCCTCCTGTTCCTTTGAGAAAACAGGAAATGCCTTTGTTCTATTTTCAGGCAAAATACTGACGCTGCTTCTGCAGAGTGAATCCTGCTTTCTGGAGGCCACTAAGGCCTAAACACCAATAACACGTCTCCAAAATCACCTCACGTCAGTGGTTATTTGGCAGGTTTCTTTTTTTATTTGTCAGAAAATGAAGAGGATCATAAACCAGAGCTGAACTATTCATCTAACTCAGAAGAAGAGGAACCAGCTGATCTTTTCTCTTTGCTACAATTTGTCTCTAAATTTTGGCCCACGCCTCCTGGATGAAGCCATAGCTTTGGCCACATTTTCACTGGGCTGCCATCAATAGACAATAGAAGAAGCCCAGAGAGGGTGAGGGACCAGGCCTCGGCTTTTCAGGCGAGAGACAGCTAAAAGTAAAGGCGGGCACCACTATGGGAGGGTCATGTGAGCCAGCAGCTACAGGGAGATGTGCCAGGAAGGTTGTATGGGAGTGGAACAGTGGGACTGCTGTGTCTGATAACAGCTTTTCAGTGGCATGAAAACACATGCAAAGTCACGGTGGCATGCAAACAGAGACAAAGACACACTCAGGCTCAGAGCAGGAGGGAAACGGCAGAGTGCTGGTTCTCTGTCAGCTGAGTGTCCTAAACAAGGAGTCAACCTGAACTGCTGTAAACTAAATCCAGCAGCACGATCGTCTCATTTATGTTGCACTGCCGTCTGTTTCTACTAGGGATGTGTATTGGCAAGACTCTGGCGATACGATATGTATCACGATACAGGGCAGACGATACGATATATTGCAATATATTGCGCTATGATGCGGTACTATTAGTAAGACCATATTTTATGATTTTTAAAACATAATTTAGGAGTAGAAAAACTGTCACAGCTTTTTAAAAACCTTTTTCATACATAACACATCCAGTTTTATTACTAGATCTAGTTGATCCACTGGAACGAAGACGGTGAAAACAGCCACCAAATAATTTTACTACAAAAATTACTGTCATCATTAAAGGTTCCATTACATTTTTTTATAAAATGGATCATTTGCTTTAAATTTTGATGCAGCAAAATATCGCAATACGGATATCACGATATCGGTACAACATTGTGACAGAAAATATTGCGATATATTGCCGTATCAATATTTTCTTACATCCCTAATTACTAGTACTACATTTAAATTTAAGGAAAAACTTTTCAACTATGAAAATGTGTTAAAATTCATTCAGTTCTTGCAATTACTGCAGAAAAAAAACAAACACATTAACATGGCTGAAATATCAAATTTAAAATATGACTAATGCTGCTGACAGTAACTCCAAACAGATGTTTTCATTGTAGGACTTTCACCTGTGCAGTAAAACAAACTGCTCACTGCCTTATCTCAAACGCACCTTTGGCATTTCAGTGTTGCAATTTATTATTGCTTGTCAGACATAATCTGTTAGTAATTCATAATAATGGATAGAAACAGTGCTTGATGTGTTTCTTGCAGAATAAACTGAAGTAAAAACGAGCATCAGATGGCCTTATAGGTTTTATTAAATGTGTTTATAGAATCCAAATAATGACTTTTTTCTTCACTTATTTTAGCTAGAAAGTTGTGAAAATAACTTTTTTCCTAAAACAGTACAATAAAGATATAATAATAGGGTTCTTAAACTTTTGCTATAAGTCAATTCAAGCGCTTTCAATGTGACTTTTCTTGCATGACGTCACCTGAACAGCACATAAGTGGTCTGAGTCATTTCCCTCCTTGCCTCATTATAGTAGCTTTTAAAACTGTGAAAAAGACACTACACTGAATCCAAGCAGACATGAGAACTGATCGGAGGAAAACAGAACTGTTAGATGAAACTGAAGTAATCAAATCAGACTTTTTACACGACTTCTGATGGTGTGTTTACTTCCCAGACATTGGTGTTGACTCACCTCTAGAGCCACGCGCCACACTCCTCCAGCTGCTGCTCACTCAGCCTGGGGGGGGGGGGGGGTTACTCTTACTTTTAGGAGTCAAGCGTGCAGCACTAAGTGTGTTTGTATTTCGTGTGGAAGCAGATTGATTACAGGGTGATATCTGAGTTGTGTAACCAGTCGGATCGCTTGCATGGCTGCTGCTTTCTGGGTGTTTTGGAACTTTAGGATCCTGGAAACCGGAGTCGCTTTGTGTGACTCAGACTGTGTCTGCTGTGAGGTCTGAGTCACCTGAGGTTAAACTAATAGTTCAGTTATATTTACCAGTTTGCTGGAGTCCGCCTGCTCCTCGCTCTTCTTCGTGGTTCTATTTATGGCAGCAGCACTGGTCTGCGTGCTCGCTGTGTTACCTGTAAACAAAAACACGTCCTCCTCCTTCTTCTTCGCGTCTCCTCTGCTGTTATGGCGGGTCATGTTCAACCCAGAGCGGCTCGAAGCCACGGAGCCGAAGTGTCTCCAGTCCGGGACTCTGGGTTCGGGTTTTGGTTGCTCCAGGTGCGCTCGCTCGACCGAGAGGAGCCGGTGTAGCGTGCAGCCCGGGCGGGTCGCTGTCGGTCCGTTTACTTTGAGGCGCACTAGAACCGAACCCGGCCGGTCCAGAGCCGCTGCTGACAGCCTCACCGTGCGACACAAAAGCATGGTCGGTGCTCCTCCTCAGGCGGGCTTTTAGTGTCTCCAGAAAACCTAATAAAGCGATGAAACGGTGCTGGACAACTAATTATGGGTGTGAGTGGGTGTAAACATGCTGCCCCGTGCCCTCCGTGTCCCCCCGGCCCTCCGGTGACCGATTATTTCCCACAGCCAATGAGGGCTGGCGCGCAATCGCAGATAGCGAGGAGCTGGAGGAGGGAGGGAGGTGAGGGAGGGGACATTTAAAGGGATGATTCACCTAATAGAGTTACATCACTGACTTTATGATGAGAAAGCTAAACTGACTCCAGATCAGTGAAAGAGTTTCTAACTGGTTGACCCAATAAGGCCCAGTTTAGAAAAGCAGAACTCTAAATGAAGCAAAACAAACAATAAAAACATCCCCTGCAGAAAGAGAGCAGCTGATTGTGCATAAAAAGGTCAAAAAGCACAAATATTTGACAGTTCAACGCATCTCTTCTGATAAACAACGCAGGACGGTAATGGAAGGTAATACAGTAATAACATTTTATTCTATCTAGTGTTTCTATATTTTTGTCTACATCTATATATTTTTTGAATGTTTTAATTTAAGTTTGTTTTTTAATTTAGTTAAATGTATTCTTTAAAATGAAACGGGGACTAAATGAACTCTGTTCCAGCAGGTAAAGGGTTGGATACTGAGCATAAACTGGAAACCTCTCAGTTTTAATATAGTGGTGAAATCTGATGCAGTCCAATTCAGATTAAATCGAATTACATTCCAATTCAGTGGCCATAGTAAATCAGAAAACATGAAATTCCAATTTGTAAAATTAAATACACTTCCCCTCAGACAGAAGAAAATAGTTTATCATTGTTTAAATAAAACAATGAAACGGTGTTCAGAAGCTCTCATTATGGTAAATATATACAACATTTAATATGCATGCATGTATAATTATTGTATTTACAGCTCAGACAGTGGGAAAATGTGAACAATTGTGCAAAACACATGATTCTGTTAAAACGGCATAAAATGACAAATGTGTAAAGTCAGGGTTAACAATTTATTTTGTATTTATTTGATGCAAGAAGGGTTATGAATAAAATATAAAAACCATTAGGCTAACATTAGCCTTATAAAAGGTCATTTTAACCTTTTATTTAACACCCACATATTTTATAGTTTATTAGGTTTTTTTTTTTTTGGTTTTTTTTTTTTTTTTGTTCAGTGCATGTTTCAATTTAAGGGTTTAAGTTTTTAAAGTCTTTTGTAAATAATAGGAGTGAGATGGTTATTGTAAGGTAAAGTTCTGTACCATCCCACTGTATGGGTGTTTCCCCTCACACACACAGTGTGTGTGTTGTCTGATCGTCCATCCCCTCACAGCTTCAGAGCCATCATTGTCTGCCGTTATGGGATTTTGTGGCTAAAAGAGATAAAGCTGAAGGCCAAAACCCTAAAGAGATGAAATGTAACCATCATGAGAAGAAAACTAGAGATGATCCATTGTTGTTTTTTTTCTACTTTTTACATGTACATTTGCAGAACTCTGCAAAAAAAAAAAAAAAATCAGGTATGACGTCAACAAAAGCCACCATGTAAGGAAGTTGGTGATGAAGACCAAACTAACTCAACACAATTTGAATGAACACTTCCTCAAACGCTTCTGTGTTATCAAAGAATGCTGATGCATGTCTGCATCACTCATGTGATAAACAGCATTATGTTCTGTTCTGCAACACTTGCTCTGTTTAAACATACATTTGCATCTGAAAGTCGTTTGTGCAAAAGGCAGAAAGAAAAGTGACAGTGAGTAGGAGGTGAGATAAAGTGGGTGGGATGTTGGCAGGAAGCCACTATAAACGGCTCATGGCTGTGCAGAGTCTGACATTTTGTCAGAAAAGCCACAAATTCACTGTGTGGGATGATTTTTGCTTTCAAAAATTGCCACTGTTTTTTTTTTTTGTTTTTTTTTTTAATTTTATTTTTTTGCATTTGTGGTTTTTAGGAGCTTAAAATAAAAGTTGAATTTAGCAGCAAACAGGAGGAAATGTAAATGTTGGAAAGTGACTCTTTAACACCTCGGGGGCATGAAACCTACATTTTCACTTTTATTTGTACAAGCGTAATGGTAAAAGTTTTAAATGAACCCAGTCCCAAATAGACCCTGTGACTAAACCAGATGATGTGAACAGAGCAGTTTGTTTCTGTTCTCGATGTTTTGTCTCTGCATTTGTTCAGCTGGGATCCTGTTTGCCCTCAAGGTGACCGACTGCTGCTTCCTCTTCCAGCTGAACATGTGAGGTTGGTTTATTGTTCATCTGCCTAATACATGTCAGAACTCATCAGCTGTGTTGTTGATTTAAACCAGATAAACATTTTTCAGTCTGTGTTCATCGGTAAGTTATCCTTTAATTTTTCTTTCCTTTTTAAAATTCAAACTACAGATGTAGAGAAAACAGATAAACTTATCAAACATGCTCATTAGCACAAATCAGAATATGAGTTTGGTTATTTTATTTTTTTCCAAAATTTCCAGCTTTTTCTTCATTCTTTCCCTGATTATAAGCTGCATAACTTTACACTCTACAACTTACACAGCAGATAAGTTTTATTTTGATTGCACATATTTGTGCAGCTTTGACACAGAAGGTAGTTTTAGAGTGTATTTATGGCTTTAAATACACCAAAATTAGTCATGTAGTTTGTTGTTTAGAGCATTTTATCAAGTCAGTTTGAGATTTATTCTTTTTTTTTTGTGACGCTCTGGAAACCAAAATTTAATTAATAAAATTTTTAACTTTTATTTTAACTTTCATGCAAGGGAATAAATAAACATTCATGTTGCATTTGGGGCTGAACGTTTCAGAGTTAATGTTTTATAGAATATTAGGCAAATGAATGATATAATAAATTAGTTATAGCATTGTTTTTATGTAATACTCAGCTATAAACCAAAGTCAAAGATTAATGTTTCCTCCTTTTTAAAAACTCCTCCAGCTTTTTACCTAAAAGACAAACTGACATCTATTTGTTTGATAAACTCGTGCTTTTTGGCTCCATGGCCGCAATAAAGTTACATAACTGTGTCTCATGAGGTTTTCCAGGCACTTCCTTGGTTTAATATTTCCTCTCTGACCTGAGAACCTTGGATCCTCCTGGAGGTTGCTGCCAAGGATAGGAATGTTTGAGTTTCCTTCCTCAGTCCTTGTGACTCAAACCTAAATAAGCATCAGGAAACAGAAGGATGATCATTCTTATTGTACTGTTTTCATCCTTGGATAAAATTGTGAGTAGCTGTCAGGCTGAATGTCGTCTCACGTCTGCAGAGGATTCGCTGACTTTAATCTCTTGTCACCTGGCAGACAGGTTGTTGACTCAGACATTTTAAATTCAGAGGAGCTTTAATGTTCTCATCTCTTTGTTTTCTTTTAAGGAGCTCTTGTGTCAAACAGAATGTCTTCTTGTTGCTCTAACTTTTGGTGTATTTTACTATCTCATGCTACACATTTGCTTTTAGCGTCCCTCTTTATAAACAACCACCCAACTGGCTGGTGTTTGTCCTTCTGCGGTTTCTGGATTCAGTCTGCATTACTCTGAGGAGAGGACTGAAGGACCGGGACCTGAGCCAGCTGGCCTGCATTCAGTATAGATCAGGCACAAAAGCAAAGACAGGCAACACTAAGGAGGTTCATGCAGTGCAGATCATGTGTTTTCAGCACCATTGTGCGCCTCTCTGTCCATATGCATTGGATGCACTGACTGTGCACAGAGGGAGCTTTTTGTTTGTTTTCCTGCTTGCTTTTTAAAAATCCTTGAGCTGACGGAGGCCAGGAGGTGGATTTTTATGACTAATACTGTCCTGTAAATACCGATAGGGTCTGCAAAAAGAAGACTGCATCCATGCAAATGATGCAATCCCTTCAAATCAGCTGCAAATACTCATAATAAACTAAAGCGTCAAGTATTTAAAAAAAAAAACTTTTCCATTTGATGATTTTAAGGAACAGTAATGAGAAAAATAAAATCAACAAAAGGAGGCGGTGGGCTGAAACATGAAATTAATCAATTCTGACATCAGATAAAATTCTCAAAATATACAATTTATTCAAAATATCTCAATGCAGCCATCAATATACTCCAGTAATTGCAAAGTCAGTAGTTTTGTTCTTGAATTCATCACTTTAGACACTCGCAGTGAAGCACAAGCGCTGATCTGTGTACAGGTTATAACACGCCGCCGTCCCTTCCAGGGTCGTATTAGTCATGCTGTGGTCCAGAAACACTTCTTACTCTGCTTGAAATTATTTTTAAAACATGAAGAGTTTGCAAAAGCTCAGAATTCAGTGGATATCGGATGACTTGTTAAAAAAAAAAAAAACTGTCCAAAAGCCGTGCAGAACTGTTCAGTCTGCACAGATTAAAAACAGAAAACACGTTTTTTTTAAAAACATCAAATAAAAACTGAGCTTCAAGAAGAAAAAGTCGATTTGAGACGGAAAAACAAACCGCTTCATTTTAGAAACCACTGCTAAAAAAGGTTTGACCTTTCACCTCTGAATGATGCACAGACACTGATCTCAGACCAGCGGGGGAGACGTCTGGGTGAAGGTGACAGATGTTGAACTGCTGGATGACGGAGATGCTACAGTCTCCCAGTTGTCTCCATTACAGGCTTTAATCTGGACTGGTGTAGATCCTCCACAGTAAAAGCACAAATCATGAGAACAGATAGAGAGAACAAACTAATTTATACACATATTTGACACTGTACACCTTAATGGGACTGGGACAGTCGAATGGCATTATGGGTAATCACGTTTTAAATTGCATTGACCACGAAAAGCAAACGAATCTTAAACTTTCCAAATGTTTTCAACTCCTGGAAGACTCTTTGGCACTTTAAATCAAATCAAAGGAGGAGTGGCTGTTCGATTAAAGGAATAGTTCAACATGTTTGGAAATTTTCTGCTTTCTCGAGCATCTGAGACGCTTGACCCCATTAATGTTTGTTATGAAGCTACAGCTAGAAGCTACGTTTACACTTGACTTTAAAAAATCTAATTTATTTCCCAACGTTGACACGTGTTTGATAAGTGGGGGAAATGACTGTTTATCCTTTAATGAGCTCATTTCAAGCTGACATCAAATATTTTGACTTGAACAAGTAGGGATAGGTGTGTTAACAAGGGCTGCATTCCATTCTCGAAGCAGCACCTGCTACCATAGAGCATTACTCTAAATGGAATGCGGCCCTCGTTAACACACCTGTTCTTTCAATACACCTTCAAATTAAAATGCCTGCCATAAAACAGACCCACCAAAAAAAAACAGGTTATTTTTCTTCTTTTTAGGCCTTTTTAATGAAATTGGGTCACAGATACGTTAATGTTCTATGAAGAACAACATTCTTCCAGATTTTTTTCGGTGGTAGAAAATATTTTAACACAAAGGCGTGAGCATTTTCATTTCGCTTAACCTTGAAAAACCAGAAATTTATTAAATGTCTTCAGATTTATGTTTGCTTAGTTCCTTCAGGTGCAGCTTGAAAGAACTGCAACCAAGAAATAATACAGAAGAACGAGGGAGAAGCTTAAAAACACATTTACTTCTTATATTTAATCACCAGTTTTGGTCTTTTAACCTCCTTAAACGGCATCATGCTCAAGATGAGATCACCTGTTGACCGTACACACGTTCTCACTCTACAGTGATTAAGTCATTTTAACGAGGTCATCATGTCACCTACTGGACCCAAAGATGATCAAACACACAAATGACTATGGTACCATCATTATATTTAAATGTGTCTGCTAGCAGGAGGATGGAGTGGATTTTTAATAGTAAATAATAAATATATATATAGTAGATTAGGATTTGAGAACCTGTTTTAGTCTTTCTGAGCTTATTATAGGTTGGAGAGGCTGATAAGGCTGGAAAAAAAAGGTAGATTTATAAACTCTGCTTATACTAAAAGGAGAAAACATTTCCAAAACTGCCAAACTATTTCTTGAAAGTAACCGTTTTTGACTAACAATTTTGCATTTTGCACTGGAGACACAAGGCATAAAAAAACATGACATTTATGCTTTTTCCTTTTTTAAAGAGGCATTAAAAAATAAGTTTGTGCATTAAAAAAAAACAACTTGCAGTAATTCATGACAGAGCATTTACAGTTTCTATTAATACAACAAATACAGTGACTGGGAAAAGATTCAGCCACACGATGGCCACCGAAAACCAACAAAACAACGACAAATAACACTGTTATTTGTAGTGACACAAACATGATCCGATCCCGACAGGATGGCTTGTATTTAACAAAATGTACACATATTAATAATCTTTGCTTTACTTTATCGGCTGATTAAATTTCTTCTTGTCCATGTCAGAAGGTGCTTTGCTGGAAAGACCCCCCCCCCCCCCCCCCCCCCCCCCCCCCCCCCCCTTCCTCCAGCTCATCTCATACTGCATTCACTCTCTCCACACAGCATCCAAATAATAAATACACTCAACTTTAAGAACCACAATGTGTTCACACATTACAATAATCTCATAAATAAAAGAAATGTACAGCAACGTCCAACCGTGTTTGTTTAAATTACCTGGATGAGTTTACAAAATAAAAGCCTGAACTGTCAGTTTAGGTTCGATGTGAGAGGACAGCGAGGCGACGGACAGTCGACATAATTTAGTGGCGGTTTCAAACACAAGTGCAATTATTATTTCACTCTGCAAAAGTACACTTCTCTGTTAGTTTAACACTGATTTTCTGGCATTTCTTTCATTTTCCTTTAAAATGCAGACTCTCCCTGCTACGTTTTGTTGGGTTTTTCATGTCGTGGTTCAACACGGTGTCATCCTAAACCACTCCAGATGGCCTTACTTCTCATATGGGTGTTTCTCTATCTGGAGGAAATGATTAATGACCTGATAATAATCAGTTTGTGGGGTTAAAGAAAGTTGGCGTTTGAGAGTAGGACATGCAACGCTTTCTACCCCACATTTGCTCATTCTCCTTTTTTCTTATAAATGAACAAAACAGCTGCTTTTCTAACAGTTTGACCTTTCTTCTAACCTCTTACAGAAGAGAACTTTATCCAGGTATTGTCTGTCAGAACAAGCACCTCTGCTCCAGTTTGTTCAACTCTGCGTTGTAGGAATGCCTCTTGGAGATATATTTTCAGACTTTCAAACCCAAGTTGACTGGACAAAGTTTAAAGTAGGTGAGGAACAGGATGTTAAAATCATTTCCTTCCTTCTCTACATCACGGTCTTCCTGTTTCGTCAGCAGTCATGTGACCGAGGCGCTACGACACGCAGCAGCAGGTCCGCACCTTCGGCTGCTCCTCCTCCACCGGCTGTTTGAACCTGAGGAGGGGCGGGTCTCCGCTGGCTGGCGTGTAGTAAACAGAGCTACCGTTGGAGGAGACCAGCGGCATCCGAAGATCCTCCGAGTTGATTTTGGCATCGGTGAAGGAGTCTGTGGAGCCGTTGCCAAGGTGACCATTGAACAAGGGGTGATTCAACAATTTGGCTGCGGCTCTCTGCTTTTTCAGCTCTGACAGAGTCTGAGCTCGCTCCTTTGGCGGCGTCTCCTCCTGGGAGGGCTGAGTGGTGACGACCACGCCCTTGTTAGAAGGCTGCGTGCTGCCATTGGCCGGAGACTGAGGTGGCATTGATGTCGTCGTGGTAATGAGGCCGTTCTGTTTGTTGCTGCCGTCTTTGAGGATGGTGGGCAGCTTGGACTTGTCTGGCAGCTCCACAGCTACAACAGGCTTCACCTGCAGGAGAATAAAGACGCCAAGAGATCAAATTTATTCAAAATCTGATGGAAATCTAATGCATTTTCTCAGTTAAAGAAAAAAATGACAAAACATGAATATAATTTCCTGCAAATTGCTTGAAAAAAACTAAACTGTTTATCTAAAAATCTTTAAATAACCTGCAGATAACTGACTTCTGTGGGTTGCAGTTAGTTTTATTCTGACTGGTTTTCCTCCTGCGTGAGGTGCTGGTTCTGCTTCTTTAACTCTGACACATTTCTATCCAGCCTGACATTTTTGTTGGGTTAGATTGTTACCTTTTCTGCCTTTTTAACATCCTTATTAATCATGTCATCAGATAATTTATGTGCAGGAAGCTAAAATGAAGAAAAAAAATCATCAGAATTGGATTCTATTTCTACAAATCGACAGCAGCTGGATCATGAGAACACCTGCATTAATCACCTGACTATTCTCCTGATCAGACTCCTTCTCTTTCTCCTCCTCCTCCTCTCTTCCTCCCCTCCACACGATGGCCTCGGTCTCATACTCTTTTCGACATAAGTTGTGTCGGTCGGACAAACTGGCTCGCCGCACAACTTTCCTGTGAACACAGAGATCCCATCAGATGTCATGAACTCATATAGTTTTTATTGGAGGTGTTCATACTTTGCACAGTTATTTAGCTTTAATCTTCTCATCTAGTTAGAAATCTAACTGTAGTAGCAGCAGTCCGACCAGCAGATGTCAGCACTCACCCACGACTTCCTGCGCTGGACGTCCTCCTGCACAGGGAGGTCTTGTGTTTGAGCTGCGACTTCATGATCGTGTCATGTTTATGCTTCAGGTCCAGCAGGATGGCTCTGAACTCCTCATCCTCACACAGATCTGGAGGAAGGACGTGAAATTTCAGCTTCCTTACAATGAAACCAAAAAATCTGACAACATTTTTTAAGATTAAAAGATGACTTAAAGTTACATTTCCTCAAAAACTAAAAAGCCAGCTCATAGTGGGAATAAACTGCCGATGTCAAACTGGATCTGAGGCGATCTGCCTCCTAAGTCAAAGTCCCGTCAGGTATTTGTATACGAGAGCTGAGATGAAACATACCAATGGGAGTTTCTTCCAGGAAGGTCTTGGCATTGAGACTGGCTCCATGTGATGCCAGCAGCTCTGCAACGTGCATCTGAAGCAACAGCAGCAAATCACATAGAAGATTTCAAAAAAGCTTTGTGTGCAGGTTTATCTGCTTCATGTTTCCTGTTGTTTACCTTACCTGACCCCAGCACGCTGCAGCATGAAGAGGCTGCCATCCATCGGAGTCTCTCAGATCCATGCAAGCTCCCCCCTCCAGCAGCAGCTCTGCGGCCTGCACGTAGCCGTTAGCTGCTGCGATGTGGAGCTGCAAAGAAAAAACAGGATTTACTGTAGATCAACTCAGATGTCTGTTCTGTGGTTTTAGGCTTCCTCCTCTAAGAGTGTTGCATTCGTAATTATCGATCAAATCTGAAAGTTTGCATGTTTTTTTATCGCTGAAAACATTTGAATTAGTTGAAAGTTGATTTCACGCTGATTGCTTGAGTTGATTGTTTCACACAGCTGGAGTTTTTAGAGCTGATTCTGCTGTTTTAATACAGTCCGCTCTGCAGATTATACCAGGAAACTTTAAAAGAGGACAGAAGCAGACGCTGGATCAGTGCACACACTCGTTTATCATAACAGGATTTTAATTAGTGTCCTTAGACTCCTCTGACCTGCCATTAAACCACTCAGTGGAAATTAGTTTTCTTCAGACCTACAGGTATTTATTTTTAATTTAAACCACCCTTAAGTTTACATAGACTCTGAATCAGTCTGTTTCAAACCTAATTTCACAAAAATTAGGAATACTTTTGGCATGAACACATGTAATCAAAGTTGAGATCAAAGAAAATGCGACAATTGAGGCTTAAAGAGACAAAACCTACTCATTCTCAAAGACCTGTGTTGCCTGTAAGATGCATTTAGTGTGAAATACTTTCCGTCTCCTGAGATCGAGTGGCATTTTGAGGAAATGGATCAGTCAGGTAGACTACTGCCTTCACAAAAACGAGGATGTCGGGAAAATGTCTAATTCATCATCTCCTCCAGTGATTACTGTTAGAATTTGCATCATCCTACCTTCATTTAGGGGCAGGACAAAAAAGAAGGAGCTGTGTGCACCCTGTGGTTCAGAACTGAATTTTTTTTTTTTCATTAATTATGTTGAGCTTGCTGTGTGTTTGTGATGGAGGTCTTTATGATGAGCATCAGAGAGGTGTTTCAGAGCAGCTCTGAAGTTAGTAGAAATCTTTTCAGAGTGAACACATGACAGAGTTCAGCTCTGGTCAGTGACGTTAAAACGGTAAATTATTCTTTAGGATTTTTTTCCTTTCTGTGTGATAATTTATTCATTTTGATTTGCAGCTGTGTGCTTTCCAAACAACACACGTCTGTGCTTTTTATTGCGCTCATTTTTGCAAAAACATCCCGGTACCAGGTGGCACCCAAAATCAGAAAACAGGCAGTCAAACGGAGCAACAGCAGCCACTGAAACGGGCCAACAGAAGCATGTGAGGAATGTTGAGGTCAGTCAGGTTAAGGAGGGTTGATCTGTGTCTGGTTTTAGGCTGACCGAGACCCCCCCCCCCCCCCCCCCCC
>SSNR01000002.1:6339050-6380969 GCA_006937965.1 Callopanchax toddi | reverse complement strand
CCCCCCCCCCCCCCCCGACACAGAGAAATGTATTTAGGAAGGAGGTGGTTCTGGGTTTGTTTTTATGATTTGAACGGGAAACATGTTAAAGATGCAAAAACAGGAGATTTGTTGCAGAAATCTGGTCAAATATGGGGTTTAATCCTGAGCAAAAAATAACAGATTAATGCTCTAATGTATTGCTGATGTTGACAGTTTAATAGGAGGTCAAATTGGGGCTAAGACTGTAAATCACGAAGAATAAGAGACTTGTTTTTAAAAAATAAAAAAAGGAATGGAGAAAAGAGTACATAATGTTACTTATGTTTATCTGACCTGTACTTCCTTAAATCAACAAATTAAGCTGGAATTCTACTTTCTTATTTATTGAACTCTAAACATTTTAAAACTAAGAATAAATATAGAAATATGGCTGTAAAGTGACCACATGACCCCCTATAAAAACAAAAAACCTACACATTTATATTATACTTTAAATGCAGCTCATTTATTCTCTGGCCTGTTTTTTTTTTTGCACATGAAAGTTTGTTGACTGGCAGCACCACCAGTCATATGTGCCGTCGTCGTTGCTCCACAAGAAGCTGTGAAAACTCAGAACCCGTCTAAAGCCAGTCGGAGTCGAATGAGGCGTAGAGAGTGGAGTCGCTTTGAGCTTAATGTAAACATCAACAAGCTGCAGCATGTTTCCCACAGCTCTCCTCAGATGGAAACGCAGAAATATATGTAACGCTTCAAATCAGCGAGAGAGCATAAAGCTGAGGTTTTAGTCTTAAACAAAAAATTAAATAAAACAAAAGTTCTGACTGTTGCAGTTGATGGAAAGTACCCCGAAATTATTCTTCAACTGGGGGAGGATATGAACAAACAGAGCCAGATTTAAAAGATTTAACTTTCCCACACTGGACGCAAAACAAACAAAAAAATAGCTGACCTCATGCTGCCACTAGAATAAAAAAAAAAATCAGAGTGAGATTTGGATCTGGATCAACACAGACCCACTCAGCTAGAGATGGAGAGTTTTATCGTTTCTTCATGCTGCCAGCTCCCTCCAACAGCATCAGTGATAAAGTTTATCCTGTGCTTCCTGTCAATCACAAGCTGAGACAAATAAAGGCGTACACTCTGGAACTATGCAGCTATGCATATACTGTATAAAGACTGGATAGATATGTTTCTTTTTTCCCTGGTGGTATCAGATATTTAAATGCTTTTTAAAAATAGTTTAGCAAAAATTTAAATTGAGGCTTAATTTGTTCTTGGCATATTTTAAAATATATATGTGTGTGGCTGCACTAAACTGATCCTATTTGTACAGATGTGTTTCTTCTGCACATCAAAATGATAGAAAATGTATTTTTACTGAAAAAGCATGATTATCCGTGCATAAGTTCACACAAAATTGCAGGTTTTTCCCTCTCATCCATCAAGCATGACGCAGTTCGTTTCATCGCTCTCAAACGAAGATTAACAGGATGCATGAAGCGAAGGGACAAGCAGCTCAAATAGACAATCTGTGGTGAGAATTTAAGGCTTAACGGGGTTATTTTGGGACGCAACCATGTGTTCCCACATCGTAGCTAAATCCCCGATACATAATAAAGACTTCATTTAGGTCTCTGACATTATACATCCTTCTCAGGAAATCGTATGCAGATGATCCTTTTTGTGTCCTGCTTGAATTTTCTGTGCATCGCTGCACCGAGCGGCTAAACAAGTTCAGGGACCAATTTATTCAGCAAATCCTCTAATTAATACACAAAGTGCTGACTTACGTCAACACGGTGTCTTCAGTGAATAATGAATTAGGCTTTTCTAAGGCTTTATTCTCGTGCATGCTTGAATTCTTCCCAGTATTTGCTTAAACAGAAGGAAGAGTCTGCAGCTTCAATATTTAATAACGTTGCTGTTGAGTCATTTAAAGGTGTCCTTTGATGGAACAGCATGTTAATGAACTTTTAGAAAACCTTTTGGAGTTTTAGACAACAATCCTCCTAATTTGAACAGAATCAGTATTATTTGTGTTTATTCTATGGTGAAATTAGGTTGAATAACTCTAAAGAATTTCTCATTATTTCATGTTTCTTTCACCACAGATTCATTGAAATCGGTGTTTAAGTGACTGACAATCAACATGAGATAACTTGTCTGTGTGCAGAGTGTTTTTTAATCATTCAGCTGATTTGCCTTTGAGAAGATTATAATGAGTCTCTAATGCCTGATTAGCTCAGAAGGGTTTATAGCCTCGTGAGACTCTGCCGCAGAGGACACAAACTTTAAAGAGTGAATGCTTGATGAAGATGGTTAAATATTGTTTTTACACACATCTCTATTTCTTGTTGCATACCTGTGTGGAGAAGTCTCTCCGTGTCTTTCTGCAGAATGTCAGCCTGAATCTCCTCAGTGGGATAAAGCTAGATGAGCTTAGCAAATAAAAACGATCAAATGCAGAATATTGGTGTTATTTTAACAGAAAATGTGCTTAAAGAAGCACTTTCAACACTTGAAGTAACTTCTTCTGCACGACCTCATCATTAGATTCTACTTCTCCACTCTTCACAACATTGCTTCAGTTTATTGATGTTTCGTTAACCACAGAGTTTCAGTCTGTTTCAAATCATCATTCCTCCACCACCATGCCTGACAGTTTGAAAGTCTCTGTTGATGTCTTGTTAGTTTTTCCCTGTCCATTATGGACTAACTCTTCCACCTTGGTCTCAACGGTCGAAACGACTTGGGTCCAGATATATTTTTTGTTCAAAAGCAATTTTGCAAACCTAAGCCATGTTATGTTTTATCTTTTTCCTCCTCCTCCTTGCAAACAAACCAATTATTTGCTACGATGACTGAGGCCTGTTTAGACTCAGAAAAACTCAGGTTGCCCTGAGCGATGAAAGGTCTGAACATGAACATCCACTTTGGGTCAAATTGATTTTTGCCATGAATGTTCTGCACATGGACTGCATGGTGGCGTGGTTGTTAGCACTGTTGTCTCGCAGCAAGGAGGTCGTGGGTTTGCCTCCCCGGCTCGGTGGCCTCTCTGCGTGGAGTTTGCATGTTCTCCTCATGCGTGTGTGGATTCTCTCCGAGTACTCTGGCTTCCTCCCACAGGCCAAAAACACGACTGTTAGGCTAATTGGTAAATTTCCCCTAGGTGTGAGTGGGTGTGTGACTGGCCCTGCGATGGAGTGGCGTCCTGTCCAGAGTGTCCCCCGCCTTTTAAATGAACTAAAGCAGAATTGTAAAGAAGAGTTTCTTCATGACAATGTGAGAACCTGAGGAGTTCACACACTTTTTTATGCTTTAATGTGATTTTAAAGCAGCTAGATCACAGGGGTGGTCTTATTTTTCCCACTATATTTAAGCATTTAAACTTTGGTAATTCAATAAATAAAGAATTACACAACATAATATGACAAGTAGGTACTGTATAGTTAATCTTTTATTGGCCTGGTACAAAACTTTAAAACTAAAGGAGGATGTTTAATTTTTACTTCTATAATGTCCCTTTAAAAAGTGGATTTTTCTGCATTTTTATCAATTAATATGTAATTAATTAATGTGTATTTCCTATAATTACAGCTACAGAAGGAGTCATCATGAAATACTTGCTCTATTCAGTTGGATGCATGAAAGCCTGATTATGAACCTCGTTTTGTGTCTGCACAGTAAATATTTACAGAACTCATTAAATCTTTGTTTAAACATTTTATCCTGCAGACATTGAATTTTGCGCCAGTGAAAATTTCTTATGAAGCCATAATGAGGAGAGGCTTGAACTTTAAAAAGCCATGCAATCTAATTTGAACAGCTTCTTACCAGCGTGGCTCCCTGAGAGTCCTGCTGGTTGACCTCCTCTCCTCGTCTCAGCAGTTCCTGAATGTCGTCCATCATCCTCCTCTCTGTGGACGCTCGCGTCTCGTTGATCATCTCCTGGGTGATGCCTGTCAAACATAGAAGCAGAACAGATCTTAATCAACCAGTGCAGATTTTTTCCCCCCACTCTGACATCCAGATTATGTTTAACTGTAGCTGACAAGAACAGAAAGGCATCTTGGGTTTGATAAGGCTGCGACACGACACAATCCCTTTGATTGACAGAAACGCTTTTTTTAAATTACCCTGAATGTTTTCTATGAGCAGAAATCATGTTTTAAGATAAATAAAAATGGGTTTAAGTGACAGAGGGATTATTATAAAATGAGGAAGGAGGGAGCGGGAGACGGGTGGATCGGGGCAGCGTCTGCAGTGATGAGGATGCTCACCTATAGTCATGAACTTCAGGTAATGACCATAAGAATGAGATCGCAAATACAAGCAGCCAAAATGAGTTAATAAGCAGGGTGAGGGGTTTACATGACAGCAGCAGCTTTTTAGGAGTCGTGGCTTTCAAAAAGCTGCAGATTTGACATTAAATATTCTGGAAATATATCAAATATATAAACCGACTGATTTATTTGGGTGGAGTTTTCCTTTCAAGCTTGCTGTAGGTGATTCTGTCACCAGATCTCTAAATTCCTTTAATCCACCGTCCTGCTGCCAGGTAGGACTTAGTGCTAAAGCCAACACACTACACTCAAAGCTCTATCCTGTCATAGAGCAGCAGCAGTATACTGAGGTCATATAATCATACATCCAGCCTGTCAGTAAACCTCTTGTGTGTTTAAAAGCAAAACATCGACTAAAAGTCTTTAGCTTTGATGATATACCAATTGCACAATTGTTATTAATAAAAATCAATTAAAAACACAGTTTAAAGTTTAGTTTTTGGATTTATAATACCTCTATCTTAAAATCTACATAGTTAGAAATAAAAATGGAGTTTGAATTTTCCCAAAACGTGAGTCAAAACCAGTTTTACCACCTTTTTATGGTTTTATAAATCCCCTGAAACGAACTAGAACTCATTCTTGAAATAAATAGTGGAAGCAGACATGCATCACCTGACTGCATATTTTATCTTTAGGATTTCAGCCCTGCAACCTTTCTCGTGACTAATAAATCTACCCACTCATTCAGTCCTTCCAGGCCCACATTTTTTAAGTTAAAACTCTGCTTTTGTGTCACACTCTTGATTAAAGCAGGAGCCCACACGAGTGTCAGTCAGTGATTGCGATAAAAGGGAACTGAATTTGCAATCAGGGTTTAGCCAGAGGGCGTTGAAAGGAGCAGGAATCAGGACCTTTTGTCATTTTCAGGACTTTTTTCTCTTGGTTTCTGCAGCTTCTGTTAGAAAAGCAACCATCTCCACGTTACCTGCTGGTGGCTTGAAGTTTTAAAATAAGTCAAACTGCATTCAAGTCATCCGAGGACTTATCAAAGACAAGAACTTTCTAATACTATTATATGAAGCGCACAGTTTAGTAAAAAAGGATAAAGTCAAAGTATTTTATTTCTCTGTAGAAATTTTGTGTTAAAGGCATCAAATAAAAACACAAATGTGGCTTTGAAGGGGATTTTAAAAGGGTTTAAAAGGTAAATTCTTATAATAAAATGCAAACAAAAACTCAAAACTTGTCGCACATTCAGTCCTGAGTGGTCTGTGCCTGCGACCAGTGGGGAGGAGACTAAAACTCATGGAGTTATGAGGTGAATCTGATGCTATTTGAAGTCCTTTCTCTCCTGTTCTTGGTGGTAAATGGTTCCAAGTCTGGTTCAATGATTTTGCAGCTCATCCTGAAAACTTCAAAAGGATTGAGGTTTGCTCCAATCCAAGACATGTTATTAAAGGTAATGATGGATTGAAGAAAGAACTTGGATTGGCAGGGAGTTTTCTTTGAAAGAAACGCCATTGTTGACACTTGGAAAAGATGATTTCACTATTGTGTCTGACAGTGCCGAGGTATTTGTACTCATCCACTCTCTCCAGCTCCTGAGAGCTGATTGTGAACTCTGGATGATGAACGGCTCCTGTCTGCAGTCGACAGCACGGTGAGACCAGGTCCACCCCTCTATTAGTTCTTAGAACTGTGACTGATCAAACTGCACATTGAGCATGTAAATATGTTTTCCTTTTACTGTGTTTGACATATCTGAATCAGTTCAACTTAATTCTTAAATTCTCACTATTTTAGCTTTAAAATTAGTTTATTTAGTTAAAAGCTGAAGCTCCATAATAGAAAATTTTGTCTAGTTAGTAAATGAGGCCTTATCTAAATCAACTCTGGATCATTATATGATTTAGATTCAATAAAATGCCTATTTTTTACCCCATGAAGGGTGTTATATAGTACATTTTACTTACTTTTTAAGAAAAACAGCCTTATTTCTGCTGGTTTTAGTGGTCTGACTGGACTATTTCACCTTTCAGTCCTGGTAGACTGATCCCCTCTTCATCACTGCAGCTCATCACAGACTGACCTGAAGCTACAGGAAGGATCAAGGCAGTCAGATCCGTCGATGCTGCATATTAAATGTCCTCTGTGTGTGTGTGCGTGTGTGTGTGTGTGTGTGTGTGTGTGAGGGACAGGCTGTCTGGTTGCCCGTCCCCGCGGCGTCTCTGGAGATCGAAGCCTTATCCCCCACCACAATGCTGAGAACATTACTGGAGCAATTAGCAGCTCTGAACTCCCTTTGATCAGCTTAATAATCATTCTTCTCACCTACTGTACCACTATCTGTATTCTGCAGCTCGAGCGGACCCATTGTCAGCCCAGAACCTCATTTTCGAGTGTGTGTTTTCCCTCTTCAAGCCCCCACTGTGTGTGTGCTTTCAGCATTGGCTCATCACCAGGACGCAGCCAGCCCAGTGTGGTGTAATGAGGTCTATTTGTGATGTTAAAATACAATCTGAGTTAATAACCCTGTACCTGTTTACAATACAGCGTTTATCATAACAGAGGTATTCTGACCTTTAATTTTCCAGGGAAGTATAAATTATATTTACAACCACGAAGCCTCCACACAGTCAGAATCATTCACCACCAGGAAGCTCACTGATACATCTGGGATTTATAGGACGGTAAAGGGCACGTTAAGCAAAAAAAAAAAAAGGCTTCTGCATTAAGACGCACCAAAAGAACGACGCCTGTTATTTTAACTTCTCACTCTGTGAAGCGACGTCAGTAATATTTTTCTTGCAGTTTTATTTCCTAGTGAAGACGTTTTTATTTGAGCCGACTCTTTGGACAGCTGGGCTTCCGTAGCAGCTCTTCTCTCTTTATATAGCAGCGCTGTCTGTCCATGTTTTGTTAATCTGCTGATTGATCAAATGGAAAATACATTTAATAATGTATTTAAAATATTTCTGAATGTTATAAAGTATTTGTTATAAATATGCCCAAACATTTTACTGGTAGCCTGTGTTGGTTCTAGCATGATGAAAGTGATTTTGGTCTCATAATTTAAACTCTCAGTAATTTTAATCACCTCTAAAAAGATGAACTCTGCCCCCTGCTGGAGGAAATAAGGAATTATGTTTAAAAAAATGATTTGACCAAAATAATTGATTATATCTATTTTCATAATTAAGCAGCCCTGTATACATACATACTGGTATATAGATCATATATATAAAATCTCTATAGTGTTAATCAATTTATGCTCTTTAAAATATGAAATGTATTTTATGAATTTAAATCCTTCACTGCTGATGATGTTTTAAAAACATTTCACTGATCATATTAAGCATCTGAAAACCTGGGAATTCACAGCTTTGGAAGAGAAAACCATTTATCTCGCTCCCTGTTTGTGTCGTAAATATGACACATGGCTGCACCCCGTTAGCAGAGAGTTACACTAATTAGCATGAGTTAAAGAAAGCAGAATTTTGCATTCACAGAGTTAAATTATGACTTGGCCGTCGTCGTCCTGAAGCTTCAGCTCAGTCCCAGGAAATAGTTAGAACCTTAAACTGTCATTTCTTTAAGTAAAATTTTGCCAAAATGCAAATTTCACAATTTCTCAAACTAGTTATTTAAGCCAATTATTATTTAGCAGCCAAGGAAAACCATTCTATCTCAGTGAAATCCCTCTCTCCTGCTTTGTTGGGAGCTTTGTGTACACATGCCAGCATGTAAATAAAACTATTTACTAGAGAACAAAAACAAAACATTGACAGGCCCTCGGGTTTATTTTGATCCGAGGTAAATAAAGCCGTGTCACTCCGACTCACGCGAACTTCCCCTCCTTCATGTGTCTCTTTGAACTCCCTCTCACTAACATCACAGACAGACTGTGGCTGTTCGCCGTGACGCAGCATGAATATGCTCTGTCCTAATCTGCATCCCATCGGGGGGAAGAGGCAGAGCTGTGAATATTTCAGAGCCACCCAGAGAGCCGATCCTAAATCTGTGTGGGACACTAACTGCTGTCTGAGGTCGCAGCTCTGCTGCAGTCATCCTCAGCAATCTGTTACTATAACGACCAGGGGAGGAGGAGACGAGAACCTCAAGATGCAAACCCTCCACACCGACTTAAAACACACAAACTGGCACTTTTAGGCTCCCCAGCTCACTCAAAACAAATATTTCTTTTAACTGAGCACTAGAGACACAGATCCATGTCTCTGTAAACATTTATACTCCACCTCTGTTGGCCATGGCGGTCTCAATGATGTCCAGTGTCGGGTCGTCCTCACAAAGGTCGTAGGGCATGTTCCCATCGGAGTTTACTGCCAGCAGGTCTGCACCGCTGTGGAGGACGAGCAAAGAACGTGTGGATTATAGGATGGTATATAATAAATAAATATAAAAAAAATAAATGATGGAATCAGTATAATAATACCAGTGAAAAGAGGCTTTAATAAGCTATAATGACATTCTGTTTTCACCATTAGAGACGATGTGCTCTAAACTACAGTATGTTTTTGTCTCCCGTGCTTCTCACAGTGTGCACGTTATATTTCATTAGGCTTTAATTAAAATCTAATAAAACTCATCTCACTAAATTCTAATTAAACACGTCGATGTGTAAGTCTATCATAACAGAGAGCCTGTGTTAGCCGTGGAAATTATTACAAATAATTATATAAATAAAGATGGACAATAAATTAATTGTGTTGATATTTAATTTAAATATATGTCATTTTTATTCCCTATAACTTGAAGGAAGAAATTAGCTCCACAGCTTTGTGTGTTTAAAAAAAAAAAATCATTATCGGTCTTCTTCCTCTTCCTCGTTAAAGTGAGTGTGTCATTTCCTCCTCTGCTGGGAGCATTTCCATCAACATTTCTTACTCTGCTGTTGTTTATTGGGAACAAAATGTTCATTTCTCCAAATCAGAACTCAAATGAAAACAATTCACTTCCAACAAATTGATGTTCGTGGCTCGCTGATGCATTTTGAATGCGTCATCACAATAAAACAACATGGCTGATCCATTCAGACTGTGGTCGGTACCTGAAGGTGGAGACGGTTAACTCCACCCACTCCCTCAGTCATCAACAGTCAGGGTTAATTCTAAAACAGCAGCTGCTCAGTTTAAAACTAATAATTAATAATAGTAAACTCAATGTGTTTGGTGAATTAGACCCAGATGGTGAAAGTGATAAAGATCATTAAAGTCAATCAACCACCTCTAAGACAAAAACAAAACCTAATGCAGCTCAGTTTATATGGTTATAGAAATTGTTGCCTTCCTTATACATTTAGTTACATTTTCACTAAAAATAAAATCAAAGAAATCTAAATAAAATTTCTAGTAGAAAATAAGTTTTTTCCAATGTTTTTAAACCAACATTTTATACAACAATCTAAGAATGATCTGTAATTTATTTTATCTACAAGTGATAAAACGTTTTTCTGCACAGTCAACATTTTAGGATGTCTTTAGTACAAATCATATATTCATTTAGATGAGGAAAATCTGAATTATGGATCCAAACTTTAAAGATTCTGTCTAACCATTATATGATACATTGGCTTGCCATACATAACTCTATACAATGACAAATATGTTGCATTCCATTGCAGGTTGATGGTTATAATGACAGTAAACTGGTCCCTCTGGTCCAAAAACACCAGATGTGTTTTCATCTCCTAACTTACCAGTGGCGGCTCGTCCATAGGGGGCGCTCGGGCGCCGCCCCACCAGTCCCAAGAGGAAGAAGAGAAATATGGATCACAAAATATAAAAAACTAACATAAAAATAAAACTAAACGAGCCAACCATTATATATACAATAAGTGCTGTGTATAATCTGCATTTAGGTGTAGTTTAGAAAGGTTTTCTTACTATTTTTTACTGGACCGATAGGTCGTGTTTCTTTGGGTTCTACTGCGCATGTCTGGACGGGACGCCGTCCCAACATAGCGCATTGTTTTTTGCCCCTGACGCATGCGCACTGGCAAATTTTTCCTGACGCATGCGCACTGAGAGCAAAAAATAGGAGATCGCTCGGGACGCAGGTGTGTGACATGCGCACAACGGCAGGAGTCTGGAGCGTTGCTCAGACCGAAACCGGAAGTTCTTGCTCTCTTTTTGATGGAGGGTAGAAAATGGATATTTATTCAAAGAATCCTTCTTTCCTGCTTGTGAAAACAAGCCGAATGATTCCATTTGTCCTGATTTCATCAACTCAATGGTGAGTGACTTCGTTTGTTTGTTTCTTTTCTTAATGACTATGTGTCTGTCACGAATTTTCCCATTCAAAAACCCCATAGGCGGAGCTAGCCACGGCTAGCAGTGCTAAGTCCTGATGAGTGAATTTATACCTTAAATAGCAACATGTGTTTGTTGAGGTGTCTGCCGAATGTTAGAGAAATACAGATACTGCTGATTGAATACGTTGGTTTATGTAGTTTAGCCCGTTTTTCATGCGTTTTCTCTACTTTTCATTAAATTATTATGGCGTTTTAAGGAAGTTTGGTCTGACTGGGTTTGATGGGACTTATCAGTGGATTTGACTTTATTTTGTTGTTAATTCACTTCATTAGTTGAGCTGATTGTCATGACTTGCTTGGTTAGTGGTTGTTGTCTGAATTGTAACATTAATTATCTGACTGTATTAGTTAGAGATGGATTTATTTGTTTGTGGTGTCAGTAGAAAGATAATTGTGAATATTACGTAATGTTTTTGACTTTGCCAGGTTGTTTTTCCTTGAAACTTTTACAACTTCTGTTGTGACCACATTGTGGTTGTTTTTTATTTTTATCTGATTATATTGATATTATTCTAAGGTCTCCTCATGAAGACTTTATGATTTATTTACTGTTTGATGTGTAGAATTAGACCTAACAGCTCCACATTTCTAGAGAACTGGTGGTACTAGGGATTTTTACCAGTAAAATATTCAGTCAGATGAAAATATTATCATTCCCAGCCCTAGTGGTGATATGTGATTTTTTTTTTTGCGCATCTGAAAACTGACTAGCAAAAATGCGCCCCACCCAAAAAAATGTTCACCAGCCGCCACTGTAACTTACTAAACAATAATAGAAGTGTTTTTTAAAGAAATAAAAGAAAACCCTGGTCTTTTGCAGGACTTACTGTGCGATGAGTACTTTGACGAGTCCTGCGTGGCCGCAGGTGGCAGCGGCGTGAAGCGGCGTCCACAGCTCGTTGTCCTGAGCGTTAACGTTGGCTCCTCTGTCCAACAGGATCTTCACCATCTCCTCGTAGTTATCGATACAACACTGGAGAAACAAGTCAGCCTGTTGCAATGAATCATGCCATCACTGGTTTTTCAAATGATAATAATCTTGTCTGCAATAATTATAAAGAAGATGGTCATAACAATGACAGAAGGGGTTTGAGGCTGCAGCTTTGAATTAGATAACGAATACTTTTGTGAAATATGATGTGGTTCCTTTTATATAATTCATCCTGTGAGAGTTCAGCTGTGAGCTGTACGCTTCAGCACCTTAATCAGAGCAGGACCGGAGTGAAAAGGAAACTCATTTGTCTCCAACAGCACAGCAGAACAAGAAGCTCATAAAGGAGTCAAACTGTGTCTAGACGTTTAATCTCATATTCATGTCAGATTCTGGGCTCTAAAACTGAGAACACTATTTAGATGCTGCATTCCGACACATTGTGCGGACCGCTTGCTGGATCTGAGACAAAACTGGAAACGAACCCAAAACTCCCAGAGAGGCAGACGGACAACAGAGACGTGGAGGAGAAAGCATTCTCCTGGTTAGGCTGGGTGTGAGAGTGTGGGTGTGAGGGAGGAGAGAAGTGAGAATTCTTCCATGAACATTATCCCCCAATTCTGCAGCATTTCTATTTCCACATCTCTGAACAAACTCTAAACGATGCTGGGAAGTGGAGTGATGAAGGATGAGATTAGTGTGTCGCAGTGAGAGCATCAGAGGAGATGAAGGGTTCAGAGGGAAACTCTTGTTTCTAAAGTTAAACTCGTGGTTAAGTGTTGGAATCTTGTTTGTGACATCTTCAGTTAACTGGAAGGATCGCTCCGTTTTTCTAAAATCTCTTCTGAGGAACGGCTGATCATACTGTTATAAAATCCTAATGGTATCACTGAAATATAATACAAAGAGATTTAAGCTGCAGTGGCTCAAATGTGGATTTTATTCACTTACTTTACAACTGAAGCCTGTTTGAGTTAAAGTCCACTGGTTCAACGAGAGAAAACCACTCTGACCAGTGACTTTAGAGGGTTAGAATCTTGTCCTAGCTCAAATTTTAAGCCTCTATTTTCAGATTTAACCAGTAAAGTTTTGAAATGGCTTCTAATTTTGAAAGAAAGCCTCCCTTTCTGTTGTTTTGTCACCTGCGCTGCATCCTAAACTCAGGTAAACCCTAACCTGAGAACAACAAACCAAAAAAATACAATTAGCTCAATCTAATACACGCATAAACTCAGTTTTGTACATTTTCTGTGTTTTCCAACTAAGAAATCTACTAGCTCTGACATGAGCATGTGGTGGAGGAGTGCATAAATTAAAATGCAATCCTACAGAGGGAATAAACTGGTTGCACAGATGCAGATGATCTACAGCAGGAAGGGTGAGGGGGAAGAAACAGCTGACTGGAAACGGGACTGGCCAACAAACTGCCTGTAAAGTAAGATTTCTGCTATAATTAAAGGTTTAAAGCTTCACAAATAAATTTGTATTTTTATTCACCATTAAAAAGATTTAAAACTTTTATCAAATTTAAACTTTGTTTAAAATGTCTCTCTGTGACCGCTTCCACACTGAGGTCATTGTTTCCCTGTTTTATTCTATTATTGTTGGTCTTATTATCCTCATTTAATTTGTATTTTTATGTCTCTTTGGAGCACTGTAACCAGACCACTTCCCCCTGGCCGACCCTGAGTAATTAGATCACAAACTTCATGGCTCTGCTTGTGCTGCAGCATGAAAACGCAGATATTTAGAGATTAATCTTTGCTAGATTAAAAGGTTAAATCGTTTTTTGACTAAATAAAAGGAAGAGGGGTGAAAACCGATTTCTCATTTCATCTCATTTAGTCTCAGTTTTGTGCATGCGCTTCAAAATGCTGCAAGAAAATGTTTTGGACATTTAAAGATGACAGGAAGCAAAATGTAAATGATCATCTAAATTCTAAGACATTTCTTTACCCTTTTGAGAAATATATCATTTTGAAGAAGAGTTCTGTCAGGATTTAAATCCTCTGACCGATGATCCCATCTGGTAATCAGGTTTTATTTCTACCAGCTTCTGTCGGCTGGATTTCTGCTTCTTCCTCCTGCAGAAGGTTTTTAGTTCTGTGGGATTTCTGGACCTATTTTCTTTTAAGATTCACCAGATGTTTAGCAGTGATTCGGTCAGTGACTGAGGCCCAAAACAAATCAATGACTTTGCTCCTTTTTTGGGATGTAATGCATTTTATATTTGGAAGCTGTTTATCTTGTTGAACCCATCATCTCTCCTTCTAACAGTCAGTGTGAAGTTTCCTTCCAGAATGTGTGGGTAAGTTAAACAATATAAATCCACCTTTAGCTGAAATCCTCTTTTCATAAATCCAGTCGTTTTGCTTTAGATGCTCAGCTGCTGAATTCTGTTGTGAAAACGGAGGAAAGGATTTCCCTCTGGCTCCTCAGAGATGGTCGCGTTTGAGCTGCACAGTGAATCTTCATACTTGGAGCTTTTTTTTTATATGAACAAGCGTAAAAGTTGTTTTTTCTCAGCCCCACATCCTGCTTAACTGCGGCATGAACTGGAAACACATGAAAACACTTTTCCTGTCTCAAACTTCTGCTTTTTGTGTTCATTTCCTGTTGTTTAAGGAATTATTGCTGCAAAATTTTGGGACAAAATTAACTAAAAATGAAAAAAAATTGGTGCAAAACACCCGAGAAATTACGTCATGTCTGTTTTAAAAGTTTAAAGGAATGTTTTCTTTCAAACGTCTGAAAAATGAAATGTGGATTTTAGCATCTTGCTGTTGAGGACTCAGTGGGATGTGGTTAAAATGGCGACGTTTACTGAAGCTCAGACGTTTGGGTGAGTTTAAAAAATGAGCAGGAAGACGGAGTTTATTTATGATGTCAGTAAACGCATTCAGAAGCAGAAGTGCTGCTTTAAACGTGTCGACTGTTTCTGGTGTTAATGACAGGAGAAAAGAAAAACCGATTAAAAGCAGAAGACAGATGAACATGAGTCACACGCTTCCTCTATTCAGCGTCTGTGCGTGCATGGATGAAGCTGATAAATCTGCACATTGAGGGAAAAGAGGACTCTGTTTTCTGTATGAATGTTGGGAGAGTCATAAAGCCTGAAGTATCATAACCTGGAATAAAGAAGATGCATCCAATACGCTGAAGGTTTAGATCACATTTAGGTGGAAGACGCCTTTAAAAAGCCAATGATGACACTTTAGCTAATCTCCTGAATAAACCCACAGACTCCAGCCCACCTGCTTGTTAAATCACACACTTTATCTCTTAGCATTTTTCCTGAGGGGGAAAAAAAACATAAATCATACTTTTACTCGCAAATAAACTTGCAGTAAGAAAATAATGAGAAGCACAAACACAAAGGATGTGAGTGTGGCTCAAACAAAGGCCCAGTTTATCTGTGTGCAGCTGGGAAACAACAGCGACCAGTGGGCTGAGAGGACCATGGCTGGGGCCGGGGGCTGATCAACCAGGGAATAAGGCTGACATTTGGAATTTTAAATGACGGAAATTTGATCGAGGCTAATGCCAAGTGGGCTGCTGGCAGCAAAGATGGCACTAAAACTGAAATACCGAGGTGATAAGTGAGCGAGAGCAGGGCCAGGTGAATACAAGTACAGCTGAGGCTGCCAGAAATAAAGACTCAGAGCTTAAATGGGCTTTCAATTTGACCACAGCTCAACAAACGATCATGAATCATGGGAATCTGAAGTTCTGCTGTCGGAGGGGAGATCTGAATCCTTTCCTTCCTGACGCAGCTTCAACACTCAACCACGCCGTATTCCACAAGAATAAATAAAAGCAACACAGAAGCTCAAAGTGCTGAGCACGTGGAGCTAAGTGTGAGAGCTGGTGAAGTAATGAGAGCTGAATAACTAATAAAACGACTGGAGAGCCACACAGGAATACAGCAGCTCACAGCTCAGCGGGATCAAACGCCGCAAAGCCAACCTCCAGCAGCAGCAGCTGTCACCTCTGCAGGAACAGTGGAGCTAAAAGAGACAAGTAAATGTTTTTAAATGTGGCTCCAGCAGTCCGTTGGTGTTCTGGGTCATCGTGCCCCACCCAGCCTCTGAGGTCAAACACACACAGCGAAATACAAGAGATTACAGCCAGATAACAGCTGTGGCTCCACGAAATATAGGACAACACGAGGCAGGTGTGTCTGTCAGCTTCTGCTGACGAATCAAACTGCTTTAAAAAACAGGACATGTTTCAGACCTAAAATAACTCAAACGTTACATTAAACCCCTGTAATTTTAACTGTATTAGTATAATTAATACAAGATATGAAAACAAATAAAGTGACTGCGTGGAATACTGAACATTTAAAGACGTGGTTTTGGAATATTCTTTTAAAGAAACAGGAATATTTTTGCTGTTCAGAATAAACCGCTCTCAAAGGCTGGACTCTGATCCAGATCCAGACTGAACAGGAGGTCAATCTGGACCCAGAGGCCAAACAGAAACCCGTCTTTACTACAAGTCTGATCACAACCTGTGAGAAGTTTGCCAAAAGATGCCTAAAGGACTCAAACGATAACAAAAAACTGAAACAGATAAAAATTAGAGGTGGGACTTTAACGGGTTAATTACGGCCCTGCGCTCCTTCCACCGTGAAAACCAAAAGTGATCGGCGGTGAAATTGGATGGTCTCTAGCCCTTTTAGGTTTATTCCTTCCTCGCTGTACGGTCCGGTTCGGTTCAGTTTAGCAGTGGGCGGGTGTTACGGGTCCGGTCCCGGTCTAACACCGAGGAGTTTGTCCGAGAGGAGGTGTCGGCTCAGTAGGCCTACGAGAAACCCAGACCCTACCCTTATCTGAAAAGAAAAACCAGCCGAACCCACGCTAGACTTTAGAAACCCGACCAAGTCTCCAGACCGTGGGTCAGTTTGAACACTGCAAAAAATGATTCTCATAGTGTTTCCACATGTTGGAAATCTTCTATTATTAATATTTTAAAACAATACCGTTCTGAAACTGTACATAAAATGAACAAATACAATTACAAAGTACTGGATTTTAGGGTCTGTCCAGTTTTAGTCAGGGATATTTTTTTGTTTGTTTTTCAACTGTTTTGAACTGAAATGCAATTTAAATGCATTTTTTTCATAAATTAAAAAGAGCTTGAGTTTATAATATTAAAGTTCAGGTCTATTTTTTGATTCTGTCCCTAAATTAAAAAAAAAAAAAAGGCTTTTTACAGTAAATTTTATTGTTGGTATAAAATGCAATTAATTAATTAATTACAAAGTCTGTAATTAATTCGTTAGTCCCACCACTAATAAAAACATTTGTTGTAACCGAACATTGAGTGTGGTTTAAACATGGCGATGTCAGCATCATGAGATGAGACAAAGATGGGAAGAAAGTATGAAGCAGCCTAAAGTAAAGTCCTTTAAAGTTTAATAATCCTTGTTAGTTTAAAAAAAATTGACATGCTGTGGATTGGTGAGAAATAATAATAAATCAAAATGAGTAAAACAAACCGAGGAAATCCTCGTTGTGAAACCTCTAATTGTGTGGTTTGTTTTGAGTGTGTTGTGGTCGTTTTAGACAGGATTAATAATTCCTATTTGCACTCAGCTGGCGTCGATAATCCGTCCCGTCATTCTAGTTTAAGCCCTGGTGAGTCTGCGTCGCCCTGACTGGGAGGAGAGAATAAAAGCTCCGGTTTTATTACGTGTTTGTGATTGTACGAGTGTGCTGTGATACAAGCGGTGACCCTGGAAGCCTTCTGCTGATTAATGTCTCATATCAGCGAGGTGAGATCTGGTGCAGACAGACACATTTACAGAAACACCACCAGCACCTTCCTCACCTTGTGTCGCCACTTGTGTTTGTCTGGTCAAACGTTACTGGCGTTGTGAGGACTGTTTGTGTGACACATCCTGTATCTCTATAGTAGTTTTTTTTATGAAAATATAACAATAAGAGGGTCTCAGAAATATAATCAGAAGTCACACAATCAGAGCCTAAAGGTCATTTTGATCTCTTGGCTGTGTTTAAAACACCAGCCTCACCGCTGGTGACTGATGGACTTCAATTTTCTTTTCCTCTGTTCATTTCACTGCCTCCCAGCTGGAGTGTGAATATTAGGCTCCGAACTGCCGAGAGGAAAAGAGATATGGCTGTGTTCGCCGAGGCAGAGTGGAAAAACGGAAGGAAAATGAGAGAGGGCAGCGAGGTAGAGCCTCAAAATGAGAAGAGAGAGGATGGAGGAGAGAAAAAACAACCACAGACATATATGAGCAGAAATCCTGCAGCAGAAAAGTCAAATTCAGTTTTATTTTGGGTTAAAATTCTACTTAAAGCCATCAAGGATTGAGTTGATTCTTCAGCATTTGGTTTTAGATTTTCCTGACTGGAACCTGGTAGCATTCGTCTCAGACAGATGTCATATTTCAGTTTAAAAATGGAGCAAAATCAGGTGTTTGTTTCCTGGATAAATGACTGATTTGGAGGAGATGTTATCTGTAATAATTATAATTAGCAGGCCTGATATCTTCTATCAGTTTCCTCATTATAATAAACTGATTTCCTCTCCCAAAAACTACTCATTTATTCATCTTGAGAAAAGCAAAATAGAACAACAAAAAAGCTTTTCTTCTACACAAAACTTTATTCATCCCAATAAAGTTTTGTTAGAATTTATCTTTATGATGAAAAACCCTAAAGGAGTTCAGATTCTTAACTTCTCAGCTCCAATCAGACAGAGTTTAGTTTAATTACATGAGTCGGAATTTGTGTTGCTTTTCCCGTCAGATGTCGTCATAAAAGTTAGAAAGTTGTACATTTTAGAAGAATAAATATGAGAAAACTGCAACAATTAGTTAAAATAAAACATGTTATAATTTGATTATTAGTTTTATCTAAATAGTTTTTTAGATTGTGTTCATCTTCATTTTATATATTTGGTATTAAGACGAAGCAAAATGAAATAATTCAGATTCAGGGTTTTTTCTACTCTAAGTTCAAATTAAAATCTTTTCCTAAGTGAAGTATTTTATTATAAACTGTTATGTTGAAGAATAACAATTGAATTGTAAATGTTATATCTTTAAATACTTTTACCTTTAATGATTTAAATTAGTATGGGATTAAATTTTGTTCTTGTTCAAATATTGTGTTGTCTCCATCTCTGAATAATCTTCAGTCCTTCACAATAAAAGACCATTTAGGACGTCAGAGTTTGTATAATTTAAAATATATATTTTGTGCTTTTAAGAAGACGATGGATGAATATTTACTGCAGGTCACTTATCTATACCCATGTCCTTATGATTAATATGAATAGAAACTTTTAAATGTGATAATGTTTCACCAGGTTTAAATACCCACATCATGCTATGTTATAATAAAATTAATTAATTTAGTTAAAAAAAACTTTATTTGAACTTTAGGAAAGAACAGCAGTCTTCAGTTATTTTAATGATATTAGTTAATTTTAGATGACAAACTGACATTTCTAACCTAACCTTTTTCTCAGTTACTGCTTTAAAAAGTTCTATCTATCTTTCATTAAACCTTTCATTTAACTAACCCTGACTGAATGTTTTACAACATAACCGAGCTGACATGAGCACAAAGACATAAAAATAGAGGATTTCACTTTTATGATATCGCTTTCTTTTATCAAGTTCAGTGTTGTAGTTTAAAAGGTAAAAAATATCCCACAAGTGACACATCTTTGACAGAAATCAGGGTCCTGAAGGAGCAGCAGGAGGATGATGATCCTACCTGATGAAGAGCAGTGAGGCCGTCTTCGTTACAGAGGTCTGGACTCACGTTGTTCCTCAGCAGGTAACGAACTGGTGGGAAAAGAAACAAAGGAGAATTTCAGAATTCAATACCTCAAATTAACCTTTTGTTACCAGGTAAGATCAGCAAACAGCATGCAGCCCATTAATCATAACACATCATCACGGGGCCTCCCGGCTAATCTCATAAATTCTCTCTCCTGACAGAATGTTACCTAACTGACCTTGGAAATGTGGATGAAGGGGGGTGGGGGGTGCAGAATGATGTAATGATGCTGAGGATTATATGATCCATCCGACTCCAGGTCCAGACAGATAAACTTCTCACCCTGAGTCCTAAAATATAAGTCACGCACGCATGACAGCTGCCTGAATATTAAACCTGTCAACATGAACAGGAAGTGACATTCAGGCTTTTTTATCTTTATTTTTTCCATTTCACAAAAACACAAGAAGTTAAAATAAACAGTGGGTGGAAACATGAGGCCGCGACACTGAAAGGTGAAGAGAGATGAGAGAGTCAGGTAATAACTGTCACATCCGTCTGTCTAACAGCAGAAAACTGATCCCAGACAGGTTAGTGAGAATGTTTGTGCTCGTGTCATCGCAGATCCGTCCTGGAATCAGGCTTTTTAAGACGTCATCGCGAGCCGTGTTCTATAAATACGTCCGTGTCGTATTTATGGTCATTCAAAGTTCTGGTGGAAAACCAGATTAGTTCTGGTTCGTTTTATGCGAGAGGATCGCTCAGTTCAAGTGGACTGATGTGTTGGAGCTATTTAAATTCTCGTTGGGTCATTTACACCTCAAGAGTCATTCAGTTTCCTACCGGCTTGTCAAGGATGAAGGACAGTAATGTCTTTATTTTATTCAGGGAAGACGGATGAGAGGAGAGGGAGGAGAGGAGGACAGAGGCTCTGGTGTTCAACGTTACCTGAATTCTAAACACCACCACCTCACACACTGATTAATATAAAAAATCATTCATATGACGACTGACTGGATGAGTTAAACCACTACAGGTCTGTGTGATTCTTAGTTTGAGTAACAATCATCTAAACTCCAGTTACATCTAGAAATGTTTTCTTCTTTAGAAAGTATTACTAAAAGTTTTTATTGCCATTATCATCAACATTGACTCGTTTTTGTTAAATAAAAGGAGAAAAAGAAGCAACAAAAACCATTTAAAAATCTCAAACTCTGCCACAAACTCACACTTTTATTTATTTCCGGAAATCAAAAGGTTCAGTGAAAAAAATTTTGCCAATAAATTCCTCACCTGGGGAAAAAAATAAATGAATAAAAAAAAAAACACAAGCACTGGTTTAAATTCAATATAAAATACATTAAAAACATAAAAAGAGTTTACAAAGACTCACAAAACAAAGCATCTACAGCCTGTTTGTTGTCTAAGAAATGAGAAGATGATTACTGAGGCTCCTGTCCTCCGCACTTTGTTTGAACCTGTAACCATCTGCGCTGTGTGGCTGCTCATTTGCAATCAGAGCATCTTCCAGCCGTCTCAACAACACCAAGAACCTTTTGTATGATAATTAAATCAAGGAGAGATGAAGAGCGGGTTCTTCTGGAGACGCTGCACCTGGCTTTTCTTTCTTTTTTTAAATGAAATCCTTCAAACGACACACTAAGAGCTGGCATGGTGTAAATGACATGGTTCTGTGGCAGCTAATGAGGAAAAGGGAGGTCATGGCAACAGGATAAATATATATGAAAATGAGAAGAATACATTTTTAAGATAATTTCTTCTAAAATAAAACACGGGGGGGGGGAGGAGTTTCTGCTTTTTTGACCAAAGGAACTTCCTATTTAAGAATATACAGAAAAAACCTCCTCTCAGCTATGATAATGTGTCAGAAAAAAAAAAGATCCTGCTTCTGATTCCGTGTCTCCCAACTAATGACCTTTCATTAAAATATCAGGAAATAATGAACACTTATGGAAAAAGAGACACGTCTCCTTTAATTGAGGGTTAAACGATGAACTGTTTGAGATAATGGCAACTGCTCATTATGAAAGTGCATTGTTCTCTTTGCTAACTCTGGCTGAGGAAGTGTTTTTTTCTAGAGTGATGGAGGAGAAGCTATTATCAACATGATTCTATTAGAGAACTTCCTGAAACCTGCAGCTGTTGGCTCTTTATTAGGGTTCTAACGCACATCACTGTCAGACCTGTCTCACGGTGAATTTTTCACTTTGTCAGAACACTTTTAGCAGACTTTCAGATTCGCCTGCAAAGCGGCCGTCTGCAGCTTCGTGCTCTCAGATCTAAGGAGGGAAAAGTGAACTTTACAGTGAGTGCTGAGAGAAGCAGACCCAAGGTCATACAGAGCAAGCTCAGAAAAATAAGACAGCCGCTCTGCAGAGCTGTGTTTGTAAGAAAAGTGTCCAAATCTCAGAGGATGTAAAGCGCTAACATCTCTCCTGCAGCAGACATCCCACAATCCCCGGTGGCTTCAGGTCGTTTCCTCTAAATGTCACGATAACCTAACCTTCAAGAATGTAACTGCATTAAAATTGATTTTAAAAAATGCAACTCAGATTAATTTAATTTATTCAACATGCACAGTGAGTTATTAAATGACTGATTCTTCTCTTTAGTTGGATTTATTTCCTTTTTAAGAGCCACTAAAAAAATCAGCTCTGATTTACGGTACTGTTGAATAATAGTAATAACTATAGATCAACGGAATAGTGGAGCTGCTAAACAACTCCATAAACGTGACTGCTAAGGAACAAATTAACCGATGAATGGAGGCTGATCGTCGAGGCAGATAGGAATAATCTGGGTTTTCTGTCATGCTGGAGTTTTATTTAGGGCAGTCAAAGCTTATGAATACAAATGAATATTATCAGGATAAAAGACAAAAGCCAGACGAGCCTCTGTGACATCATTGAAAAAGAAAAACTGAAAACTGACAAATCCTGTTATAAATATCTCCAGGATTCATACCGAGATGATTAAATCACCATAAACGATTTAAACGACCTCTAATGCTCTTTGTCTTTTCTCCTGATTTGCTGCAGAGCGAGTTATGGATTCATTTTAATGGTTGGTGGTTTCATCCTCCTCTACGGGTACAGACGTGCTCTTTGGCAGGAAGATCCCAGGTGACAGGTGAGCACCTCGTTTACCTGCTCGTGTCACAAAAAAGGTTCAGTATTAGTCATTCCTGAAGGTAAAAGATGATAAAAATGAGTGAATTTATTATTTACTGCGTGCGTGACTCACAGCCTTAGTGTGACGAACCCAAAGCTGTCAGGAGAGGATTTCAAAAGGGAAAAAAGTTTTTCTTTCAAAGCCAAATTCCTCCTTTTTCTTCCACCCTTCATAAAGTTCAACCACAGCAGATCAGAGGGTGTGAAAAGTTTTCTACAACGAGTCAAACAGGACAGATTCAGCGGCGCAGGAATGAAACTTCATGGTTCAAAATGCCAAATCTGAGTCTCAAAAACTATTTCAGAATCACTTTTCTGTCTAATATCAAATGTACATTTAAAAAGTGATTAGGACAGCATGCAGCTTTGCAGGATTGTGTTGCAAAAACTTATCAAAATAGGGCAGAAAACTTTCTGCAAATAAAACTTTTAGGAAAACAATTTAGAGGTTTGATTCCTGAAGTTTAAAGTTTTATTTTATTGCCTTCATTCTGTGGATTGTATGTTTTGCATCCTTCATTTAAAAGCGCTTTTTGTTCAGTGACAATAACAACTTCATTCATTTATGAAAAGAAAAACTCTGATCACAAGCTCTTTCTGACACATTTCATTAAACCTTCCTCCATAAAAAGAGATTTGTGCAAAAACATGTAAAGGATGGTTTACCACAGCGTACATCATGTCAGATAGTAATACCACTGCAGCAGCCACACCTCACAAAAACACACAAACACTCAGAGCATCCAGAAAAATCTTCTTTCAATCAGTTTCCAACCTGAAAGGCCCAAAAGTCTCCAAGAAGTTCTTAAATGCAAAAGAAAGAAGCTTCTATTTCTTTATCAGCTTCTTCAGAAAGAAGAAAATCCAGAAAAAGCAAAGGAAAGGTTCCTGCTGATGCTGCCATGTGATTGGCTGATTAGATATTTGTGTCACATTTGAGTGATTTTAAGAAATCTGGAAAACAAAAAGAGAAACGACTGAATGAGTTTCATCACCGCTCACTTCACCGACACCACCCACCCTCTCTCAGCAGCTCAAACTAAATCCTGACTCAGTAACAATTTCCTTTGAGATTTTAAACAATTACACCTGAATATGAGTCATCAGAAATTAACGTGTGCATTAAATTTCCTATTTACGTGTTCCTGTGAAACCTGTTCTCAGCGTGAGCTTCCTGGTCTTTGTCTCAGTGATGTATAAACCATCAAGCCTCACCGCTGGAGTCCAGAAAAGCAATCAGACGGCGGTGACAGACGGGGTTTGTTTGGCGCGGATATCGCTGGATGGAAACTCATTTTGGAATATGGAAGATATATGTGAGACAGCCAGACGCAGTGCATGTGATTGGTTTGTTGGTGGGCGTGCACTTCGGCGCTGAACGGCTGTTTCTGTGAGATGTTGAGATGAAATGAATCTGAGTTATGCTGCGTGATGTATCTGATGGTGGAGGTGGAAAACAACGACGAGGAGACGACGGTAAACCGCCTGAGGAAAAGGAGAAATGGACAAATGTACTTTCATAAAGTTATGTTTTTTATTATCATCCATTAATGTTTCATCACTTTCTTTTAAGGCATATTTTATGTTGTTTTTCTTGTTTGTGAGGCAGAAAATGCTATATATATGTTTTAAATTGATGTTATTTATTGTTTTGCCAGATTGTTGATGACAAACTGGGGTTGTTTGTGTGTAGAAAGATGACAAAACATGAATCCTGACAGGAAGTGGGTTTCATTATTATTGTGTTTGAGCTTCTCCTGACCTGTCATGTGGTCTAAATGTGTTTATTTGCTCTGAAACTATTGTTCAGGTGAGTTAAATAACACTAACATTATACCGGGATCAATCTGTCGCATCAAATTCTGTCAGTGACGTCTCTATGGACAGCTCTTTAACACAATGTGACGCACAAACGCCTCAACACAATCCCTCACTGCTGAAAGATCAATGACGCATTAGCATGAAAACCACAACAAAATCCTTAATTGGTTTATGCAGCAGTTTAGCTGCAAATATTAATTAGGATCCTGTAAACGCTAGTGCACACAGACGACCAAAGATAAGGGCAATACTTCATAACCAGGCTCTGTTCCTATAGTTACAACTAGCAGCTTTAATGAGCGTCGATAGGGATGTGATGATCTACAACAGCAGCCTTAAACAAATAATGTCAACAGTTAAAGCTCAGTGTGTGTGTGTAGCATATAAATGGCTTAAACGCAGCTCATTTAATTCCAGATACTGGCACAACTTCTTTACGTTTGTTTCCCAAAAAGCAGAAATAATTTCACATAGAGGCTGCAGGAAGAAAACGACCGAGATCTGTTGTGATTTAAATCCGAAACAACAAATATCTGCACCGTTTTAGGTTTTACTGGACTGATAGAGAGGAATAAAACCACTTGGACTTGAATTTTACTCAATTATTTTCACTCCACATTTCTTTAGGCTGCTTTCACACTGGATTAAGACGCACTATGCTCTTCAGGCTCACAGTTCTGGAAATCCTCCTTCAGAGTAGAGGTTTTTATGCTGCCACGCTCTTTGAACTCGATAAATACAGTTTTCCTTTTATATTCTGCCTTCTTTAGATGCTCTTTGGGATCCATCAGCAGCGTAATCCTACAATTCCACCACTAATGTCCACAGTCACACCTCGTCCTGGTCAGACCGTGTCAGGATGCATGCTAGAAGTTAGAGGAAAACCATCAACCACCCTCCTTCCATCTCTATAAGTCTCACTGCCTCAACAAAGCAACGTTGTCAGAGACAGTTCACACCTGAGCTGCCACCTGTCTGACCTGATGCCCTAAGGGAGGAACTACAGCTGCATTAAGCCCAGAACAGACAGACTCCATGATGGAGAAGATGCTTCATATTTTATATTGGTCAGTGGTTTTAATCAAACCTGAATAACTGTGTGGAGATATGGGGGAAGGGGGAGAGTTCAGTAGGACATTCTATATTTTTAATGGTCAAATAGTTTAAAATATATGGAGCTGGAAAATGTTTAAAAACATACAAATGATGTGCTGAGTGACTTAAAATGATAACAAAATCACTTAAATCATCAGATAGATGATGCAGGATGTTAAATATTTAAACAGTGTTGATACTGAGAGGAAGTGGTGAAGTATTGCATGGTGACAGTTTACCTCATATAAAACACAATAATAATGTGATCATCATATATTATCACAAGTTAAATAAGGGCATAAATGTATGCTTCCTTCTATGACTTTTCAAACAGAAAATGATCAATACTTGTTTGTTTTACTTTCTTTAATAAATTCCAGTCTGGAGCTCAACTATCATGATTTCTCATCAGACTGAAGCAACAGCTTATTGTTTATTTATTGCTGCTGTTTATAGGTTGGCATGTCTTACTCTTCTGTTTGAATTCATTTTCATCCCAAGCGCCACAACAAACACAAACATCCCTGACAGAATAATCATCATTTATCATGTTTTATATGTAGTCAACAGTGCAGTAATACAAATCCAATATTTTTAACAGCTTTTATTAAAAAAATATAATAAAACAAAAAGAAAAGCTGTTTAAAATGCATATTAAAACTAAGTAAAGCATTTTCTTTCTCCACACTTTAGAGCAAAACTACAAAATACCCCATTCTGGTACTTGGAAATAAAGTGATTCCTATCAGTGACTGAGCAAGCAAGCACAAGCATCAAAAATCTTTTAAAATGCAATCTATTAGAACTACGGAGCACCATGGTGATTATCTACAACCCCAAAAGCTGCAGAAATGTCATGCACGCCTTCCTGGGCAGGTCCTCTAAATTCTTATCAAGGGAGGAGATGGATCTGGACGAGATGCTTCCCAAAAGATAAAAGATAAATCAACAAATAACGGAGCAGGAAAAGAAACCCACCCTTCCTTCCTGTTATCTTACAGTGCCTCCACAATGCTCTGTCTGTGTGTGTGCGTGCGTGCGTGCGTACGTGCGTGTTCGCCCAGCTGCTGCTGGAAACGGAGACAAAACCCACGGTTATTTAGGTCAAAACTTTCCTAAACACCGATTACCGATAAGAAGCTATTAACGAAAACAGAACTGGAATCAGGGTCATAATACATATATATAAAAAAAAAATCTTTCTCTTTGAAAAACTCAAAACACATTTTGAGGATGTGATTTTCTGTGTGAAACAAGCAGATTTACATATTTAGAGAGAGGAAAATGTGCTGCTTATGTTTCAATTTAAAACCTTCAAAGGACTCTGGCTGCTGTTCGCCTCCTCTGATTTTTCTTTTATCATCTAAAATGCAAACTTTAAAAAAAAGAGAAACAGTCCTTGACTTTCTCTCAGTTGTGCAGCTGACAGGTGCTAATGTTTTCTCTGTTAGTTTGTCTCATATGCCTGTTTTTTATTATTACTGAAAGGTGAGCCATAAAACTGCTCCTAAATGTGTCTGAATAACTCACTCATTTTATCTCCAGTGCCACCAGAGAGATGGACGGTTATTATTCCAGGTCTTGCAGGTGTCCTAAAGGTAAACCATACGATGAAATCTCTGCAGTAGTTTGGTTTATGACTAAATCCCTTAGCGCCTCTCTGTACTCATCATGCTAACAGCTCAATGTTACCATGCTGACAAGCAGAAACAGGGCTTAGAAGAAGGTAAATAACCATCATTATTATTTTAACTGCAGGAACTTTAGGAGGATGCTTTCATTGCTTCTTTCAGGTTTCTGCTGCTGCAGACTCACAGCTGATGTCATCGTTTATGATCATTTTAACAACGAGAACACGGAGAATCTTTTTTTTTATTCTAACATGGTAAAATCTACTTTACTATCAGTGTAATAAAAGTGCAGAGTATTTTCACATGTTGCTTTTGAGAAAACGTCAATTTGATTCATAAGGCATGTTACAAATGAACAGCTTTGGGTTTAACCAATCAGCAGCACTTAAATCCAGGAGAGTTGAGGGTAATTAAAACTAGATTTGATTATGAAAATGACAGATGCACTAAAAATAGTTACTTCATTCAGTCCAAACGTACATATACAATGAGGGGATGCTACTGTACTAAACATCAGTGACAGTTATCAAAACCTGTATTAAATAAAGCAAACAAAGAGCTGTTAGTGAGGGGTTAAAATAGTAAAATGTTTAAAATACTTCATATGATGCACAAAACCCATCACAGGTCAGGAAAACTATAACAAACTTTTAAATACAGGGAATCAAAACATCAATAGTTGGTTTATTTTATGTATTTATGGATAAAAAAGTGAAAACACTTGTTAGTGTGGGATGATTTGGTAATAAATGTCAGAGGGTTTTAGAGTAAATGAAGGTCAGTAATTATTGAATTAGTGCTAAAAGTTTTGGATTAGGAGGTTAAATTCATAACTTTATGAGCCCATTCTGTTAGAGTTGATCTGCTGCAGTGGGATCTACTTACTCATTCTTTAAACGTGTTTTTATTTTAACGTGTTAAATTCTCTCGTTCAGACTTCAGAACCTGTTTCTTGTGACAGTAAAGATAAGAGCGTGGGTTTTGTTATCGTCAGGGCTCTGATTTAAGCGGATGCCCCTGAAGGCTCATAACTCACGCTCATTGATCACTGATGAGTAGGATTAGAAGATGAAGGAAAGAACGTGATATGAGAGCCGGGCTGTGTGAACTCAGGTGAGGAGGAAGCCTGAGAGGAGGATCGATTTTCCGTCTGGAGGATCTCGTTGCGATGTTGAACCGGTCTGTATTTGTTGTGCTCTAATAATGGGTGTCACAGGATGCTGATTGGAGAGAGATCTAATGTGTACCTAAGGTGTCACGGTGCTTTATAGTGCCTGTAAAACAGTGATACGCTGCAAGGTCAGATCCTAATTCATAGCTTCAGATTTGGCAAACAAATATGACTTTAAAGCTCCATTGGGTAACATTTAGGGTGATAAAATAGCACAAAATGACAACATAAAAGTGAATTAATGTAGGATCACATGAACGTAGGATTAATATCATTATCTGTGGACAAATCCTTTATATCCACCTTAAATCACCATCATCAACCCCATCTTACAAATCTTGCTCTGATTTACCAACATAGTTTACGTGTTAGCTTTGGCTGTATTAGCGTATTCCTGTGCTGCGTAAAGCTCAGAGGGAATCGCACAACTTGATGATAAAAACGGAGTTTAAGACACTGAAAGTTGCAGAATTTGCTGGTAAGTTTGTTGAAGTGATTTAACAAATCTGCCATTTTCCTAACAATCTACAAACTTTACACTTTTCACGAAGAATGAGAAGCTGTATTTTAGCTTCCATCACATCTCTCCTGTGTGATGTGATGGAAGAGGGACACTTTACAGAGAGCTGAGGAGAAGAGGCCCACTGCAGCCTGCAGTTACACATTTAACACTACACACAACGTTTATAGCAGAACAATAATTTTTAAAAAATTGTGATTTGGCGAGAACAACCTCTCAGAACGTTTTGTCACCAGAACTGCAACAAATAGTGACGACTGGAGCCATCAAGGGTCATCAGAAAAGAGAGACGCAAGATAGCATTAGCCTGACTTTCAGCTAACATAAAAACACATCAGCTGACTGAGATAAGTGTTCGAGCTTCATGACTAAACATAAGAAAGATCGGTTTCCTATTAATTAACGATAGAGATGTATATGATAGTTTTAAATAACTTCAATGTTACATCATTTTCTAATTAAACATTAGAATCTAAGAACAAACAGGTAGTCCTTAAGAGCGTCGTTTTTAGTAGGCGAGGAGGCCTTTTCTGCATTCCTGTCAGCTGAGCAGAAACTAGGCCATTCTGCACGAACATGCAGTAAATAGGAGCTAAATGACTTTGGTTTTAGTAGGACGTTAGGAGATCACTGATATAATTAGCATGTTGTTATAATTATCACCCACGTGACGGGCCATTAAGAGACTTTGACTGTATAGTACACAGCCTTCTGAAGGAGATGGCCAGCACTGCAAAAAAAACTGAAATTCAAAAACAGCAACTGTTCTTCTGATCAGATATAAAAACACTTAAAAAGCAAAAGGTGGTTCAGATTATTTAGATTTAGATGTGATGGAGTCATAAAAAGCTGTGCTTTATTTTGCAATAAATAAATAAATAATACAAATGTTTTTAAAAGAAGGAAAATCCTTCAGATTGACCCACAGAGAAATCCCAAACTCCATCCTGAAGGTGGTGAAACGTCTAGATGTTGCTCGTTACGCAGTCTGCAGACACACTCGGGGCTCTGTTTATTGACTTGAACTAAATGTTAATGTGTTTATGAAGCCGTTATAATTTGCATATTAGTTCAAAGTTTAAAAGCAAAGTAACGAGAACTGTTTTATAAGTCCTCTGGGAAAAATGAAGGAGGACTTCTGATCTACGTGTGTTAAATGTACAATGATTCTGTCATTCGGGTTAAATAAAGACAAACTGGACTTTCTTGATTCCTGAAGGTGTTTCAACTCTCATTTGACTTCAGGTAAGAAACAAAAGTTATAAACTTCTACTAAACATCTAGATTTGTGTTTTTGCAACCAAATTATTTTTACCCGCTGACAGGATTTTAAACATGTCCCTTTTTTAAAAAAAAAACAACTTATTTCTAAGTACATTTCAAGTTTTTCCAGAGGAAAAATTGTCAATTTACTGGGAAAAATTACATGGCAACAACTTTAATGCGGTTCCTTTGATAACCACATTTAACTCACTTGAAACTTAAAAAATAAAAAGCAATATAATTATTCTGGTTGGTAACGTCAAAACAAAAACTGAAGACATTCCTTCTACGTACCACCTTCAGCCAGCAGACGCTTCGACCTTCACTCTAAAAACCAACAAACCAGCATCTGATAAATGGACCCCTGCGAGTGCGCTAAGACTGGAAAATTAAACTGCGCAGGATCTTGCAGTTGCACAAATTGCTCCTGAACATGCTGCAAGAAGAGCTGCTGTTCATGCTGCCCATCAGGCTGCAGTAAGAGCGCCTCTGGATGCATGTGCAAAGGGAAGACCTGTGACAAGAGTTGCTGACATTAAGGATCCTGTGCCATTCATTTTTCCCTTCACATTACCCCTAAATTGCTTATTGTTTTGCATGTTGCATTATTGTAGAGAACAATGTGTTTTGTACTCAAAAAGACATTCCTTCTAACTTTACCTCAGGCGGTATATATATTTCCACCTTAAAGGTTAAGAGTGTATTTTGGGGTTTGTTGTATGCTTTGATGATTGACAGCTCCTCAGGAGGTAACCAGCTGCTATTTGCTCATCTCTCCCCTCCCATAGTGTCTCTGACAAACCTTCCTACAAGTAGATGAATAAAATCTGAATTTTTCTAGCCAATCTGCTTTAATTCTGTTTTAATCTGTGCTCTTGTCGTCAACAATACCCTCACTTTTGCTGGAGTTTTAATACAATTAAAAGTTGAATAGCCGCTTTTTAGAGTTTTTAAATTATCAGTTCAAATTTGGTGGCGGCCTCTCTTTGGTCCGTTGAGGTTTTAATCCTTGTTGGATAATCCAGAGTCCTTCTGAAGGATTTATAGTCGAGGGCTGTTCAATCTCCGCGAGCAGGTGGACGGACTTTAAAAGATGTTACGAGGCTCTTTAGAGAGAGGGGGGAGCAGCAGGGTGCTGAACAAGCATTCGGGGGATTGGCAGCAGGAGTTCACCCCCCCGACTCTCACCGACATGCCTTCAGCAGGCCAACGTGCAGCAGGAGGGCTTCAATCACCGTCACTGATAATATGGAGTCCTGCTGATAGATTTATCTGCAGCAGAGCTCCAGCGTCCTGGTTTTAGCTCTCCTAGAGATGTTTAAGGTTTCCCAATAAATACGTCTTCTTGTTCAGCATTTAGTTGCCGTTTTTTTCCCCACTTTTAACAAGAAATGTTAACATTTTTGATTGGTTCTAATTTTTCTCAATGAATAATAACTGACAGCAAACAACAAACGATCTCCTAAGTTTTGGTCGGATTGAAAGTTTCACAAGTCACTGAAGCTTTCTCCCTCAAATTCAAAAATAAGTTGTTCCTGCACTTTGTGGTACAACTAGAAAGTATTTTATAGTATGTCTCCTTAATAAATTAGATCAGATTACTAACCTTTTGCCTAACACCATAAATCATGCACCAGTCAACAGTTTCAACTAAATATCAAGAAATTTTCATTTAAATTCTGCCGTGTCAAATGTAACATTTGGAGAAAAATCACTACTGAAAATGTTAGATTGGTTAACCATTAATTGTTTCTAATAAATACACTTTATGAATTGATATGCTGCTCTTAATTCAACTGAGCTGTTGTAACTGTATGCAATTAAAACTTGACATTAGTAACTTTTATTTGATTAAATTAAATCTCCTGTTTAAGCAGCAGCTGACATCATGCAGTAAATCTGTAGTTAGCGTGTTACTGAGCAGCAGACACATGGATCTATACCTCCAGGCCTTTTACTCCTCCTGCTCCTCCTCTGACTTACATTTTGAACGTCTTACATGTTTTATAAATAGCTTTGGCTCCTGAGCTCTCAGAATGTCTGAATATGATCTTTTTTTTACTGCGATAGCAGAAATTACAGTTTTGCATTGAATGGCCAGGACAAAGTTCAGATGAAAAACATTCTGATCTGCTGGTTAAGCATTTTCTCTTGGAATCACACTGAATTGGTGCAACTTTTGCATATGTCCAAACTGCAGATGCATTGTTATTCATGCGAGTGTGAACTCTTGCAAAGTTTCTTGTCAGAATTTTACCGTAAATTGTCTTCATTGTGTCCTAATTTGTCTGCAATTATTTTCGTTTGATCAATTTCCAATGTTGTCAGGCTCATAATGTCAGATTCACTTTTTTGTCTCCAATCAGTCACAACTTAGTGGTCAACATCTCTCACAGTTCTTGCACCTTATTGCTGATGGAGGAACTCAACTGAGACGAGGGTGAGACGCCCGTGACGACCCTGTGACTGTTTTTGAAAAAATGTTTGCCTAAAACTTTTCTAACTGGAAGATGAGAAACTGCATTTCACTTGGACCTCCCTCGTGAAGCAGTCTCAGTCCAGTGAGTGACTGAAGTCTTCTTCTCTTTTAATCCCTGATCCTTGAAGCATCTTTGATGATTGTCTCTGGGTTTTTAGTCTTCCACATTATTGAACTTCCTTTATAGGAACATTAGTCATGTCTTCAGAATGCTCTCCAGTCTACCAGTGTAAAACAAGTGGGGAAGGTGAAAGCCACAAACCATTCCAACATCGTGTCCCATAATATCCCAGCAGTAATGCTGCAAAATTTGTGGCTTTCCAGCTGAGTAGCTCTGGGCCGTGGCTGTGTGAACCTCTCTCTGCCTGCCTCCGTTACCATGGAAATGGGAGTTAACTTTAGAGTCGGGGCCTCTCCCAGGAGATATAAGTGATGTGACAGAGAGGAGGTGATGGAGATCTCAGAAAGCCGCTCAGCAGTCACCTCTTAGGCAAGAACTCGAGAAGGCTCATGAACCAAAGAATCATAATTATGATAAGATGACTTCATGTGAGCAGTCTGAAATGAAAAAAAAAGAACGAGGGAAGTGAAAGAAAGTAAAGGGCACAATGAAAGAGAGGCAGTGGGTGACATGCCCAGGCTCAACAAATGACCCTTTGTTGCTTTGCTGCAGTTACACAGCCAGAACACGTGTTCAGATATGAGACTAAATCAGCCAACATTCTGATAATTCCTCGCTCCACTGCATCCTGCCTGTATAACTGATTACAGCCACTGACGACATCCCCAAAACATCTGACCTCCACGCATCAGTTAATCATGTTTTATATATTTACTCTTTCCAGCATTGTTCAGTTCAAATTACAGCCAGCATGAGTCATCCCAACCCTTAATAAACAAGCATGGCGAGGAGAAGGCAGCGGTGCCAGCGTGTGTCGGGCAAAGCAGCAACACCCAGAGGAGATGAAGAGAAAATCCTGCTTTAGGGGGTTAGAGAAAGACTGGCTGCAAGAAAAAAAAAGATCAACAAAGAGAAGAGGAGCTGAGTTTTGTTGACCCCAAGGCTCAGAGAAAACTCCATTAATCACAAAAAGCTGACAGAAAAGAAAAGACAGAAAAAAATGCCCCAAAAAATATCTCAGAAAAGAAGAGGAGACACATTTTCCATCAACGCTCCTCACCGTTCGACAACCTGTCATAGTTGCTGGAGAAAATGAAAATGCAAAATCCCACTTGAGCAATCAAGCTCTTGGAATGTTGCAGAAAATCAATGGTGATGACGAGGATGAAGAGGGAAAATGGGTAGAAGAGGCAGCAAAGAGGCAGCGGTGAGAGAGACTCGGCTTGGCTTTTAAGTGAAGCAGCTTCGTTTTGGTCACCAGGAAACACGCAGGAACTCGTCCACATGATTTAATACATGAATCAAGCAGCCATCTGTTGGTCAGCGGCTTTAAACAGGTGTGAAAAGGAAAGCTGCCGCTAACAAGACTATCTGGGAGATTTTTTAACCCCCCAAAAATGTTTTTTCCCACCCAATGACTAACGAAGGCTGAGGAATTATATACACATCTATATGATATACACAACTTCTCATCTTTATAATGATTTTCAAGTCTTTGACTAAGCAGCACCATAATTGTTTACAGATCCAAACAGGCTGCTGCTCACCCTTGTTTGTTTTCTGCATTACAACACATGACCCACAACGCACACTCGCCAGTTCACACTACAGCTGTCAGAGGTCACATCAGCTTAGTTGGACATGTGAGCAAACAACCTCATGTCGCGGATCAGTACTTAATTCTAAGCAGAGGGGAAAGATCTCTTTACAGGCTTTAGAATTAAGTCCATGTCAGAAGGAACTTGAGTTTGACAAAGTTTTGTGTTTTTGTGTGTGTAGATATTAAAATAATGCTCCAATATCAACCTTCAATATGAGCAGACACATGTTTCACATAATACAAGAGAAGCAACAGAGGGATTCAATATACATTCATTACTGTGAAAAATCATTGGTTATTTTATTTCATGGAGCCAGACTTTCTTTTTTATGGTTCCTCTAATCACCTAAATCAGGTTCATCCTTTGTGTTATGCCTTTCTAATACTATCATGACATATAAGACATAAACAAATATTTATAAGCTGGACCAGGTAACATAATTCAGAAGTTTAAGCTAAATCAATCCCCTAGTGGCTGATTCCAGTACATGTTTTGAGCCCCACCCCCCCTCCATGTAAAGGAATAGGACATTTTCCTTATTAGAAATTTTAAAAAAGTGCTTCCAGTCCTGTGGATTTATCTTACTGTTGCATGTTCAGATTTGTATTTTTGTTTTAGTTGTAATAAGGCTTAAAAATGCTTTGATTGTGTGCAGAGGAGCAGGCGAGGCTTTCAGCCCTGCATCTCTGGTTTACAGACACAACATGGCAGCGCCTACGGGGAATCATGGCTTCAGGTTTCCACAACAGAAAAAGGCAGAGATATTCTGTATATTGATGGTAGAAAATGTTCATGCAGAAGAACTGGACTGAGAATGAGTAAAAAATTAGCCAATCTACAAAAGAAAAGCCCCCCTCGGAGACTTCTCTCGTCAAGACGATTTTAAACATTTATTAGAACTCCTTTAAATCAAATTTAGAAGAAATGACGAGATGCTCAAACGTCTTTCACAGTACTGTAGATTTCTCTGTGTAAAACCGTCTCCGTATCCTGTGTCAGATCACCGGCCCTTACATCAGACGAAGGGTTTCTGGTGTTTGAAAGCATCTGAAAGGAGAGGACGGATGGAAAGCTTACGTGGCTTTTACTGGCTGATAAATCTGGTTCAAAAGTCCAGCCTTTTATGTCTGCGAGTGAAAATCATCTGACAATCATCAATTCTCTTTTGTCTCACTCCAACATTATCACAGCAATCAAACAGAGAACAGTCACACTGATGTTTCTGCAGGGCGACCTACATCATCACAGCACAGCGCTGTTTATTTTTCACTGCCAGACCTCTGAGTGGTTCTGTTTGGTGTGTCGGGCTCATTACTCTTTCATCGTGACAGGATAATGACACCATCTGAAGAACAGAGTGAGGGTCTTCATTAAAGTTAGACAAGCCTGGCTAGTCTGGGGGTTATTTCATTATATAATGCTGCTTTCATTTAATAGATGGCTTTTAAGTACACTAACAAGAAGGCAAGAATATGAGAGTACAATGGAAGGAACTATTTTTAAAGGATGATGCTGGACGGACTTTAGCGCATATAAAAAGTCTTTGTCTTGGACAAAAAGTACGCGATGGCTCATCTAACCTCCAGCTACATCAGAACACACATAATGAATGACGGCTGCTTTGTTCGTATTGCGACTTGACGTGATAGATCAGATCTTTTGAAGTGGGTTCTGTGGAAATGTTATATATTATTGAACAACCTCAGTTAAGAGAAATAGATTATAGTTCTGATCTTATCGATAAGCTAACAGCAAGGCCAAATGGAGACCAAAGAGGATTCCTGATGCTTTAAAACTACTCTAATCTCAAAAATGTCATCGTAGTTTAGGCAAACTTTGTTTTATAAAGCAATAAATTACACATTACTATATTATTTAATCTGAATTTCATGTATATTTTAAATACAAACAGTAGTAGCAGCTAGCTGTAGCAATTTCAGTGACATCTGTGGCATTTCTGGAATTATTATCATATGATGGTCTCTGCCTCACTCTGACTAGCCCTTAGCTCATGAATCCGGTCAGAATTAATCTCTATTTCTACAGACCGAGGCTGTTCAAAGAGCCATCTACACCAGGTAAGATATTAAATGTTCTAACCTTTCCACAAAAATTCTGAACCTATTATGACCTCCACTACTTCTGACCAATCAGAGCATTTTCTAGTTGAGGGAACCTTTAAGACATTTAATACAAAACAAAGAATTTCAGACAAGAGAATAAACAATTAAAAATCATTAAATCTGCTCAAGTAGACCCATCGAAAGAATAAAAACAAACCTCTAAATAATAATTTAACCTCCTGTTTTCTATCATTCAGCTTCTTGAACAGCATTAACAATAACAAAACCCGCTGCTAAATCTGTGAAAAAAACTTGAACCCTGGGATGAGTTGCTAAAACACAGCTGGGAGAGACGTTTATCAGCTTCTTATTGTGTGCTTAATGTTTTAAAAATGGAGAAAGGAAGGCACCAAGAAGGCTCACTAGGAAGACTCCTCTGTGATCATCTTATTCCCAGTCCTTCATTTTTAGGTGTAAAGATGATATCATGAATAAATCTCAAAATCCAACCCCTGCATCCAATTAAGCCACAACAGGTGAAAAAGTTATTATCACACACATGCAGAAATACCACACTAAAAAATGTCATCCGATCAGGATGCTGCCCATAAAGTGAATCAGAAAGCTGAACCAACAAGTGTAAAAACTAAATGAGTGAAAGGTCTGTTTTCTTGGTTTTATCTAATGGGGATTTAATTTCCTTCTTCTTCTTCTTCCCATTTTTCTTTCACTCTTTCTTTTTTTAAATGCCATTCTGTTGCTGCCATATGCCTGGGAGCAGCTAAGCCTATTTCAGGCCTCTGAAGAGAAGGCCTTACCACTCTAATAAGACAGCAGAAGAAGACAAAAGCTCCTCCGAGATCTCATTTGCACACAAATAACCAGAGACGGAAAAAATATGAGACAAAACCACAAGCGTATATTCCTCTTCCAGGAGGAGAAAAACTCCGTCCTGAAATCTAGACTTTACTTACTAGTCTTGTTTTTATGGTGATGATATGGCAGGAAGAAAGATGGTGAACCAAAAGCGAAAGCCACACGTCTAAAAATGGATTGTGGATTTTTAACAGTGGCTTCTCTCGGGCTCCAAGTTAGAAGTTATGAAGTTTCAGAGGGGGATACGTGGTCATTAGTGCGCTGGGTGTTGTCCTGTGAGTGGGTGAATAAATAGAAGCAGACAGAGCTGCAAGACAAAGGCCGGGTTCAACAACGGGCAAGTCTCTGCAGTCACAATAAGAACACTTCAAATATCCTATTAATCCCTGTTCCAGAACACCCAAACGTTTACACTGTTTTCAAAGTGGTTTATTCCTTTATTGTTTACTGCATTTTTTCCCATGTTTGTTTACATTTCTCGCTGAAGATTTGAATATTTCTTCCCAGGAATCGGTTCATCGTTTTCAGCCAGTTATGATTAAAATGTGTAATGCCTAGAAGCATGATTCAAGTTTACAAAGCAAAGAGTTTTCCACACAAATAACTTTTGATTCATTCTGCAGAAAAACAACTCAGCTCACTTAAAGCGATAGACATTTCGAAGTTCTGTGTCATCAATAATTATTACCTAATCTGTCTGAGCTATTTGAAGGACCTCAGTTTGGAGAAGCAGAGCTGGAGTCTGAAATAAATAATATTACATGACAAATATTTACATTAAACTCATTGGGTTATTAGCAGCAGTAGGAGCAGTGAGTTGAGGTGCAGCCTGTGGTTATTTCTAAAGGATCATTGTCCAAAATAACAATGTAATGCAACGCTTATGGTGTAGAGGTTGAAATAAAAGCATTTGGATGAAACACGTTGAAAACTGGAGCTGTTTTAGGATGATTTCAGGAAGTACGTCCACTCATAAGCTAATGAGTAGCCATTAGCTCATCCTGACACCATTCGTTTCATTCAAGCCCCTCGTTTGCAAACGAAAACAAAAGAGTTTTTTCTACAAATTCTGAGAAACAATTTTAACATTTGAGTTACCTTGTGATGAGCAAAGAATTGCACATTAAGTATTTTTTTTCACACACGCACTCATCCTTTATTTTATTCCCAACTGTTACGATTAACTTTCTGTAACCATCTGCTTCTAAGTGTGTCAGTCAGTAATGGCTGTAAATCTCTACTTTAGAGGTTAATCTACAGAGCAGCACATCGTATAAATTAACTCTTCTGTGCTACAAATCAGCCGAGTTGGTTCACACTGAAATAAAACCACACAGCAGCATTTTAAGACACAACGCTGCTAATGGACGCTCTGGAAGGCAGTTACTGAAAGTGCTGTTCATAAATGCTACTTTCACCACCTACTAAAAGTCAGCTAATCACCACCAGGAGTCGTCTAGATGCTGTCCTAATCACAAACACCAAACAGTAACAAGTCAGCTTCTTTAATGTTTGGTTGTTTTTTTTCACCTGAAGCTCGAAAAGACAAATTCTGTCCGTTCTGACCCCCAGTGGCAGCTCTTGTGGGGGATAGTGGCTCTGCGCAGAGCAGAAATCCCATCAGACTCAATGGCCCGACGGCCACAGAGAAACACGCCGAGGTGCTTCACAGTAATTTCACAGCCATCAACTCTCATCGCTGCGAGAGGGCGGAGAGTTCAGGACGGTGGGAGCCTGAGAGCAGAAAAATGACCTCACACATCCCATCCCATCAAGTCTTTTCCTTTTTCTCCTACGCCTAATTTTTCCCTGAGTGCCACAAAAAAACACACGGAGCTGTAATCGACAACAACTAAACTAAAGGAATATTAAATAAGAAGACTTTTCATTGATCTTCTGACGAGTGAACGAGCTGATTTTGTGTGTAAATGGCCTTCCTGATGGTCCAATCAAACTATTATTGTATGGAAATCAATCCAGTAGAAACGTTTCACGAGTCTGAACTGCAACCAGTATATAAAAATTAGTTTCTGATCAAACAAGGTATTCGAAATGATCTAGTTTTTAAAATAATACCAGCACTGACTGAACTTTCCTCCTTATCTACAATACTGTAGCAACTGAGAGTGGACTGTGTGTCGGAGCTGGCTTTACCTTATGAAAAAATAGATTTTAAAAAATGGTCTCAAACTTGACTTTTTTTTTATCAATGCCATCGTCAATCAATAAGTAATGTGGTTACCATAGTAACTATTATCTGCTACCTGGACTGCTGTCAATGTCAATCAATGTTTATTTTGTTTATTTAAGTAATTTTCCTAAATTCACAGTCAAAATGTGCTTTCTTTTGAAATCTAAATGAAAGACATCGCCTTTTCTTCTCTAAGAAAATTTGGCATGCATTTAATAAGCTGATGTTCAAATAATTGTGCTTTTCCCCCCCTGCATGCTTTAATTATTACACGTTAGCCTCCTGTTTCTAAATTGTGCTATAAGACTGCGTTTTAAAAGAGGACAGCTATAAGGTTTGTTGTTTTTTATCGTGAGGGAAAGAGAGTCACTGAATTAGGATGTAGTTTTGAACTTGTCATTAACTCAGTGGATAAGGTAGATTTTTAAAACACTGAGATATACATTGTATGTCAAGATAAACCTCTAAGATATTGCGATTTTAATTTTAAGCACTTTGCCCTCCCTTAAAGGGACTTGGATTTGTTTTTAAGTTAAAGGGCGATGAAGCGTTTTAAACTAAAAAGGACGAGACCACCCTTCTATCATTCCATTATCTTGAACAGGCTGCAAAAAACTTTCTTCAAATTTCTGAGCCAAATAAACTGAATTTCCTAAAAATGTTTTGACTCTGAAACTTGTGATAATGTGCATTTATTAAACATGTTACCTGAAATCATCTGCATACATGTTGGTTTAACACAATACAGCGTGTGTTTTTATCCTGGAAAACACATTTCCTGGTGAAACCGTGTTTCTCTTTTGATGATAAAACTGTAAACCCAAAAAGATGAAGAGCTTTTGTGTTTTTTGTGTCCTTTAAAGAAGACACTCTGTACTCTGCCAACAAACATTCAGAAGATGTTTGAGAAAAGAACTTGTGGTTACATGTTGAAAGAAACTGATGTGTTTACAAAACCAAGATTTAGAATAAAAATTAAGGAATGGAGTATGTCTGTAAATGGTGTTAAATTATGGAATAATCTTAATAGGGAAACAAAAAAATCAATGTCATTTAATATTTTCAAAAAATGTACCAAAATGGGTGTATTAAGTAATTATGAAAAAGTACATTAAACCAATGATCATGATCAAATCTGGAAATGAGGACAAGACAGGGTTCATAATGAATCTAAGTGTTTGAAAATTGCATAGAATCTTTTTTGTTAAGTGGGGGCAGAAATTATAAGATTTTTTTCTTCATTCTGCACCTTTTTTGTTCAACTATGATTTTTTTGTTATGTATATCTTATTGTTTATTTTTTGTTTGTTTTATTTATTTTTATTTGAATGAAATAAACTTTGACAAAAATAAATAAATAAAAGTCACATTTTTCATGCAGTTACTATCATATCAATTATGTCCTCAAAAATAATAAACACCTTCAGACGTTTTAAAGGCATACTCAGTAGCCAGGTAAACAATGTAGCTTTTAACGTTTTTTTAAAGCCTCTTAACAACGTTCCAACATAGCATAGCCATAAATATATTGTGGAGATTTTAAAAACCCCGAAAGAAATCAATAAAGTAGTTGTCCCGCAGTTCTATAAAAACTTCAGCCAATCCTATCGTTCGGTCCGAACGATAGGATTGGACAATCCAGCTGTCTGTCTGCCGCATTTCTGCACTGCTTGGAATCACCAATAATCCGCCCGGACACATTTTCCACCTGAACATCCCGGAAGTGAAAGGAGGACAGAATTAGCCGGTGGTCAGCGCTTTCATTTTAAGATAAAAATACCAGAGTCCCCCCAAAAAACACCTTTTCAGCTAGCAGAAAACTAAAAACGTTTGGAGGTGAAAAGAGGAAAAGCTGGGGGAACATTTCTACGGCTGAAGTTAGACTCTGCTTTGTTATCGTCGCAAAACGGAGTCCCATGTCCGCGGGAGGCTGGCGTTACAGATTATACCCGACGGGAGGAGTGAGTGCTGCGAGTCGTGTTTCTGTAAACTAGCTAGCGAGACCTAGCTTGTTTACCTGGCTACTGAGTATGGCTTTAATAATGCTGGCTGTTCAATAAGACTAAACAGGCGTAGAAAACTCAATCAACCATAACTTCTGTGTTCTCACTGCACTAACATGAGCTCTACATGATGTTAAAGAAACTGACCAGATATACACCGCCTCTCTTTGTTTACTGTCAAATCTCACATGAATGTCAAATATCGCACACAGATTGTGGATTTTTCTTCTCTTTTTCACAGGCAGGTCTGAATAAAGCATGAGAACATTAAAAACATAAATAAAGGTTATTCTTAAACAGACAAAAAAGTCCTTAATGTCGTCTAAATTCTCTAAAACGGCTTCATTTAAATGATCCCATCCTTCATTTTTTCATGTGTATCAACTTCAGCTCGACTGCACAATGTTTTTCTGCAATTCCTCCAGATCTACTGTCTGATGAGTTTTCTCCCAGAGCTTCCAGAAAGGAGATCCTAATGACAGGAAGACTGCATCTCAGAGAGAAATGAACACAAATATTCAGACACGGAGAGAAATAAGAGCCTTAAAAGCCAAACACATAATAAATGATCTATTTTAAGGCTAATCTGTCAGAATGGATCCT
>SSNR01000002.1:6302477-6335961 GCA_006937965.1 Callopanchax toddi | reverse complement strand
TTCCTGGCCGATGCTTCCAGGAGCGCCACGCTGGCAGCGAATGACACGCGCCTCCTGGACTCCGACTGGTGCAGGTTGTTAGCGTTTCGTCCCTTCCTGTCCGCCTTTCGCTTTTTGTTCTGCATCTCTTTCTCATACACAGCCCACCTCTTCAGCTGCTGGGTCCGGCGCTTCTGAGCCGCCCGCAGCCTCTCCAGACTGGGCACCTTGTCCAGCTGCTGCAGCTCCTGGATCAGCTCCAGGTGGTTGGCCATGGCGCCGGTGGGGATGGACAGCAGCGGAGGATGAAGGCGATGATGATGAATGGGTGAGGACTGTGTGACTCTAGCGAGGTCTGCACCTTCGGCTGTGGCCTCCACCCTTTATCCTCACCATCATCCTTTCAGCACCAGTAAAACGGCCTGAGGGAGGAAACACGCACAGATATAAACATCAGCAAAAACTTTTAAACTTTTACAACAGTTTCTGACTTGAAATGTTAACTGAAATCCCTCAGGATGTTTTGCTCTCTTAAAGATCTGATGCACAGTAGTAAAGTGCAAAATTCAGAAGAAGAAAAAATACAAATCCAAGCTACAAAATTAAATAATTGCTTTCCATCAGTCTTGTTCTTGCAGAATTATACCAGACGGAGACAAAATGTTACTTTTCTCATAGATTCTCAGGTTTTTTTGGGGGGGGTTGCATTAAGATAAACAATTTTTACACAAAACTTACAAAATTTAAGGTGAAAGACAAAGAAATTTCCTCAAACTGAAGCTAAATGTTTCAGTTTTTCACCAGACAACTGATCACATGCGGTCAGAGTTTTCCATTTGCTCTGTGAGCCGCTATAGATCTGTCTACCATCCTCCATCAAGGTTAACCGCTTCCTTAAAGCTGCAAGCAAAGCGAAAAACTGATAAGGAGGGGAAAATAGTGCTGGGTTAGTGAACTGAAGGGAGGATTTTTTTTTTCCTATTTCTGAACTAGATTTCTGCAGCCTTTGTAACAGCAGGTATCAACAAAGTGTCCTTAAATCTCTCTGACTATTAAAGCATCACTCAGAGGCTTCTTTGGGAGCAGTTTGCAACATGTAGGATTTATGAAATACAGTTGATGCAATAAAAAAAAAAGTGAAATATGTCGTTCAAGGCTCCAAGAAACTTGACTGAGATCAGATAACTTGTGACCCTCACTTACCTACAAACCCATGCAAGCACAAAAACAAATGACTATAACTTTAAATTAAAACATGCACACTTTCTGCATGAAGCAGTTCCTTGTATTTGAAGCCTTCCACTACTCAAATCGTGTTGTCCTGCAGCAGCGTCTGATGAAACGTTTCACAAAGCAACGTCTCACCGCCTACAGACTGCCATCAAGCTCATGCTACATTTCCTCTGCAGCTCATACCTAAGCTGTTAAAAACATGGACAGGAAACAAGCAGAACAATCACTTCCTACAGCATCACTTTCCGTCATCAGTTTACCGAGGAGGCAAGTTTGTGTTTGTTCATCCGTTTTACACTAAGCGTACAGACGAGACAGCAACGCAAAGGGACGAGACGCACACGTGAAATTAAACCCGTCACAATCTATGATGAACTGAAACAACTACTTGAGATGGAGAGAACTTTGTGAAGGGAGAGCGTGCTGCGAATGTCTTTAATGCAGCAAATGATTTGTAAAGACTGGGTCACGACCCAAAGGCCGATCACAAGAGGATTAGCAGCAGGGTGTTGAATTATTCTGCTGGAATTTCAAACTTAGGCTGTCAGAATTTTTTCCCATCAGAGTTTTTAAGTCAGACAGACAGCAGTTCCAGACAGGCTGACATCTGTGTCAGTTTCACTTGTTGGTTTGCAAATTAGTCTGGGTTTTTTTGCTGACAGGAAGTTATTTTTCAATAGAAATTTAAGAAAACTGTGTCTGTATTAGTGATAGAAAGTGTCAGCGTAATAATCTAAGATAGAACAACAGTTATTGCCTGTGCATAATTAGCCGATGACTCAAGTTTATTTATGCTAAGCCATAGGGTTAAAAAAAATCGTTTTAATCGATTTTGAATCGATTTCATATACATTTTTCAGAATCGATTCATTAGGCCTGAGATCGATTTTTTCCCCTCAACTGAAACTTGACAGTTTTGTTTACAGTTTAATAACCATTTGGTTCATTCATGGGTACAGTCAAAGTTTAAACTGCCCAATTTAAAAGCTTGCACTTTAAACCTGTTGTTGAAGATGATAATATTAATAAAGTTTATTTGTATTTTGGAACACAGTTGAGCCTTTTTAGTTAAGTGAATCAAATCGAATTGTGATTAATCGATTCAGAGCCTTATGAACTGAAATGGAATCGATTTGGGAAATTGGCCACAATACCCAGCACTACTAAGCCATCATGTTATAATTGTTAGATGGAGAGGAAAAACCATATTAGACATTAAAAAAAACTCTGAGTGTGATATGGACATTTTTTATTTGAGAACTTTTTCTTTTTAACTATTGATCTGTATGTCAATTAAAATAGTTTAGCTTTGATTTCATGCATTTAATGTTTGTCTCAAAAAAGACAACTTTCTGAAAATGGTTTTAAATCACATTAAAAATAAAAAAGATATGATCTAATTTGTTTGATGTCTAAATATTCATAATATATAGTTATTAAATATTTAATATAAAATTAAATAATACAAATTGTGCACGTTTCTTTGCGATGTCGTGATTTAATTTCGAGGTTGCATTGCACACCTCTACTGCACAGAAAGTTAAGGTTTGGTTTATTTACAAAACAGACTCAAAACACAAACTCTGCAAAAAAAAATTATGATATTTATATAGTCATCAATGCCATGTAATAATAATACTTTGTCAAACATCTTGCATAAAAATAGGATCTGAAAGCCTCTTTCATTATCCCCTAGAACCACTGACAACACTGATAAATACAGTTATTTTGTTCCATGTGCTCCTGACACATCCATTCAGAAACATGAAACACACTCTTGAGTTCATCTTAATGCACCATCACAGCTAAAACAGGAAATGCACCATGATGAGTGGAAAGAGAAAAAAAAACTTTAGGGGATGTTCTGAGTACAGAAAAGAACAAAAACAATGTCACAAACAGCTTCGGTGCCCAAATTCATCTTTTGGTAAATGTTTCGATCCTTAAAAGAAAAATGTATAGAGGAATACTTTATTTTGATTATATTTTAGTCAACGTGTTATTACCTGCAGTTGTCGTTTCTTGCTTTAAACAATTATTCCAAGAAAAGGCAGACATTTAACAACAGACGCTAACATACGACTTTCTCAACAAGATGCGAGCACAGAGAGAAACATGAATTAATTTAGAAGAGAATGTGACAAACAGCGTCTGTCCAGTGTTTTATTTAGCTGTCTTTGATGGTCAGCAGCATTGGTGCTGGAAATAAAAAACCCAGGAGTCACCGCTGATCAGATCAGAGGAATCAGAGCAGAGGTAATGACATTACTCACACACACACACACACACACACACACACACACACACACACACACACACACACACACACACACACACACACACACACACACACACAACCTAAAATCATAAAAAAAATAACAGTGAAATAAAAAAACAGATGACACACACACACAAACAACTTCTGTATCAATATAATCTCAACATAAATTATATTTTGCATGATAAAAGGTGTCAAATTGTGTAAAAGATGACATCACAACACATTTTCTTGTTTCCCAGTATGAAGAAATTAATTAGATGACAGCGTATTGTGTGGAAATAGACTGTCATGATGAACAATAGATCATAGAGAATAAAAAATTAAACAGGCCTCTTTATTTTACTATTAAATGCTACCTGTAATGCCGCAGTCAGTGTTGTTTTATTTACATTCTTTGCTACATCTTCATTAGATTGCATTATTTTTTTATATTGAGATATATGTATATTTGTTTATTTTTCTGATCCCGGACGAGCCCCCAAGATGTTATGTTTCATGCATTAAAACAGGCCTTAAAGAACATGTAACATATGAAGTCCTGATGAGTTGAATTTACTTTTTAAAAAATACTAAAATATTCCTTTCCAGGATTCAGAATAAGAATGTTTTCTAGACTTTGTTTAAATAAAAGAAAAAACATCAAATTTTGCTTAATTTTGTTTTGTTTTTTACTGAAAAAAATGATAAAAACATGTCTGGTCTTGTGTGAGCATGACACTAAAACGGCTTCCAGCCACCAAACCTGTTTTTTGTTGAAATGTATCTTGCTCACTCCCTTTCATTTTATAAACATGATTATTACACACACATCAACATTTTAAGTGCGGGGAGATTGCTGCTAAAAGTGGTGTGACAGATCTAAGCAAAAGTCTTTGTTTTTTCCTTCCGTCCTAGAAACCAAACCTTTGAAACTTCACAGGTTCAAAGACTGAGAATCTGCTGAGGCACACAGCGGTTTTTATCACACTGCAAAGAAAATTTACATTTAATGAGTCGATCGATGTGCCAAAATGCTGATGTGTGGTCTTGTTTCCGAAAGATTAAAAACAGGCGAAGAGTAAAATTACAGCTGAAGAAAGAACAAAATAAATCATTAAAATCTGCTTTGCCTGCTTGTTCTTCAGCGGGGCCTAAAATTCAAACAATGCGCACGCTTGTATTTGAAATGATGTCCTGGCAGGAGGCAGAGACGAGCTTTTCGACTATGTAAAAACACAAGGAGCTGTAGGTAAGCCCTGCAGTAACATAACAACTGGGGCCAAGGCAACAAATCACAGATTGACCTCAATCAGCTCCCTGGCTGCAGATATGAATGTTGCTCCGCTCTCCCTCTATGTATTTCACATTATTAAGTAAAAAGGCAAAACCTGAGTTTTATGCATTATCCTAAAAATGCAGGTCAGACGAAAGTAAAGCAACCTCCAAAATCAGAAAAACTGCATGAAATGTATAACCATGTTTTGTTTTGTTAATTTAACAACATCCAGCTCTGATGTGATTACAAGATCACCAGAATATAAATAATACCCGAGACACTACAGAATAAAACAGAAGTTACCTGGATTTTGAAAAAAGAACATCACTGACCTCTCAACTCGACTGCTGTTCGATTCACCAACACTGAATCATTAGGCAAAAACAGCCTTTAAATGCATAATATGCTATAAAACAGGCCATGTTTTCTAAAAATAACTATTTCTCAAAGATAAAACCACATTTACTGTATCTCATTGTGCTGACTGACAAAACTGGAGAAAATGGGGCAGTTTCACATCGTTATGATCCATTTTGGTCTTCACTAACAATAATGATCTTTAAGAGACTCGACATTTATGAAAACCAGTCCTCACTTGCCTCCTAGATTAGAATAATTAAAGTGGGATTTATTCTTAAAACATTCTAAATGACCATACATGTTTCCATAGTGAGCTCCAACTCCTACAAAGAAAAGTATGAGTGTGTTTATGAAGATGTATCCGCTTTAAATTATTAATGTCTTCACAAAGCAGCCAGAATGAGGTCATTCAGGACTTTCCATCATCATCAGGAGTATGACTTGGCACAGAGGGTGATGTGCTATAGACATATAGATAATAGCAGCGTCAAACCACCATACAGCATCCAAAAGCGCCCGCCAGGGGATTTCCTCTAAACCTCTTATCAATATTAACTGCCCCGCTGGAGTTTTGTCCCATTTTACTGTCCCACAGCTCAGGCAGATTTAATCCTATTTATCAGCAGCAGAGGGAAAAGAAAAAAAAAACATGAGGAGGAAATTTAAATGTTAGCAGAAAATTCAAACTAGATGCAGCAACATGAAGAGATCTCTAATCCAGTGCACGTTTGGTAAATAACACCGAGTGATTGCTCAGGTGTAAATGAAATAAGTTTCATTAAGTAAAGTGCTCAGTAGGCAACACCTGGGAACCCAAAGTACTCAAGTAATCAAAATTAACTACAAATTTATTTCTGATTAACTGAAGTGCTAAAAAAAAAGCTGCAGATAAACCTCATTTAATGTTTCAAAAGTCAATATTTCATTTTTATTAATACTGTTATTTAGAAGAAAGATGTTACGCCATTTTCCTGGAATAATTCTGTGGTATTCCTTTTTCATTGGGAATACCACAGCTCTGTGGAAATACTTAGAATAAACAAATATCTTACTTGTTTGTAGATAACTCTTTGAACAGCCTCAGTTTAAATAAAGCCAAGTTCTAACTGGATCAGCAAGATAACAGCTGTAGCCACAGTGGGGCTAAGATCAAAGTGTCTAATCTCTAATGTGTCATAGTGGTTCATGTGACCACAGCTCAACAAACCTTTACACCACTGGTCATTATATGTTATAGATATTCTGAAATTGCACCCAGAAGGGCTACAGATAAACAGCTCTGATGCTAAGTTTCAGGTAAAATAACCACAGAATTCCACGTAAACGCCCATGGTGTCCAGTTCTTGTGCTCGAGGGCCACTATCCTGCATGTTTTAGATGTTTTTCTCTTCCAACACACTCTAGCTGGATTATCTCCTCAGCATTTTCTCTAGTTCTGAAGAAACCTGTTGATAATCCATTAATTCTGATTAGGTGTGCACCCTGATTGGTCCGGTCAGTCTGGTACGGGCCAATCACAACGCTCTAATGGTTTGGTGGGTGGGATTAGTTGATGACAGCAGAGCTTCGACTTTGAAATTAAACAACATAGCAGCAGCTCGGGAACCACGTTTGTCATCAACTTTGGAGGGTTTAGATTTGGGCTTTTTTTAAAGGCACGAACAGATAGAGGTACTTAAGTCTTTTATTTTGAAAAAGCATGTATTGGTTGCTTTGCCGGTGGGATACGGTAAAAGTTTAATTTATCAGCTGGTTCTGGTTGTTGCTAAATGGCTCTGAATGGTCCTAGCGCTATCCAATAGCATGTGAAGACATCTTGATTGACAACCGTTGATCCCGCCCCATGAATGAGTCATTTCATTGGATCGTGGCCAGACTATAAATCCACATATGTAGTCTGGCTTGCCAGGCTACATAAAGCAGTGACATCTAAAACCTGCAGGATAGTAGTCCTCGAGGACCAGGGTTGGACACCACTGATGTAATGCAAAATTTAAGATGGTGTAAAGGTCTGAAAAAGTTAATGTGTATAAATCACAAGACAATTTTTAGATTAAAGTTGCTTTAAGATAACAGGAATCCACTTGCCTGGCTGTGACTAGTTGTTAACTCATCGGTCACTGTTTCTCCAAACTGAAGGTATTCGAAGAGCATCATTAGATTGCCAAAAATATTGAGCCATCTGAGTTTACATGAACCTAAAGACATCCCATTCTTGATCTGTAGGGTTTTTTATGAAGTTGGCCCACCCAACAGCTTCAACTCTTCTAGGAAAGACTTTCGACCAGGTTTAGGAATGTGATTAATGGGAATTTTTCACCTTTCTTCCAGAAGAAATGTCTGAAGGAAAAACTCAAAAAGTACTGATGTTGGACAAGAACAACAGTCTAATCAGGCTGAGGTCAGTCAAGTTCCTTCAAACCAAACTCGCTCATCCATTATTGGAAGACCTAGGGGTGTCCAAATGCTTTTGGCAAGTGCATCTACAATAGGTAATTATCAACTGAAAATATCAGAATTATTGTGGCTCAAGCACTGCTATTGCTGCTTCATAATAAAGTGTCCAACTCATAAAACACAAAAAACGCAATTATTTGCTGCATGCACTACAATTTCACTACAGCCTAATCGCCTCGCCTTCAGTGGTCGTTACTGAAACTTTTCACTTTGCTGCATAGAGAATTTATTGTAGCATTAAATCACCTGTATTGTTTACACCAAGTGAAACGTTCCTGCTCAGTAATTGGAAATGTAAGCATAGTGAAAAGTTCCTCACTATCTGCAGCCATATTTAGAAAACAGTGGCGATGACATCAGAACTCTCCACAGCAGAAGACCTGAGCTCTAGCCAACTGAATGTTTTATCTGTAATTAAAATCCTGCATTTCCTCTAACCCCTCCCAACCCTATGTGGTCATTGTGTGTTTGTGTGAGGATGATCCATGAAAAGTTGAACTAATTAACAGAAATATTAAGCAACAAGCTAACATGTTTGCTTCTGTGAAATTGCAGTTTAATCACAGAAGGCTTAAAATCACTTTTATTTTATTCATCTAGAAACAGGAAATGACAAGAGGATGTTAGCTGACTAGAAAAACATCATGACTGATAGAGAACAATAAGGCTGACTGCAACAATGTGGAGGTTAGGTTACAAACTGAGAACATGCCGACTTATCTAAATTAAAGAAACATCTTAATTTAAAATACTTTAATAGAAATGATATCTTTTCCAATACTTTCTCATTCAGTCTTTCTACTCCACTGTGAATAATATCGTTATAAATTGATGTAAAGTACTCCACTAAGACACTTTTTATGGTAACTTCTTTACTCCTGAATGCAATAAAGACACATAAAGTTATGAAGCTGCCCTCTCAGCATTTAGGAAGGCGGAGGCAGGCTGCAGCTAAAACCGGCAGTGACCTCATCAATCAGCAGCTGGTCATAAAGAGAAAAAGGATGCACGTGTCTGTTATGTTCACTGATGTTCTATTGCACATCTTCTAGTGTTCCAAAAGACAGGCTAATGCTGGTGCAAAGATAAAAATCTACAGGAGAAGATGAAACACATAACCAGGAAGCTAATGTGTATCCAAAAGGAGACCAGAAGGGACAATTAGGTAATTATAATTGCTGATCTCTGATTTTGGGTTGTGAAAAGTGACACGTTTCCTTTCCTAGTTTGTTCTGACTTGATGCTATAACTCATAAGTCAGAATAATATCAAACTGCAGCACTAGAAACAATGAGCTGGTGCATTAGGTCAGACACAGCATACAGTAGCAATTATAAATTTGTAGGAACCATAAAGTTCTCAGGTTGCAAAGGTTTACCCGTTTTAATTTATGGTGCAATATTTAATAATCATCCTGTGTGTATTTGCCACGATAAAGCTGCAGTAAAGAAAATCCCAACAGGATATCTTTTGCTTATCACAACTCATTCCAAACACTTCCATTACAAAATAAAAAAATGTTTAAAACACACACAGTTCCTCAACTAATTAGAAAAAATCTACTTCTGTTTACAATCCTTTAAGGTTAATATGCTGAAAACAATAACTGTCTGGCACTGTTAATAATAACAAAGGTACTTTTCTTATTACTTTAACATTTAAAAAGTCCCACAGGGATCAATTTTCGGGTCCCTTCTGTTCAGTTTATTTTTGTTGTCACATTTTAAAATTATGTTTATATTTATGTATTTGGCAGATGCTTTTGTCCAAAGCGATTTACAAATAAGAATGTAACATTCAGTTAATATCAAAGCTACTTAGAGGGAAAAACACTAGTCAGGTTCTCTCAGAGATGACAGTACAGAAATAGTGCAAACATAGAAGGAAGTGCACAAAGAGGTACTGTAGTGTCGGGAAAGGGAAGTATAGGATAGGCACCAGTGACAAGATACTCCGATAACTAACAAAAAAAGTTTTGCTTTTCTTCCTCCATTCTTGTGTTTTAGTCCAATGCCGCCACACATTTGCAATTCATTCAAAATGCTGCGAACACTGATTCACACTGCTCATTAAACCATTAAATCAAGGCTATGTTTTACTGTCTCAGTGATCCAAGTCTGAAATACACACTCTATCTGAAATATTAGAGTCCCAGACCTATCAGATCTGCAGGGACTGGTCAACAAGCGGTGCTCAGAGATCAAGCCAAACATGGAGAAATGGCTTCCAGCCATCAAGCTGCCAACTGCTGGAACAAATATAAACCCAACCGTAGCCATTTTGCATACAGATTATTTTGTTTTCCACTGCTTTTACCTATTCTATAAATTCTTATCTAGACCTACTTCTGCTTCTACTTAACTTGTCAGCACATCTACATATTTAATCTATACGTCTCTGCTTAGTTTTATAATTTGTCAGTTAAACGCTTTGTTAAACTCGGCACAACAGAATTAATAACCTGCAGAAGAGAATTAAAAAGTCTAGATTAATTAAATTAGGAAGCCTGAAGGGAGGTAAAAGACAGCCGTTATATTTCTCACAAAAAATGTTGTTCAAATGATGAATTATGGTCACTTGCAGCCTTGAACATAAATACATGCAGCTTGACGGCAACAAATGCCGTTTTCATCACAGTGGAAATTATTTTATTGATTAATCAATTAGGTTTTCATTGGTTAATTTAATTCTAATTGAAAATAAAGTTAGTATTTCTTGTCCAAATATTCAAAGACATTCAGTCTAGTGCTAAATTCATTAAGTGGAGTTTAAAAAATGTCTACCTTAACCTTCTCAATTAAGAGTCTAAACAACAACAATAATTGCTGTTTAGACTTGCATCTTGCATCTGTTGGATAATCAAAGGTTTATTATTTATTATTATTAAAAAGCACGGCCACCCAGTTTTAATGGTAAAATAATTTGAAAACAGCGATACTGCTGGATATTTATACAGTAACCATTAAAACCAGTAACTGTTTCATCCCATGTCATTATAGTGTTTGAACAGTTTGCCTTTGAACTCAGCAAAAGTACTGGTATAGGTGGATCTCAGCTATCCAATTATATTCATTACCCTGAATCCCTGAGAGCCCTCGTTCCGGGTCGGCATTCCTTCACTTAATCACCATGAGCAATCATTTATTGTGGACATGAGCACTTCCTGTCATTCAGCTTTAGTCCAAACTATCCAGTCAGTGAGGTGATTTGGTTTCTGGATCTTAAAGACGACAATTCCATTCTTAACTTCAGTGAAGAAGACAAAAACCAACAACATCCATAACAGGATTCCTGCAAGACCTCATTGGGAAATAGGTGTCTGAATGATGTGCAGCTGCTTTAAACTGTTTTTCAGTCGATACGTTTTTACGCCATTATGGAAAAATAAACAAAATGTTAATTAGCAGTGAAAGAGCTCAGGCCAGTTTCGTATTTAAAATGAGCAGGACAGCCAGCAAGAATGATATGACTTTTACTCATTTCCTGCCCTTTAATCAACATAATATACAGTCTGTTTGAACTGTAAAATTCAGATTACAGATCTTGTCATTCAAATATATATTTTAAAAAGAATAAACAAAATGTGGTACTTGAGTCCAGCAGCACAAACAGAATAAACACAAAGTAATTTTTAAAAAGGCCCAATAAATATCAATGAAAAATATAATTAAACTTAATGTTGTGGTTTTCACTTAAATTAATTTAGCATATAAAACATTGATGCTATAATATTTTGACAAAAAAAAAACAATGCATGAAGATTTTAATTTAAGCCTAAATTAGCCAATAAAATAACATTCAGGATCTCATTTCTTTATTTCTCTAAAGATTTTAGTCTTTTTGTGAAGACCTTTTTATTGAATACATTTATAGTTACTTTATTTTTTTCCCACAATCTTTGTTCTTCTTACATTAAAATACTGCAGTACGTTCCTGTTGCAATATATTTAGTCAACTGTCTGATGAAGTCATTCAAAAGCAGAGTCACGTCATCTGAAAGATGCTAATTGTGGATTCAGTCTGCTACTTCCTTCTGAATCTGACACAAATGGTTCAGATATTCATTTTTAAGTCAGATTTTTTTCTTATTCAAACAAAAAAAGCTGACTAGTGAATTTTATGTTGCACTAAACTTGGTAAGTACATCATTTTAAGTGTAAACAAAACGCAATATTCTCCAAAGTTTCGTTCTTTCTGAATTTATAATCATTTTAAAGCTTTAATTTCACCCCGAAGGCCTCATTTTCACACACAACCAATTATTCTGACTGGTGTCTAAGAAAAACTTCACATGTGACACCAGAGACGACAAACGGCCATTAAAACAGGAAGGAGCTGGTTCTGTTACGCTCAGTTCTGACACCTGACCTTTCCGGCTGCAGCGTTCATTAGCCGCAACGCGACCTATGGCCGTGTCAAACTGGAGCCACTGATGTCGAGGTGACACAAAGCAGGTCAGTTCGGAGGGCGAATATCACACGTTTAACACAACATCAAGAACTGTACCCTGCACAGAATTTACTGGAAGTTTGATGCATTTAAGCCCAATCTGAATTCTCATCATACCCAAAACACAAACCATGATGTTAGAATGTGTCCTCTGAAGAACTGGGTTTAGTCTCTTTATATTACATAATGGAAACGGGTCACCTGGTTTTGTTTAAAGTTTCTCCAAGTTCACCTTTCAGTTCAGAGCTTCACTACTGAACCAGAAACACTTAGATCCCTATTACTCTACCCATATGCACATCACAGATGCTAACAATGTTCACAGCTTCACCTAATTTAATTTTTTTTTTAATGGATGAACAGATGCTGAATATAATTATATTTCATTTATACACCATTAGCTCCTTACATTCACCTGCAGTGTTAAGGCAGTGCCTTCATTGTTCTTGTTTTATTCCACAATGGTCACAATATCATATTGTTTGGTACGTGCAAAGTCATTAATCTAAATTAGACGTTTAAAATTCAAAAGCAAAAGTGTGTTAACAGTAAAGATCGTTGTTGCTGGTATTAATATACAAAAACTTTCAGAATAAAAGCATGCTTGTATATAAACTCTTATAATAACACCAACTACCACTGGGTAAAGTACAAACACTGAAACAATTAAAAATAAAACAAACAGCCATTTTTTTTATCCATTTATCATTACTTTTTCCATGTATTGTAATAAATATGTTCAAATAAGCTTGCAAATAAGTTGATTTTTTAAAGACCACCTCAATATTTGGTGTTTCATGGTCCACAGTGGGATCTCAACCCCAACGTTGGGAACAACTGGTTTTTAAAGTTTTCCAAAAAAATAACCGACAGAGAAGCACTAGTTTGGAGCTCAAATATAACTTCTAAAAGTATGGTTTAAATGCATGATAGTGTGTTCTCAGATTCCTTAATATACTGATATTTTGAGCTGATGCATTTCACTACCATTTTATTATGTATTATTTTTATTAAACTAGTGTGAAAGTTTGCAGTGGCATCAGGGAGGAAGAACATGTTGGAGTACAATAAAATGCAGCACCAGTTATGGAATAATATAACATTACAGTTTTTGTCTCAGAACAGTTTCATCTCAAAAATCTCCATGTCTGAACCTCATTAATCCCTGATTATGTTGATTTAATCCATAAACATGTCATGAATAAAATGGCCAAAAGCCTCAAATAACCAGAGTTTGATGAATCTCTCTAAATATCAGAAACATCAGCAGAAGAAGGTTAACTCCCATCGTCCCTCCTGTTTTGAAGCCATGAACTCCATTGCAGCATGAATTAAATATAACCCAAACACAGTTACTGAAAAGCAAAACTATCTGATCAAACAGGGAAGAAAGAAGTTTATCAGACTAGACGATTTCCTGGATTCAATGCTTCAAAGCATTAGGATTCATAATCAAAGTGAAAGTTCACAATTTTAAAGGAACTCACAGATCAATGCTTTATTTGATTACTTGTCTTAATGTTCAAAGAAAACTCTGAAGTTATTTGGTACCAAAATTTTTCTCTCTTTCATCACATTCAGTCTCCCATCCCTCCCCCTGTCCTCTAAGAGGACATTTTTACTCTGTCTGGATTACTTGTCCTACTTGGCGCTGGGTGTCCTGGTGGGGCGAGAATTTATTTCCTCTAGTGGAGCCTTGATTTAAAGCACTCAGGTCAACTTGATTCTGGGTCGTCGTCTCTCTTGTCGTAACGAACCAGGGCGGAGGTAGAAAAGCGTGCTGCATGTGGAGAAAAGCGAGGCGTTAAAGCGCCAGCGCGATGCATTCACTGACCGGGTGCATTCAGAAAATAAATAAGGAGTCAAACTAGTAATGTTTTTACTCTTAAGCATGCCATATTTCAGAATATGCAGGAATAAGCTCTTAATTACCCAAAGGCTTACAGAAGCTGTTTACTACATGCTTTTAATAATCCTAAACCAGCAATCTCAGCATTTATCTGTGTTTCTCTACCAAGACTGATCCCACAGGACCTACTGACCAACATGTAACTGGTCAATGTTTTAATCACTGCAGCACAGATGCCTCTGAACTGATGCAAAGTCTAAATCCTAGTCCTGAAGGATCCAGCTCTGAGCTTATTATTTTAATTTGTGCAACAATAAACTTTGTGTGAAGTTAATTTGCTAGATGTGAATAAGAAGTTCCCAAAATAAGTTCAATATCAACCCAAACTATTTTTCTTTAGCAGGGGAAATGTTTCTCAATCAATCATAACGTACCGGTCTCTTTAGATATTTTGTTTTGGATTTTTATTTGCGGAGAAGACTAACACCCCCTTTCACATTGGACTAAATCCCTGCTTGGCAACGTGACTGGATTGTGACAGAATTACCTTCAGTGTGAAGGCAATCATGACACTACAGCAACACTTTTAGTACAAAAAAATATGTTTTTCTCTGCTATTTTTTACGCACCCCATATGCTCTCCTGCAGCCTCACCAGGCTCAGCAACTTCCCACAAAGACCCAGTCATTTACACCTACGGTCGCACCGCACCGCACCCCGGTCCAGTCCTGGCCTGACTCAGACCACCTCTGCACAAATCTACTGTGAGATGGGGAAACAGCCTAGGCATGAGGCAAGCAAGGTCATGCACACAGGCTAGTTTATAGATGCACTGCTGCACCTCAAAGCTCCACCCAAGACCCTGATATGCTGCCACCATGTTGGACTACATGGTGACAAAAATGATACATCCCACCCTGGTAATAAAAAAAAGCGTTAAAACTCTCAGAGTTCAACAGTCTGGTCCTGAGAGCATATGCAGGTCGTCACCAGTCATTAACTCAAATAGGCATCCAGTAGTGCTCTGAAGAGGCATTAAAGCAACAGCTTTCATTATCACATGCCTTCACTTAATAGCCTATTTGCCACATTATAGGAGAACATCATTTTATGGTTGGATAAATTAAAGAAGTAAAAATATCAAGGAGCAACAGTTTGGAAGCCCTGGTAGCTCGTTTGCTGATGCATGCACTCTGTACAATGGCTGTCCTGTTGTGTGTTAATAATGGATTCAGTGTGACCTTTTCTAATATTCTTATACCACACTAATTTCATTTTCCTCTTGTCGCCATTTGTTAGACTAGAAATCTGGCAAAGAAGAATGTAACTAAGCAGAAATGACTCATAAGCACCTAGCTTATCTTTATCCATGCAGACGGAGGGAAGTCTTGATCTGCTGATGAATCCTTCCAAATAAATACCTGTTTACCGTGTGAATTACCAAAATAATATCCTCCTCACGTGGTCACATGGTCTGTCTCACCTTCCAGAAAGTAAAACAGAAACTAAACTAGTCCTAACAAACCCAGATAAAACATCTACAGACATTTTTAAATACAGCCTTTCCTGCTTTGTTTACATTCCCGTTTGCTGGCTTGAAGGCCTTTGCAGGATAAATGTCAGAATAAAAAAATTACGAGAAGCAGTGTTCAGTTTGTAAACACCGAATGCCAAGATCTGGTCCAACTAAAGCATTAGTGATGAAAGCCTTTCTGTTTATCATTGTCTGGTGGTGGTGTGGCTCAGCTCGGCAGCAGGAAGCAGCAGTTCAAAGGACAGCGCCAGGTGAAGTCTGACGAGCACAACGGTGTCTTTAATCAGTCTTCCTGCCTTATCTGCAGCAGAGAGCTGGGACCACAGGCTCTGTTCGCCTGGAGCCGAGGCTGATGTTGCTTTATCATGCATGCACATCTACTCTCTTGTGAAAACAAGAATAAAGGCTTTGTGGAACGCTGCATGCATACTTTCTATGTGACCGGGAGACATCCCACCACAGTAGAGGCACTGCTAGTGTTCTCTTGAATCAAATGAATTTTGTTTTATTTAAGCTTCTTCTCATTTCACGACCCATCCTACAAGGGAGTTGCATCAGGTTGCTTCAAACTCAATTTGAATACGTTTAAATGAGTCTTTTTTACACAAATTGACAGAAAAAAATCCAGAAATTTTAATGAAATATTAACTATGTGCTTTAGTATAAAACAGGTTGAAAGCACTAGAGCGGTGTTGGAGTTTATTTAGTGATTTTCTTTTCAGTCAGTACTGGGGATGTAGTGAGAAACTTCACCCCCAAAACGAGCTCAGACTAGTACACACACACACACACACACACACACTGTAAACAGAATATATATAACCTGGCTATATTGTTGTTCATTGGGGAAATTCAGGTGTACCAGCAGCAAAGTGACTGACAAGTCGAAGCATGCAGATTCACACATTTGAAGCAATAAAAAATTATAAAATACAGTACAATCATTAAAAATTGCATACTCAGACACACAAAAAAAGTTGAACTGAGTAGGATTATTGTTATTATTATAAGACTGAGCTCAGACTTTCTCACACTCTGCAAACAGAGCTCACACAGCACACGTGCATGCACACATACAAACACAGCAAACTGACAGAAAAATATAGGCAATTTTAATCCTAATGACTTTTCTTTATTCTGCTATTTGGTCACTAATTATTCAACTTTAAGTCACAAACCACAGATAAACTTCTAACCATCAACTGTTTTGCAGAACATGACAGTGAATATCAAAATTATAACATGTCATCTGTGCTGAAGTTGCCATTATTATTGCACACAACAAATTGTAAGGCAGTGTTCTGAAATATGTCACTGTATTGTGGCCGGTCAATGACTCTATTACATCATCACGGATCGCCTATAATGGAAAACAATTTCTTAGGTAATTTCCTGTTTCTTATTGTCTACAATACCACTTGTAACCTTTAATATTCTGTTGTTGTATTTTTTATCTGTTTGCTTTCTTTCTTGCTGATAAGAGCCATCAGTGATACGGTTAATCAGCCGACAAACAGGAAAAGGACGATTTTCATTTCGACCAGCTTGAATGGCAACCGGCAGATCAGGCACTCAAAAATCCAATTTGGTTTCCACTCAGGCGACTGCAGCGTTTTCATGTCGGCCCCACAGGCTCTCAGGAGCACAAGGTGTCTTTATATTGAAAGTTTTTACTGAATAAGACAGTTACCAATTTGTAAGATGTCCATCTACTTTCTACACCTGCTTTTATCGTTTTCTGTTTCGTTGAATGCATTTTTTTTTTTTTCGTTTTAAAAAGTTGGTGAAAACCTATGATTTTGTGTAAAATAATGTGAATCTGATCAAATGTTCACTCATCTATGTGAACACATCATTGTACTTCAAATACAAATTAATCATGTGAATTCTTGCCATCTCCTGTAGCAGTAAGAGAACAGTAATGTTCATACTGTTCTGGTCTGCATCCCCTGTATTTAGTTATTTAAGCTGCTCAATCAGCCATAGAAAACATTTTAAAATTACCTACAGTAAATATGTGACAATAAATGCTATGTTAAACAGAAATACGAAAAACACATCAGCTTTTTCAGTACCGATATTTGGGCTTTATGGATCGGTCGATACCCGATATCCACAGATATTGTACATTGTAATATCAGACATAATAAACCTCAAACATAATATAACTTGGACAAGAAACCCCTCTTAATGCTCTAACGTGTGTAATTTGTGAGTTACATGTAAAGTAATGCAGTTTCCACATTATGTAGTAAATAATGTTGGATCCAGTATCGGCCAATTAAAAGGCCTGGATCGGCACCGATATCCAGTATCGTATCGGTGCATCCCTATCAGAAACACAATCAGCATGTTGAAGCTTTACAAAAAATTGCAAAGAAGCAATAAATGTAGTTCTTTTGAGCTGAAGCCAGCTGCCTGTGTTCCTGTTTTACAGTCCATTAGGCTAAAACTAAAGGAATATAATTCACCTCCACTATAGCAAAAACTCATGATCCGTCATATAAAAAAAACTATTATTCTCCTTACTCTGATTTAGTACATAAGCTCAATTCTCTGTATTCTACCTTTTTTTAAAGCTTTATTTCATGTGTTGCTTTCAGTTACATCAGAAGAATTCAGCACGAGGGGGTATTACAAAAGAAAACGACCGGCTTAAAGCTTTCAAAAGGAGATCCAGAGCACTGATCTTCTTTCCATTACCTCAAGTTTTAATTGGGTACACATCTGATTTTTTTTTTTTTTTTTTTCCATAACAGTACTTTGAATGTTTGTGTGGGCGTTTGTATAAAAGAAGCAGGGAAAACTTGACCAGCAGTGTCTCTGCCCATGTGTAGGACCTGCTGTCCCGTTTCTGTCCAGGGTGGGCTTACTCAGCTGTCTGATCCACACCAGCCAGCAAGTTGTGTTTATGTTAGATTTATCTGTCTGTTTATTTTCAAAAAGGGTTTGACTGCGACATGCCTCGGTCTTGAGGTTCCAGCCACCCCTCTGTTGCAGTAAATCAGGTCACTCGGGGGCTGCTGCAGGAAATATTTTCAGTTTTTATGTTTCTCGTTTTCCTCTGAATTGTTCCTCCTACTCTTTTTCTTTTTTCCCCTCTGCAGCCACTTCTCACTCAGTGTGTTTAGAGATCTCCCTCAGCGTTGAGTCATTTCACTGCCTAATGACGGTTTGAGTTCTCGGCTAAGACCCAGTCAGACTAAACAAGGCTTAAACACAGCCAGCCTGCAGTAAGTGTCACTTCTAATCCACTACTAAACCGAGATGGGTGCGCAGTCAGCTTGCAGTAACTGCAGGCACTGAGAGAACAGGAGTAGGAACCACGCACACGGATATCTCCATCCCATCTCTCTGGAAAATGAAGATCTATTTGTTAGATTCAGAGAAACAAAAAAAGGGATGAGAGTATGCTGTAGAGTTTCACAATCTGTTCATGCTGCTGGCCAATCGGATTTTAATAGAAGCTGAGTGGGCTTATTAAAGGATCATTCTGGTTTATTTCAGCACATGTATTCTCATTTGTTTATTGTGGTTAGTAGGATTTATGTACCAAGACTCTAACTCTACTGTGTAGATGTACAGTAGATACACAATCAGCTTCTACGTAAAAAAAAAAAAAAAAACATTTTGTGTCTTGTTCAGAACTGAGGAGGTCTTTATTGGCTCTTTATGAGTACAAGGTCTCTTTGATGTCTGTGATGTTGGCAGTGAAGGGGGGTTAGCTCTCATAAGCAGCATGGAAAGATGTTCATCAACCAGACTTGTTTCTGCACATTCTGTGGACAATTGATCAGATTTGGATCTGTGGGCTTCAAAGTCCAGGCCAACACTTTTTTGTGTTTCTCGAGAAGTTTTTACATCGTGACTGGAAGCATCGTCACGTTGAGAGGATGCACCATTACAGAGTATAGCCTTTCAAAAATAGCCACACATTAACTAAATTACTTACTTCTACTCTAAGGTTTTTTTTCCCCCGTGGATCTGAAACCAGGGTCATTGTGTTTATGTTTGAATTTAGACAGAGATGTCTCCCTTAATGTTTCTAAACAGTCTGAGGAATAATGTTAACACACTGCAAACCACGATGGATTAGAGGAAGTTCACTTCTGCTGCTTTTATATAAAATATGTCAGAGTGAAAATCTATTTACAGGTCTGCACTCGGGTGTTCTGGCTTTTATTTGTCCCTGAAGGCTCTTTATTCTCATTATTGTCGTTATTTTCTTTAGTTTCAAAGCTCAGTTGAACACCAGAGTTTGGGGTATGCTCTGTAACTTTACAGCTTTATCCTTAATAAGAAGAAACACAAAGGACATGCCATAAAAACACTTGCAGGTACATTTTCATGCTTGTTTTAACGCGTAATTAATTAAAACGCTCTCCCCGTTTAGTTTTATCATTAAAAACACCTGAACACAAAAAGCAGTTCATTTTAAACTCCTGTGTGATTTGTGTGGAGCCACAAGGCAATACCAATGCTTCAAAAGTAATATTCAAACATCATTTCATGGTCATTTTCTACCTTTTAACGTTTTTATTCTTCCTACTTGTTACTGAACAGTAGGCATCACTACAACGAAAATAACACAGGTGCAGGAATGTCAGCAGAAAAGTTACACATGATGGCAGGAACTAAATATGCAGTTTTTTACTCAGTATTTGATGCAGTTTTTTGAAACCTGTGTATGCCTTTAACCTTATTACTGCCCAACCCTTGTGTTATAATAAAAATAATGTAGTAATCAAAGGAACTGAAACATTGGACTAAAGCAAGACAATAAATCACAGCAGTGGAGAAGTCACCACGTTGCTGTATTTGTGGCAAATTTGTCCTTTTTACGAATTAAAGCTGCAACTACTATGATTGAAATATTCAAATAAATTTGTTATCATAAATATTTAGAGTTTCTGCACTTTAAGCATCTGAGCTGCAGAGCAAAACTCATCAAAAAAACATAACGTACAAGTTAGGAAAACATTAAAGGTCAATAATGTGCAAGTGCATGCATGTATAAGTGTGTATGAGTGTGTGTTTACATAGCGGGTTGTAAGGATGCTAAAAATTGGGCAAAAACAACTCTTGCACAAGCATTTTCTCACATATGCAAGGTCTGTGGAGAACTACTGTAGCTTCTGAAGAATACAAACCACAAAATGCTTGTACCAACACACACACAGACACACACACACACACACACACACACACACATTGTTACTGCAGCCTTGGCACAGCCAGGCACAGCCAAGCATGCAAGCATGTGGTCTGTTTTAGACCAATGGGTGCAGACAGAGAGGCAAGACAGAGCAAACTAGACATTAAAGGGCCCATCTCAAACAAAACACACACACTAACAGACTGATGCAACGACACTTTTAGTCCCGGATGAATTTTGCCTTTGAAGTTCAACAGCTGTGTTCATCAAATGTAGGAAGAATATTCCTCACCGGGAGAGAAGAAATCTTTATAAACAGAAGAATCGTTTACAGGTTAAAACCAGCTGCAAAGCAAAACTTTAAGAGGAAATAAAAGAGACTATGATTTTATGTGCACAAGAGGACCCATGTGCTTCGGTCAAACTAGACCAGAGAGGCTTGTTGTGCTTTACACAATGAGAGGAAAAAACTCTTTCAATCGCCCCTCAGTCAAACACCTTCCTAAACAAAGAGCACAAGCCTCAGACTCCATGAGCTCACTTCCTTTCACTGACTTGCTTCACCAACTCTGACTGGTGGCTCCATTTCTGCAACAGAAGCTTCACACACAAACATGCTATGAGCTGTGCAAACACTGCCAGCTCAGAAAAAGATGCAACACTGTGAAGTCCAGAGGACACTGAAGGTGCATGCTTTGCTTTATTGATAACACCCCAAAGTGCTGCACAGACGTCAGTGTGCAGGTGTTTAGAGTAGAAATGTTCCCTTTATACAGTGAAAAATGGTTTACTCGTAAGGTTGCTGAGTTTGTGTTTTTAAAGAGTTACTACACCTTCAACATCAGCTAAAACCCTCTCTGTCTGCATATTTAGAGACGAAGAAGAAACGTGAAATTGATACAGGAGGGAAAACTTTTTTCTTTTATTTTGCAGTGTGTAGCACATGTAGGAAACGGACACCGAGTGTAACCTGGATATAGATGTAGGGCATAAAGTCAAAGATAACCACCAATTAGAAGCTTCTGTCAGGCTCTCTTCTCAGCTGAACGGTCCGGGAGTCTGGTGGAGCTTCAAGAGTCACTAGAGACACTTTGATGGGGCTAACAGCTCTTCTACTGTCTGTCGGTTGAGGGGTGATGGAACATAAACTGAGCTGTTGAGTCAAAGCTAAAAGTCCACATCTGGACATGAAGTTTTACCAACAAATCTGCAAATAAAAAACTGCTTAATCTAAAAATGTTGGCTAAATAAATAAGCTGATTTTTGTGGTTTTATTTCTGTGGGCGGTCACATCAGCGGTGCGTGTGTATCCCAGCATGCATCAGCCAGAAGGGTGCACCAATATGTTTACAAGTCACTTCCTTATTTACTCCGCTGGAGCCAACCAAATCAGAGATTATCAGTAACTTGTGCTGAGTGGCACCACTACTACACAACTCACTGTTGCAAGAAAGAGGGATTAAGTCTAATCAGATCAAACTAAAGCTAGACGCAGAAGACAGAGAAGATTTTTAATGCAGGAATAAAATATGTCATTACACTTTCTGATTTTAGGATATTTGGCTCTTCCATCTGGGACAAGTTTTTTATGCATAATAAAATTATATTTTAATTATTTTTGTGACTTTAATTCAGTCACAAAACAAAATAAGTTATCTTCAACCTGAACTGAACAATTACACATAATAAAAATGTGGACTTTAAAGGTCTTTACGGAGGTCTAATAGCTGCCCAGAGATTTGCCCGTCTCGGTAATAACGCCACGGATTAGCAGACAGCGCCTGCTCAGTAGCCGTAATCAGATCACTGATCCAGTATAATCTTTTCTTCTTCTTTTTTTTTTTTTTTGATAGTAAGCAAAGATTTTGGTTTCAGGCACGGCTCAGAGGACATATTAAGCAACAGGAGGAAGAGATTTTTCTACAGTTCATACTAAACTGTAGATGAGTGAAAACAAATCTTTGTGGATTTGAGTTGATTTGCTGTAAAGGTCCTGAAGTAAACAAACCATAAAGTGGGGCCGGTGTCTTTCACCATGTCTCCAAGGCAACTTGTGTTTCAATAATTTATGAACCACAGCCAGATCACCGTGGTGGAATAATTAAACATCAGTGAAGCCACACAACTACAGAGAACATAATGTGGAAGCAGCTTATCAGTGAAAGGGGAGTAGTGAAGGAGAGCAGCGGGACTCCTCAGAGATCAGAGACGACTCACTCAGACACTCAGAGGAATCTAATTTTGTTATTACAAGATAGCATATGAAGCCTAATGATTTACTGCTGAAAGACAAGCAACTAGCATCTGCAGTCCTGAAGAGTTTGTGTGTATTATTTAATTAAAAACAACGCAATAAAAAGTTCTGCTAAAACATCTGTTACTGTGCTTGATGTCAACTAATATGTACTTCATATTCCTTTTGGAAAGAATGAATCAGTGCTGAAACAATTTTAAAGAGAAAGTCTCCATCAGCAAAGCGTCGGTTTCAGTTTTCTTGCACAAGCAGGCACTAACTTGTGAATGCGACCACAAGTGGGTCTATAAATCTGTCGCTGACTTAAAAGTCTCAGTTCGCTGAAAGGAACCGGTGCAGGTTTTTAAGCGTTTTTTAAAAAGTTGATCAAATGAATTATATTAATTGCTCTTTATATATTGATTTTTCTTTAACTAATAGCACATGCCTGCATAAAGCCCAAAATCAAACATCAGCTAAACACACACTATGTTCTACCCATATCCTGTCTCACTTTGAGCTGGTACTGCTAAACCCTCATCCTGATAGATCACTTTGTTATTTTTGCATTAAGAGTTTCATACATCAACACCACATGTCGACTGAACACATACTATACAATCCCCAAGCCTTGAGCATAGCACACAGGCTGCATAATGATGTTTTTTGTAATCATAAATCATAAAATGTGCCCATGTTCTGATCTGGGCCTGCAGCCATTATGTCCAAGTATTTGCATGTTCGCATGCACCAACGTCCACCATCTAAATGTACATGTACAGTAGGATTGCAAGCATGAAGGCTGATTGTGGTTTGAGCTAACAGTTGGTGCAGATGCAGAGAAAAACAGCAAAGAAAGCACTCAGGACAGCTCCACACATCAAACATTTAACAGGCCTTTGCAGCCACATGTCCCAACAAAGTGCACGTCGACTAGTGAGACCAACACAGCTGAGGGTGCTTTGTGCACGCTGGAGTGTGAGCATTAGGTGGTGTGTTCGGATACGACAGCAACATGAATTTGACATATCTGATGCACGCCTGCTTTTTCTCTTAAAAAATCTCAGATTAAATCAGTTTGTAAGTATTTCCTGTTTTGTCTTTTTTATGCCTGCAACGAGTAACAATAACATTTTTGTTGATCAGCCACAAGTTCTGCTATAACCTCCTCTGTTGGTTTTATGGTGCGCTTCATTAAAACTTACTATCATTCTCTTATGTTTTCATGGCTCAAAGAAAAATTTATTCCATCTAGCTCTCATGATGAAACGCTCAACTCCTAATATTCCACCGACCAGATTTCAGTCTGTAAATATTGACTCTGACATCATGGGTTTAATTGCAAAGACCCAGCACTGCTGTCAGCCCATTTGGGTCGGAAGCCAAATCATTTGTTGGTTGCTATTTGTTAATTAAAGCAAAAATCTGGCAACAGAAGGGACAGGGATTTAGATTAATATGGAAAAACAAACCGCATGCATTGTGTTCTTTATATGCCATGATATCAGTTAATAACATAAATGTATCAGGTTTTATGTCCTTCTCTTATGTAATGACTAAATATTTGCGTACAAACAGGAGGAAATAGGTTTTAGTCTAAATTGGCTGACGGCGATAATACACTGGCTTCGCAAGACGAAACGAGATTTTAATACTATGTTTAAGAAAACTTCAAAGACAGAGCACATGCTGGAGAAAAGTCTTTTATTAAGCGCTCTTCGAGCTTTTACCACAAACTTAAATGACTGGTGTCTCTTCTTTGATTTATCACGAGTCTGTTCAGAACTTAAAATGATGCTTTAACTACCTTCTAACTTCTCATTAAAGCTGCATGACTTTTTCAGTGAACCTTCCATAGACATAAAATGAATAAAAATCTCTGCAAATTAAACTTTTCTTAGTAGTATAATTGAATAATGGTTCAGAGAGTAACAATATTATTCTCCAGTCACCTCTGTCACATTTTTATGTTTTTACCAGGTACACAAAATACGCACACAAACACACATGCATAAAGACAGTATGACACACGTGATCTAAAGGTTTTAGGGGCATCTTCACTGCTAACTTATCCAGATGAAGCCATGCTAACTGCAACTGGGTAGCGCTTCAAGATCTTCCATCACCTTGATGTGAAATATCATCACGTTTTAGTATCGCAAACCTCATTACAAGCCAACTGTCTTCACAGTTCGTTTTCTGCACATTACTGTCATGCTGCAATGCAAATTTGGAACCTTTCAAACCACCTACTGCAAGTATATCATCACATTGCAATGGTAATGGTTTAAAAAGTTTTCTTTAGACAAGCTCCACCTTGCAAACCATCTTTCACACAGATGCCAAGGTTGGAGTGGGACTGTTGGGGAATGGTTAAGCGTCTGTCATACAGATTATATAAACACAAAGACCTAAACCCTGCAGGAGAAGATACTTTGAGCTTACCTCTGCAGGGCACATCAGGCTGAGTCCCAGAGAGGTGACACACACTGAGTGACTTCTAAACTGCACCTGGGGATATTTTAAGTTTTCACTGAATTTATGCTGTGTGTACAGCTTGTCCAAACATTGCCTGTTTTGTTTCTGGAGACAAGTTTCTCTTGTATTTTCATTTCTTTGAACAAAAGTTGGAAAAACCAAAACATCAAACACTGTGTTGTTATACAAGCAGGGCTGCTAGAATAACCTATTTAATGAACACATCCTCCCATTTAAAGCACATTTTATTGTGTAAATAAATAATAGGGGAATGAATCACACTCATGTCTGAAATTAGCTCCTTTTTTATTATTTTCTTTTCAATCTCTGCCTAAAGATCATGTTGAATAACCAATTATTTTAAATACACAAATGTGAGCTTCATTCAGCTGATACTATTTATTGTTTTTGTTTACTTTAATTTGTGGTAAACAATAAACCCAAAATGTGGCTGTTAATGTAAATGTAAGTCAAGTAAAATAACGGATTCTGACTTTTAGAGGAAAATTAATCATTTGGATTCAACTGATTAAATAGCTGAGAGGTTAATCGATCATTAGCCCTGTTTACAACACTTCACTCGCATAAACACACACACTAAATCAGAGGTAGTAGATGGATAAACATGACAACTGATACAGCTCAGTACTTCAAACCTCTGAGCATTTCTTATTGCTAATGATTATTCGATCATCTGACCTAATCAATCAAATATGTCAGCATTTGCTGCTCGACACTTCTGAGGATTTATTGAGTTTAGTGTGTTTGAACAAGGCAACATCTGTGCATTTCATTTCTTTACTTACTGGTTTAGAGAGAAATAAAAATCAAACTAAACTTATTAAATGACAAATTTAACAGTAAAGGGATAAAGCCTGCTTCCTCTCTCATTCAAAAGTTTACAAAAACATTGACAATGTTTAGCTCCTAATAAAAAGTAATCGAGCACCGATTAATCGTCCCAGTGATACACATCTCCAAAGTATGAGAGAACATGTGTGGTGGTAGTTTTGGGAGAAGTCGTGTGTCGTTACATGTAGAGACAACATGAAGGAGGAGATGTTACAGCCTCGTCTCAAACCGACTCTCTGGGTCTCCAGGCGCCAGCCAGCAGCGGAAGCGGCGGTTTTCTCCGGCTCAAACTACAGGTTGGTAAACCGTGCGAAAGGCGATAAAGTGAGCTAACAAAAACTGTTCCAACAGGACGAGAGAGCTTCTCTCCTCCAGCCCTGCTTACTGACGCGTTTTCTCCTCTGAGAAGAGAAAATAAACCTCAGCTTCTTCTTCTTCTTCTTCATTCCCCCGAAAACTGGCAGCATGTTTGAATTAGACTCACCTCAGTCCGGGTCGGGATGTTCACATGGAGGCAGGCAGAGAGAGGGCGAAAATATCCGAGAGCCTCAAACTTGTCCCGTTAGTAGAGGCACGGCATTCCTGGCAAGGAAACCTCAGAGTGTGTGTATGTGTGTGTGTGTGTGTGAGAGAGAGAGAGAGAGTGTGTGTGTAAATGTGTGTGTGTCTGCAGGGTCTCCTCGCTTCGAGTCACTCCTTGAGGGCGGGGCTGAGAGGGAGGAGGAGACTGAGGCGAGGCCGCAGCCACAGAGGACTGCAGGGGCGCACATAGAGGGGCCCCATGGGACCACCAGGGAATGGACTTTCCACCCAAAACTTTAAAAATAAACATATGACTGTGTTGTTCTGAATCTATTACAACCCCCCTCCGTTTATTTTATTTATTTATTTTTTGAAAAAGGCTTTAAAGAAACTAAATCTAATCTTTTGTAAAGAAAATGTTTTTGAATATTAAAAAAAAATATATAGCACTTTTATTGAAAGTTGTTTGTCTCGTTTGTCTCTGTGTGGCCCTGCGATGGACTGGCGACCCGTCCAGGGTGTCCCCCGCCTCTCGCCCCTTGACCGCTGGAGATAGGCACCAGCTCCCCCCGCGACCCTCTGTGGAGGACTAAGCGGCTACAGAAAATGGATGGATGGACTTTTATTGAAAGTGAAATGTGCAACCACATTTAAAATACAACACTCCATGGCATAGCATAAAAATACTCTCTAGTGTGTCAAAATCCGGCTGCATGGTGGCGCAGTTGGTTAGCACTGTTGCCTCGCAGCAAGGAGGTCGTGGGTTCGCGTCCCGGCTCTGCAGCCTCTCTGCGTGGAGTTTGCATGTTCTCCCCGTGTGTGCGTGGGTTTCCTCCGGGTACTCCGGTTTCCTCCCACAGTCCAAAGACATGACTGTCAGGCTAATTGGGCTGGTACATTGTCCTTAGGTGTGAGTGGGTGTGTGGTTGTTTGTCTCGTTCGTCTCTGTGTGGCCCTGCGATGGACTGGCGACCCGTCCAGGGTGTCCCCCGCCTCTCGCCCCTTGACCACTGGAGATAGGCACCAGCTCTCCCGCGACCCTCTGTGGAGGATTAAGCGGCTACAGAAAATGGATGGATGGATGGTGTCAAAATCCAGTCAACTGTTGCAGATCACTTCAATTCTGAGTCACACTCAATTTTGACACGTGAAAGTCCAGATCTGGTATATAAGATGGAACCATTTTTTTTCAGATATGTTTAGAGGAAAAAATACCATCTTATATGAGGAGCAATGCAGTGTTGTAAAGTCTAATTTATTAAATGCAAAGACTACCCTTGATAACACAGTCAAGTAACTTAAGGTTTCATTCACTGACTAAATAAACTTTAAAGAGGCTTGCACAGTAAAAGCTGCAACACTGATGCTGCATTCTGAAACCCATTCATTTGTATTACATGCTCCACTCCAAACTAGCTTTGTACTGTGCAGAGCTTTGCTTGCATATTGTTTGGTGCAGTGAAAATCTTGCAGTTTACACCAAACTGTTCTCTAATGAGCAAAAATGTCTGAAAACAAATCTTTGCTCATCTCATCGTTCTTGTCTCATCACCTTCCTCTTATGCATGCAGGTCAAATGGGGCAGCAGCTATACTCAGAGAGCTCAGACTTACCTCTCACTAGCAACTTTCACCAGCTCCTTCAATGGAATCAAGGTGTTCCCAGGCCAACCTAGAAATATAATCCATTCAGCATATATTGAGTTTGCATCAGGGTCTCCTCCTAGAAGAACATGCATGAAACACCTCCACTTGCAAGCATCCTGGGGGCATTTTGACCACATGGCTGAACCACCTCAAAAAAATTCCCTCAACGTGGAGGAGCAACTCTGACTCACTCATGGATGTCTGAGCTTGAAAATGGTTTTGCTCCCTCTGCAGTTTTTAATGTTGCAGCAAGGTCCTGCCACATTGCTCAGTATCAAGGACATCAAATAAATACACAGATAGCTTGCCACAGTGGGTCCCATATATTTTTCTTGTGATTTTTGTCTTGAAGGGTGCTTTATACATAAAGTTTACTTACTAAAACAAATCTGATTTGAATCTTGTCATTTTAGTATTTTTATAGTGTGAATGCTTGCTGTTATGTTTTATTTACTGTTTTTATCTTATGCTGTTTTACTGTAAAGCACTTTGGTCCTATGCCGGCTGATTTAAAGTTCTTCAGAAATAAAGTTGGACTGAATTGGACTTTGTGGTAAAGTGAAACTAGTGCTTGATTTTCAACGTCCCAACTGGCTTTCAAGATGTAATGATTGAAAATTTCCCCAACATTATGAGTCCTTTATAAGACATTCATGTCAACTGTTTTCACTAACATCCTGCAATACAATTTTCCCTAAATGTTAAAGACTGATGCCAAATGGAATATGGTGGAGTACAGTATCAAACTAGACATTACATTAGTTGATAAAGCTTTGAAATTGTTCTTCATAGAGAAAATGCATAACACTGCTGACAGTTTTAATGCACACAATAAAGCTTTTCTTTTTAATGTTGAGCTTTATCAACCAGACGTTCTGTTGCATGAGTTAACGTTTTTAGGCCTTTCAGTAGACGTTCATAATGAGTGTCCCAGATTTCATCCTGAGCTGCCCCACATTAAGAAACATACATCACGCTTTGGCACAAAGAACACATTTATACTTGTCATTCCTTCTCAAAGCAAAACTGCATTGTTGTTGTTGGTTTTTTGTTGCATTTATTGAAAACACTTCACACAAAAAGATGTTCATAACATGAATTTACATCTAAGCAGAAGGTTTGTTAACTCAGAGAAAATCTATTAATAATAATAATAATAATAATAATGCATCAGTTTTATATAGCGCTTTTTAGGGTCACTCAAAGACGCTTTACAGAGTTGCATCATTCATTCACACAGTCATTCTCACCGGTGGTGGTAAACTACGACAGACGTCTGTAGCCACAGCTGCCCTGGGGCAGACTGACAGAGGTGAGGCTGCCATTCTGCACCATCAGCCCGTCTGACCACCACCAACATTCACATTACATTACATCTATGATCTGTTTGCATCTTCATAGGATCATTCCCTGTTTCCCATAATGTCTTGTGATGACTCAAAACTGAGCCATCTTCATTTATCAGATGCATCATTATGTGTAAAGTAATTGCCATAAATCTGGATTTCAAGCTCAAAATCAAAGATCTATATAATAAATTGTTATAAACTTAAATAAAAGTTTAAAATCACAAACTGTATACTAAGAATCCAGGTCAGCCTTAACAGTTGATGGAGCAGCATTGTTCATTCCCCTTTCTCCTCTTGACCCCAATCCTTCTGGTCTTTTAGCAGCTGGAAATGGTGTGCAGGTTTAGGACTTTACTTCTTAAATATTTCACAGATTTGCACTTGCCCCATTTTCTCCAGGAGCTGAAAGAATTGGTTATTTTGTTCATGTTGTCATGAAACACAACCCAAAGTAACAATACAGGGGGAAAGTATTTGTCCGTGTGTTTTGAGGCAAATTTCTTGAAAAAATTAAATGAATTGTAAATCATTTTAAAACATGCTCTGTTTGCCAAAATTGGATGATAAAACTCAAATTTAACAACCATCACTATGCACTGACAATAAAGATTAAATTTCTTACATTTTCAATCACATAAACTTCATCATCAAATTGTGTTTTCAGTGTTTTTCTTTTATTCTCTCACTTTTTTGTGTGAGCACCCAAAAATACGGAGCCCCTCTGGGGACATGGGAAAAAAATTATGCGAGATCCTGAGTTTGTTTTTTGAGATCCTGAGTTTGTTTTTTGAGATCCTGAGTTTGTTTTTCGAGATCCTGAGTTTCATTTGCATTTCTTAATTGGTTTTGTTTTCAGTAAACATTTTTTTAAAGTTCAGTTGAGGGGTCATTGTGTAGAGCAGAGCAAGACCATAATTATCCACTATTTTAAAGGGGGTTTAGTAAAACACCATATCTTTATTCTAAGATCTTGAAAAGGATCATGGCCACAAATGAATTCTTAGCAACTTCAATTAGAATCACTGCAAAATATTAAACAGATTTATTCTTGGTCATTTAGTTGCAGCTGACAAGATTAAAGTGCCCATGACATCAGTTTCCATGTTTTCTGACTTATCTATCATGTTGCAACGTTGAGTTCTCATCTTAAACCTGCCAGAAAGAGCAAAAAACGGCGTCCATCTGTCTCCTAGTACAGCCAGTGAGAAGCTCTTCCAGATTTCAGACCCAGGTTTCAAACAGTTTTTTTCACTCCAGCCCGCTATGAGGTCATAGTGATCCGGACTTGCTTATATGGTAAATTCTCCTCCCACATGCACGTTCATGACAACTGGAGCGAGGCAGTGCCGCCGCCATTGCCCATAGACCGTGTAGTGTTTAGTTTCAGTTTCGTTTCTCTTTCACGCGACGGCACTGCCCCCTGCTGCAGCAGAAGTGTCAGGCTGCCAAATAAGGAGAAACCCAGCAGAACCGGAAGGCGACGCTTTCTTCTGATCTCTGAGTTGCTCGTTAGGAAATAATTACAGCGTATTTTGAGTTATAATGGTGCAACGCTAATCTAGAGGCATCAAAGATTACACCTGTTTAATATAAAGTGATTTAAATATGGAGTCACAGGCACTTTAAATAAAAGAAAAACTTAAACTTCAAAATATGCTTTACAACGAGAGTCCCCTTGTGCTAATAACTCTCTTCAAGTGCCTAACACATATGAAAATCGGGTTTATGTCCTTATTGTTTAGATCAATCTCGAAATAAAAGTCTATACATCTCTCCCACTCATGTGTGTCTTCCATTGCTGCAGTTGTTCCCAAGGTCTCAGGTTTAACCTAGAAGTACTTCAGAGACCTTTGCAGGATCTCCCAAAACAAGCTCAGATCTCAATTTTTTTCCCCCTGTGTCCCCAGAGGGGCTCCATAAAAAATAACTTCTTAAAAGGGAGAGAAAAAATAGATTTTGCATTTAAATGTGTTTTAGTGTGTGCATACTGTATTTGTGAACTTCACATACTACCTGATCTAATCACAAGGTTAAAACTAGTTTTATTAGATTCAGCGTGCAAGCAGGAAAAGAGACACTGTTGTGATTAATGAAAGACGACAGACAGAAAATATCTTTGCTGCTTCAGGAACATCATTTCAGCTGTCTGTTTGTGATAATATTAAAAACTGTTTGTAGATCAGTACAGAGAGAATCTCCTTCTTCCTGCGCTGCGTTTATCCACCCTTCATGTCTTTCTCTCAGTCTTATTGCTGTTGTGTAGAGAATGGATCAGCGCCAATATGGAAAACCATTAAGATGCTAATGTGCTGATGAAGTTGGAGCATGGCTTTTATTATCAACCACTTTTTATAATCAATTTTATATCAATCATATACTAATAATCAAAATTTAGATTAGGTTTTGACTCACCATTCTTTTTATTTAGGTCACCACCACATGTATCTGCCTCCTGCAGCGAGCACAGAGTAAAATCAATGTTTTGAGAGTGACAATGGGCTTCACACTGAGGACAATTAATGCTTAAGTGGATGCCATGTTTCTTAAGGTTGTGCTTTTTTTTTACACCTACAATAGTTGATGGGTTGTTTTTTGCTTTGAATTCTTCACACACACATAGGAACTCCTTTTTCATGTTAGAAAGCAGAGGTGAGGTGTAGCCTATTTAAAATCAGCTTCATATAAGTTCTGTATTTTGCAGCTTTACTCTATATTTCTGTTAATTTGGTCCTTATTGACATGGTAGCAATGCATATTTGTTGGCTGTGCATCCATGATGTGAATCTCTCGTTCCACCACATCCTAAAGGTTCTGGACTGGATTGAGATCTGTGGAGGCGACTGGAGTCCAGTGAACTCATATATTCCAGAGATGATCTGATCTTTGTGACATGGTGCATTATCCTGCTGGAAGTAGCCATTAGAAGATGGGTCCACTGTGGTCATAAAGGGATGGACATGGTCAGCAGCAATACTCAGGCTGTGGTGTTTAAATGATGCTCAGTTAAGTGGCCCAAAGTGGGACAAGAAAGCATCGTCTACACACCAGCCAGCAGGCACCAACAACCATCCCACATTCAGTCACTTTTATTCTTGATGCTCAGTCACTTTGAGATGCTGCCATATAATTGGCTGATTAGATGTTTGTTTCAACATGCAAGTGAGCTGAATCTAATAAAGTAGTTGCAAGCCTATGTGTTAATGTATTTTGAGTGTTGTATGTGTGAGTTCCCTAAATAGTAAAAGCAATCTTCCCATGTTCAGTATATTTACTTATGCAGAAACCATTCACTTGAGTCATTTAACAATTATGCGTCCAATTTAATGAGGCAATTATTTGTTTATTCATCTAGGCCATTTAGAGCTGTATAAATTAGAAAGGTCTGTCATGTCCTAATGTTAGCGAATGTTACAGAGGTGATTGCACATTCCTGTCATAGTTTTATTAAATCTATTAAACAATTTGTTGTTGTAGCTAAATGATAACATCTGACTGTTTCAGAATTCATTTGGGTCTCAAACAGCTGCAGGTCTGGATTAATGGAGAGACGACACCATTAGGGGTGCAAGACTTTATCAACAGTGACACATTTACCGACCCAAACTGGAGGCTTGGAAACTGGCAACTAACTTAATATGATGGTAAATGAATGTCATAATCTATTAATTTACAAAAAAGGAAAAAGTTTTTCACGTTTCATATTAAATCAAACGTGATTCAATCAAAATTTTGTGTTTTAAACTCTGCAAACCCAGAGGCGGATCTAGGGGGGAGGGCCAGTGCACCCCTGACAACAAGCTTGGCCCCCCTGCTAAGTGCATAGTGTTTTAGAATTTTTCCCCTTTAAAAAAG
>SSNR01000002.1:6259530-6302467 GCA_006937965.1 Callopanchax toddi | reverse complement strand
CCCCCCCCCCCCCCCCCCCCGCCACCTCTAATTTTGGTCTAGAACCACCACTGTGCAAACCCATCATGCATCACACTAAAAATTAGAAGTTTTAAAGAAAAAAGGTTATAAATAATGTAAATTTCTGATTTAAAAATAGCTCTGCAGCTTGAGGAGATCCTCAGTGTCCTCTAGAAACACACTGTTGCTTGTGTTTACTGCTTGTATGGATGCAAATCTGACAGCTGCAAATGGCACACTTTGTCCCTCACGGCTCCAAAGGAGGATACATTTCCTGCAGTCGTAGTTTCCTTTTTTTTTTTTTTTTTATAGCAGACAGCCCTAAAAACAACAAAACACTACAGTATGAATGTGACTAATTGGGTGTCAGTAAAAAATTAATGACAGAGAAAATAATACAGCTGATCCAGACTGTAAACAGACTTCCTCATTCCAGATTCCGTGCTCCTTTTCTTCCTGTCAAAGCAGAAACAATATTTTTATCTTGTGATAAAAATTTAAAAGTCTCATTGCTCTCGTTTGAAAGATTTGACACTAAACATGATTATGTTGTAATTCATATTTCAGTAATAATTTTTAAAAAATCTCCTTCTTTAAACTGTATCTCTGCTCTGCTGATCTCAACCAGGAATTCCAAACACGTGTATAAATGACTTCGTATAAAAACCATCGTTTTTGTGTTGAAATAATGTGTTAGTGTCTCTGAAAGTGTATCAAACAATAAGCAGTGAGGCTCTGCAGTGAATGATCTGTGGGAGTTTCTTCAAGGGTTTTGGGTGGAGTTCAGACCCTGACAATGACAGTGCACTTTCAGTGAAGCTTTTAAAACATTCCCTCTGTTCTGATGGAGCCACGGCTGTGAACGCAGCTCTTTTGGTTGCATGCTAAAGATATCAAGTTTGAACAAATTAAATAACATGTTTCCCCTACTCTGCTCACCCAACTTTTAAAAATTATTTTGAAGATAATAGAAACTCCAATCTGATGCACTCTAATATATCTGAGCAATTCCTGCTGCAATAGAGGGACAATAACATAGGGTGTAAAAGACAAATATTTGTCAAAATCGATTAAAATCTCTGTTTTTTAGACGTTATGATAGCTTTTCTCTATCGTTTACCTGCTGATACAATTATCTACATGTGGTACAATACCCCCATCTCCTGGAAAACTTGAGGAATCACATGTATGAAAATGAGAATTATCAATTTGTCATATAATTTAAAAATATGTATATTTTGAAATTTTAAAAAATATGAGACATCGGTTTTGTTATAATTTTACTAACTTTTTTGTGTCATTGTGTGTCCTTTGAGAAAGTTTTCATTACTTAAAAAAACTAAAAACCATTGAAAGGTCAGCTGTAGTTTTCTCACAGAGGCACTAGAGGGCGCTGGTGTAACATCCCAATGGAACTCTGATGGTTGTGAATAAGAGTGGACTGTTAGGGCACCAATAAGTGGAACCTCATTGATTAAAATAGGAAAAACATGTAAATAGATGCAAGTAAACTGAGAGATTTTGAGTTTTTAGGACGATTTAACTTGGTTATTATTTGAAAAGTATTTCTACTACAGCCACAGTTTAAAATATGTTCCCCAGACACGTCTTATTATTACTGAGCAGTTTCTCTACAGGCAAAAAATAAATAAAAAATCAAGCTTTGATAACAAAATATATGTCTGTGACACTTTCCACGCTCTAGAAAAAAAAGGCATCAGTTTTTAGCTGCTATTTTATCATTTACTTGAGGTTTTTAAATATATATTACATAAACTTTATGGTAATGTATTTTATAAAGTACATTTTGTTCTAAAATAAATATTTGCACTTTGTTAGTGTTTTTAAATCCCTCTCGAGCCGGGTAATTCCTGTATCAAATGTCAGCGCAAACTGTGCTGCTGAACTCACAGCCCTCCAATACTTCTTTGTTGTCCAGTTCAAATCAGGTTTAATCCTAAAAGACAGGTTATTACAGTGAAAGGGAAAAAAAAGTTGGTTAAATATAGAAAGGATTTGTTCTCTGCTTGAATAATGTGTATTGTGTGCAAAATTATATAACTATCCTGCTCCTGGTAAAGCTGATGCTTGAAAACTCTCTGCAGAGTTTCGAGTAAAAAAAAAACCTGATGGATGACATCTGGATGTACTGAACACAAACTGCTACTTCCTGCTGGAAATTGAAAGATTGTGTTGGAATTCTGTAAACTTTGGAGTTTTTTAATAACAAATGGGAACCCATTGTGTATATTGACAGAAGAGTTTATTGTAACCAAGACAGAGAAGTTTCACATGCTCCCCTTAACGTGACACAAAAGACAGCAGAAACCTACAGCTTATTGCACATGTTCTGTGCATCAACCATTTTACAGCATTTCAATGAAGCTGTTGTTTTCTTGTCAAGAGTTATGGGAGTGGAGTCAGTCAGTGCTGGAAATTTGTCAAGTCAAAATGTATTTATGAGCACAATTAAAAACAACAAATGTTGATCAAAGTGCTGCACACATTAAAAAAAAACGGTTCCAAATCATAAAAGAAGCAATAAAAGCATGCAAACAAAGCGCGTGCAAGAATAAAAGGCTATTTGTAAAGAAAAAACACTGGTTAAATGAAGATAGCAGACATACCTCAGTCTGGTTTAAATGTCAAGGAATAAAAGTGGGGTTTTAAATGTCGAGTTTTGATGTGAAAGGGTAGCGTGTTCCAGAGTTTAGGTGTTTAAAGACGCGGTGTGCCTGAGTTTGGCCTTTAAAGAAAAGCTAACCTGATTATTAACATGGGTAGAGTTTCACTTCAGCTAGAGTTTCAGTCAATAGCCTCCTTTGTCATGAAGTGGTGCACTATAGGCATCAGTGCATATAAACCAGTCAGCAAACTTTATGTTAAGCAACAGAAAAGTGTGAATCCATTCCAAAAAGCCATTTCTCTTTGACTTCTCATATTGTTGCCGTCACAGGCTGTGCTGCCTCACAGGAAGAAAGGCCATAGTCTAATCTGAAAGCATATTCTCCATCTCCATGGTAACGCACAGCAGCCAAAGGAGGAGGCGGGGGAGTGAGGTGATGACCAGGGGGCATGGCTGATGTGGGACCATGAGATGAAACAATAGCAGGAAAAGAGTGGGATGCTTTACTGGCCTTCTGCAATCTTGAGTGCTGTGTCTGTCCTTTTTTTTCTATCTCAAACAGACACACACACACACACACACACACACACACACACACACCAGACTGTCTGTAAGCAAGCTAAGAGGTCTGCAGCAACAAAAACAGGATGTCAGATGGAATTTATCTGTCCAGGAGGAATCTCTTTCCATGGAACAGCTGCAAACAGTTACAATGCAGGGGGTGGAGCAGGTGAATCACTCAGGGTTTTGAAATATGTTAAGAATTTTGCAGGTTATTACTCTTGGTGTTATGAATGTGTCTGCACATTGAGTGATTTATGCTTTAGCAATGCAACACCTATATAACAGCAGTAGTGAACAAAAGTCATATCTCTGGAGTCTGATTTGCTCAGTTAATGAGTTGCTAAGTTAAAGAACAATAAAGTCAAATCAAGATGCATGGTGAACTGTAACTCCTTGATAAAGGCAGAATACAAAGTGAAACTCAGTCACAAAAATACTTTATGGGATTATCAATAATAAAACTACTTCAGTGATGTGTGTATACTGACAGTTTTTAAATGAACTAGAATTAAATATTCATATTTATTCCTCATCTTTTGTTTTTACAGCTGTTACTTTTAAGTTGATGCCAACAGATGTGAATCAAACAGTTTTGATTTTGCACTACATTGCTTGGATGTTTGCATCTTTACTCATGGAGCCACAGTTACTGGAAAATCTTATGAATTAAGTTGCATGTTGTGGCCTTTGTCAGAGTACAGAACGCATTTTAATGACCCTAAATTTCAGACCTACTGAGATTTTTTTTTTCCATACTGCATTGTTTTAGATGTTCAAGTGCTGTTTAAATTTTTATTGCAAACTGACACCACTCCTTTTAAAATGTCTGCACCAATAAACATAACTCAAATAAGTGCAATAGGTTTCTGTAGGCTGATGCTTCACAGTTGTGTTTGCACTCATTCTCACAGCCTTCCTGCTGTTTTATCAATAAAGTTACTTCTTTTCCAGACAGGAACCAACACAAAGCTATTTAGGTCAAGCTACTCAAGGTCATGCAAATGTTTTCATTTTACAGTCAAATACTCAAGCCTATCAGTTGAAGAGACAATATTATCAGCCCTGCATTTGGTTAAGCTGAATGGTTCGTGCTCTACATAAAGTTTTCGGTGATAAGTCATGCAAGCAATACTTCAAAAATATCTCCAGAATCTCAAAGTAAATGCAAAACTCAACACTTTGTACATTTGCTGAAGTTAAAAGGTCTACTGTACATAAAAACTTGGTCAAAATTTTTAAGGATGTTGAAAGAATTAATTTTAAAATGTTTATAAACTGAATTTAAATTTAAAAATGTCATGACTTTTACTTTTAGTAATGGTGACAATTTCAACTTAAAGATGTGTTGTGATGGTCAACACTTGAGCTTAATTTGTTTTTATCACTTTGAGGTGAGACTATAGGCAAAAAAGAAATCTTGTTTATTATAGAAATACAATGAAAATGTGTATCATATGAACATGAAGAGTATTCTTGTTTGTTAGAAGAACATTTTACTGTTATTTAAATAGTGGTTTAGAATGAAAACAAATGATTTTCAAAATGTTTAATTTAAAAACGTAAAAAGTTAAATGTTTAAATATTTTCACTGAGAAATTAATTCACATATGTGATTCATAAATTTATTAGCAGACACACTGGTCCAGTACTTCAACTAAAATACATTAAAATAGTAGAGAAAATGTATAAGAGTAGTATAAAATGAGTAACAATAGTGTCCGGTGTTTCCAGTACAATAACATACTGTGTATCTTGTGTCACGGGGTCATAATCTTTTTTTTTTTTTTATTATAGAAAACATAGCAAAAATTGACCCTCTAAAATATTGTCTGATTTAATGTGATGAATCAAAATCCTCTAGACCTTTTAGTTTTCAAATGATTGAATAAATAGATACATGTTTAAATAAACACAAATATAACAAACCCTTTATAACTAGTTTATTTTATTATTTTTATGAATAAAAACTAAGTTTCAGTATATAAAATAATAAATAAATAACTTCATAGATGTGTTGCCGAGGAGCTCGACGTGGTGACGTCAGCCGCAAGGTGAGATGTTGGCGGAGAGCAGCAGCGGCATCAGTCTGTCTCATCCCGTCGGATCTCCATCTGGTTGTTGACAGTGCTCACAGCAGGAGTCACCACTTGTGTTATTCCACATGGAAAAAATTTCACTTCACGCTCAGTCGAGCCTTCTCTCACCGTTGGCTGCGACGGTGTTTTTTCAGGTAAGTAAAGAAAATTGGGGATCAGCTATTTCACTTAGTAGCCTAGCTTAACCCATTGTTAAAGCCGGTTAAATTTATTTGATGTAGAAATAAGGTGCCCCTTTGAGGAGAAGGTTATGTGTATTTTTGTTTGAGCGAAGTTGTTTTGTTAGTACATTTATGTGGTTAATCTCTAATTTTTCTGTTTGACTTTTGTTTTTGTTTTTTGGTGAACTACTACTAGCTAAGCGTTTCTGGTTGCTAAGGTGTCAGCACCTGTTGCTATGGGTGTAATCTTTGTGCATACACGTGTGGCTTTGTACGGATGAGAGGGATCTGCTGCTCATTAACCTAAAACTGGTCAAGAACGTGCCTTTTTGTTAACTTTTTTTTCGAAAACATGTCATTAACTGACATGTTTGATCATACAAATAAAGGCGTACAAATATGGGGCGCCGATTGTAAATAATATGTTACCATATTTTACATTTAAACAGCTACATTTGGCCTCATTTAGCTCATAATAACAAAAAATACTGGGGTGAGTTTTTTTGCAGCTACCTTTATTTAGAAATTTGCACTGTTAGGGCTAAATGTTACATACAAAATAATAAACTTTATTTAAAAAAAACATAACTTCAAATAAATAACTGAATGTTTCATCTAAACACTAAGTCAATATATATAATTACAACTATTTATTACTATTAAGTTTTGATTCTAAATATTTAAGTTAGCCTTTATTTATTTAGATGCAATTCTTGATATTTAGGTTGACTTATATATTTTTTAACCTTTGATTATAAGTATTTAGGTTTAATTGGATTTTTTATGAAATAAGCCCAGATATTTATATTAAATATATATTTTTTAAGCAAAGCAAAATTGTTATGACAGTTTAAGGATCTTTAAATCCATGTTACTAAAATACTAAGACTAGTATGTATTTACAGGAAAAACAACAAAACATTAGGATACTGTTGATGGTCAAGAATTCTCTGCTATTTTTTAATTTTTCATTCCTGGAAGGAATACCTAAGCAAATTCAATGATTATTTACATTATTTGTCTTCAGCTGCTTTGCAAGTGTTATTGTCTTCAGTGGGAATCCTTTTGGTAAATTTTTGTTTGTATTAATGCTGATATAAAAGTTTTTATTTTACTGTGATTAGCCATCTGGTTTAGTTTGAAGTTACTGTGGTATTTTTGTAATTTGTCGAGTTCCTAATTTTTCTGCTTGGTGCACTTGAAAAAAGCAAAATTTCAAAATAAATCATTAGAGAGCTAATCCTGCCATGCAATTTTTTTTTAAATAACAGTCATGCCAAAGGGTTTGTATTTGAAATAAAAATACAAGAGTCAGTGTAAAGCACTGTTGCTGTAGTAATCCCATTTAAGGCCATATGGCACGAGAGGAGAATGTTTTCCAGCTGTCATTTTATCTTAAGCCTTGAACAGCTCAGCCAAGCAGCTTCTGTGATACTTTAAAGAACTTTTCCTTGGCACACTTATTTGTTTTGAAAGACACAAAGAGCAATCTGTTTCTGTTAGAAAGATGGATTTACAAATTCATATCATTTTGTCAAAGACAGACTAAAAATGAGGGTAATACTAGAAAGTGTTTCGACTTGACACAACTGCAGATTCAGGCAATGAGGAAATTAAACAGGAAGTAAGATGCACAAGGGAATGTATGCATTAGATAAAACAAAATAAAGCAACACTAATTCAAAACATGAAAAAAAAGTTTTAAATAAATAGACCATAACAGTTCAACTCCAACTTTGATTTGTCACTCATTTAAATGAGTGATAGATATGCTATTAGTCAGCGTTGACAAAGAACTGTCTGTGAAGTGACTCCGTGACAGAGATGTGTTATAGAAGGAAGCTATTTGGTCCTGATTAATGGGAGAGATATGGTTACACACCGCAGATCTTGTTCAGATCATTTATCCTGACTATTATGGTCGGTGTAGGCTTTCAGGAGAGAAGGCTCACGTTTGGTTTTACTGTAAAATTCTAAAGTCAATAGATTGTCAAGCAAGACTTAAGCTCAATGACAGAAGAGCTTTGCAGCAATGTGCTATATGAAAAGGAAAGCATTCATAATCACACGTCTTGTTGTCAGATTTAAAGAGCAGATGCCTTAAGACCAAAGGTGGTTATTATCTTTCTGAACCAACCTGGCCTGTTTAGCTTTGATACCGATCATTGGGTTTTGATTGAGAAATCTCTGCAGAACACACGAGGAGTTCTCTCAGTTTTCTCAAAGAAAAAGTTATTTAATATGCTTAGTTTGTTTATTTACTTAATAGGTCAAAAAGATCAAGCACGTTTATTTTACACTCAAATTGTCTCTGAGGTCATTTGTTTACATGGGTAAATAACTGAAACTTTTCTTCTACTCAGTCACCCTCCATGCTTTCAGAACGAGTTCAGCTACATCGCCAAGATGAATGCATGTACCAAACTTTGCGGTTATAAATAGTGACGAGAAGACACACGCACATCTCAATGGGCGTGATCCTGGAAGTAAATTCCAGCAACTGACTTTTGATTTGTGTATGTATACATTCAAAGTATTACATTATTTTTAAATCAAGTTGGTTGTCTTGTGTTTGTGAAACCATGGAATTCACTACATTTCCACACATTGCTTTCTCTGTTATCTGAGGTCAGATTAAAACTCGAGTTTGCAGCATGAATATCATTATCCCGTAACAGAATTTGTCACGCTTTGGGTTTTAGTGTGCTGTTGTGTTTGTGCAATTGAGCATGTTGCCAAACTGATTTTTCATGTTTGGTTGCCATTCGTCACCAGTTGCTTGTTAATCAGACCATCTGGAGGTGCTGAGAAGTCATCCTTTCCCTTCTCTGTGAAACACATTTTCTCCCACTCAAAAATCATTTGAACTCCCCTCTCTCTAGTTTTCTGCTCTCCTTTCCTTTCCCCTCCTCCTCACAGAGACTCTGTGCCCTGCTTGCCAAAAGGTGGATGAACAGGGGCACGAGGCTGAGCTGACTATCACTTGCCATCTGTCAGGTCACGTGAAGGTGTGCCCTCACGTTCGACACTCTCCATTTTCTTTGAACGTATTTGCAAGCTAAGAAGGATTGTCAGATGGGGCATGAAGGGCTTACCTTCCTCCGAATAACAATTAGATATTTTTCAAGAAAAGAAAATACATTTTACCACATTTTAACTCCTCACTGACACAAGAAAGATCTAAATTGGTTTTATTGGACATAATTCCCACTCCCCACCTTGGCTTACTGTGTTTGTCAATATGATGACAGCAAACAAGATATTTATCTCGAGACTGCATCCTAAAACTCTTGGTTTGGATGNACACTTGGATGGGAAGATCACCAGTACAGATTAAAAGTCTAAAAACAAACAAGATGCTTTGTCCTATGAGGCAGTACACACAATGGAGGTTCAGGCCTAAGAGGAACAAATGACAAGGAGTTTGGACTGGATCATGGACCTAAGTAGGCAGTAAATTAATGCCAAGTTAAAAGAGCTAGGAAGACAGGTAAAATTCCAGGACATATCCTTGTGGACTTTGTAATTTGTGTTGATCTGGTTGTTTGCAAACGGACTGTAAGAAGTTGATGGAAGTGTGCCAAAGAGCTGAGATCGAGCACAGACTGTTGACCATCCCACCAGGTGCTTTACAATTTACAACAGGGAAATGGTCTTATGTTGACTGTCCAAAATAATACATGTTTTGATGTGCAACATCTTGAAAAAAAGCTAATTGGAGTTAAAGAAAAAACTTAGTTCCTATTACACATTTCTTTGCTATATAAAGCTACAACAGTATAAGTTCTCAAGACATCAGACCAAACATGCGGTTCTGTTTTCTGCGTTGTCCACTCCATCCCCTTCTTCAGCTGTTACACCAACCATTCACACAATATTTTTCCTCTGACTGTCCCAGCCCCAGTTACCAACTCAGCCACTCAGCTTCTCCCATTCCAGCACTTCTGTAGACCTCCTTTCCTGCCCCAGGATGCAATGTAGTGACGTTCTTGCCAGCACAGGCAGACTGTTCTGATATGTTTGGACGCTGAAGAGATTAAGGAAGCAGCTTGCCAGGGGCAGGCAGCTGCTGTTTCCTACGCTTCTTAGCTTTCTGGGGGGACAACTGCAGGATGCCATGGGGGAAAAGTGGCTCTGCAGCTCTGCTGCTGCTCTGGGGCAAAGCCATCAGGCGAGCCAAAGCCAGGTAGGATTAGGCTTTTACTGCTGGCTCTACTTGGCTTTAAGGCTCATGTTAAGATTAACAGTTACTTCAGACTTAACTAGACATAGATGCTACTTTGATTTGACTGTTCCTCTTAATATGTTTTATGTTTTAATGAAATCTGTCTCATAGTTTTGCTTTTTGAAGATATTTTTATGTATATGTGAGACTTTATAGGCGTTCTCTAATTGAGAACGATACCTCTTTTGGTGTTTTTTCCTCACATAACAGATTCAACTGTACATGTGGTGAGAGAGACTGAGAAGAAACTCTTTTTAAATAATCTTACTGTTACATTTTTTAAAAGTGGCATTAATTAGAATTCATTTATGAACATCACATTTTTTTTAATGAATAGTATTTTTAGATTGAGTGCTATATTCCCTGAGCATCTATTTCTTAAGGCTACCTGTTATTTCCCCACAGTAACAAGTAACGCAGTCAACTTGATGTATGTCTATTCTTCTCTGAGTGCAGGGCTTCCTGTTTTTTCTTTGTGTTATTACAAGGTCCATTCAACTAGGAACAATCCCAAACACCCTGACATTTTCAGCTGTCCCTTTTTAAAATTAGCTTCAACCACTTGGTTTGTTTTAAGGCTGAGTTATGTATATTTATATATATCCTATAAAGAGTGTAGCTAGCAAGTTTAAAGCTAAAAAAAGAGTTGCTTACATGAATAATGGATCATCTGTGAAGCATTTTGGGTGCCTTGCAAAGCTCTATATATCTCTGATCCATTACTATTATATTTTTTCTTATTTTTTATAAGGAAAAAAAATCACAGAAGCCTCGGTAATGGATTCATGTGTGTTTTTATTACTCTGTGATGTATCCTAGAGAGGATTTTATGTCACAGTTGGACATGCTTCTGGCATTCTTAGCATGATTTTAGTGATGAATCTGCTCACAAGTGTTTTAAATTCCAGAAATTCAGATTCCAAGCAGGGTCCTCCTTCAACTGCAAAGGTTAAAGTAACTGGTTAGGCTGTTCTGTGTAAGCTGCAGAGCTAGTTTCAGCAGAGACTTTTCTGAGAAGTCATTCCTTGGAATATTTATAAAGTTTTCATTGCAACAGACAGAACAAAGTCATGTGTAAACAGACTTTTGAAAACACGTGTTTCTGTGACATGTGTATTAATGCTAGGCTGTAGAATAAACTTGTGAAAATCAGATGAGTATTTTCTTTACTTTTTGTTCCTGGTGTCTTGTTTTGTGGGTTTGCATCAGCTATTGTTATGAATGTCACACAAGATAATAGGAAAAAATCAAAGCAGGTGGTTTGGTGAGGTTAATGTTGACAGACCTGCCGCACTCGTGAAACTTGAGAAACCTTCACTTTTTCATGTATTTGTCTCTGCTTCGTACCTCTGCTCATACATCACCTCCATACTCAGTCACCTGGGAGTCATTTTTCAGTCTTTTTTTAACCAGACTCAGGTATGAGGCTGAACCAGGATGCTGGCTGTGAGCTCATGAATGTTGCAACAAAGAGCTTTCTTCTACATATAAGGCATGAGTTGATTGAACCCACCACACCATAAGCTGTCACTTAATAAGTATGTGTGCTGTTTAATCAATGACTAATTGTTTAGAAACGTTATCTGTATTAGAGTTCACTAAATTAGGCAAATAAAGGCAAATAAAGTTTGCTAATGAGGGGGAAATTAGTTTAGTCACTTTTCACTTGTGAGCCAAGAGTTTACCATTCAGCTCCTTTAGCCTAAAACTGAGATTATCTTTGTTGTGTTTCATTCACAGAGTTTTGAGAGGGAGCTTATTGGGTGGCAGGCAGTAGATTCCTGTTTGAACCAGGGGGGAACTGGATGTCTGTCACACACATAGGGGAGGGTGTGTCATCTCAGAGCTCGAGGGAGGGGACAGGTATGTGTTTTCATAGTAAGATAGTTGTCAAGCCACTCTAAAGGCTTACACCACTTCCTGTTGCTGCTCAGAGGAACTTGAACAAGTGACAGATTTAGATCACACTCACATGGTATTTGGCCACCAGTACTGGATAAAGCTAGTTAATGTGAAGGATTGTAATTCCCTGATTCCTACAGCAGCAGTGTGGATATGGGAGGCAGAGAAGAGGTGGTGTTGAGCAGATTTGAGACCAACATGCAGTTTCAACCCATCGCATTAAGTCGTTTTAGGCTCCAACCTAATCCAAACTTAATAATGCGGGGCAAGCGTGTGAAGACATCACTCTACAAGAAAAAGTCTGGGTAGGTGTTTTTACTAAGATCTGTTGAGTTGTTAGAGATTACAATACTAAATTCATAAATGCTTGCAAGGCTGACTTGTCTGTTTTTAAAGTAAAGTTGTGTAGATGATAGTTTAAGGTGCGCCGTCTTGTTTTTTTCCAAACTCTGTCTGATGGCGACTCTTCTCTATCTAAACCTTTCCACTTATCATAAAACTATGCAAGCTTAAACTTATAATTTTTATGTTAAATTATTCCAGTTTTATTTGTTAGATGCCAAGTTTTTAACACGTTTTGTTTTTTAAATTATGTGTTATGATCATAGTGATCCAGACACCAAATCTGCCTTTTTAATATTTTACTAATTTTCTTATCAGAACTCACTTCATCAGCAGGTTGAGATTTGTTCTAATTTTTGTAACTTTTCTTTGTTCTTCATCTTAATCTATGTGGAGCTGATGAAGGTGATTGTTCTGCCTATAAATACTTTATTTACCATAGTCTTCCAACACATGCACATACAAGCAGATGATCAAAATAAGTCATTTTTTATTCTGTTTTTTTATATATAGAATATTCATAAAATCTAGTTTTGTTTTCTGAGCAAGAAGTACAAATACATTCCTCCAAAGAATAAAATGTTGATTTCTTTTCAGACATTCAGCCATGAACTGAGCAACTAAAACTGAAATTCAGCTGTCGGTGTTATTTAACTGGCATTAGTGTCTAACATTTTCTCGCAGCTGGCAGATTCTTAAGTGTGAGAAATGCTGCTGCTATTTCTACAAGTCATACTGATCCCGCAGTTCTCTTAGTAGGCAAAAAGGCTTCCTGGCATTTACAAAGATTTTTACATTAAAAAAACTCTTTCACGCCTACCCATAGCTGTTCATAATGTCAGAGTGTTAGAGACTGAAAAAATCAGCTGACGAGAATTATTATTAATTATTATATGCAGAGAAATTAAAGTATATTCACTTTAGCAAACAGACAATATAGTACTCATACACATATTTGGTTAAATTTATAAAATTTAATCCTACATTGCTGGTAGATGAGCATTTTATTAGATGCTAAAAATAGATAACTTAAAAAAACAAAACATTTTAGTTGACAAGTCAAGCCAGTGTTAGTTATACATAACTCTACTTCAGTTATTTTGCCTGGCGGCAAAAGGCGGGTGATAATGTTTTTTGTCTGTGTTTGTTTTTGTATGTGAGAAAGAAAGAGTTTGTTTCACGAACCACTTTCAGAAACCCTTCATTGGATATACCTCTACATTGTGTTACAAGATGTAGCTATTTGACAGTACATGCTAACACTAAATGGGAAAAACTCAAAGTCAAATTTGCAGATATTGAGCAAAAATTTGACGTGTTACAAGCTGAAAGTCATCCACAACACATACTCTGAGTGCTAACCAACTTTTGAGTGAGTTTGTGCATAAGGATTTTTTTGTCAAGATTTGACCAAAACAGCTATAGCGCCATTATTTTTTAACTATAAAAGATCTTAGTTGAAATCTCTGGAGTGAGAGCCTGTGGATGGCATGCACTCCTTCAAGAAGTGCCTTTAATTTACTCTGCATTTATTTATTTACGGTTAAAGATTAATCTTACTATTTTTATGGTTGCAGTCTCTTGTTTTGAACTGCTGGTGTTTTTTTATTGAAATGATCTGGATCAGACTGGACTGCCATTGCTGGAATGTAATCATGCTGGTTCAGAGAACGATAAAACATAGCAATCTTTTGACGCAATAAATCTGTGTTGCTGTTGGACATTTTTGATAATATTTTACATTTTTAATGGATGAAAGGTTTGCAATACAATGGCAGTGTTGTGTCAGTGTAGCATTGGGCAATAGTAGCACACCTTGTTGTATATGGCGAGATTTTTTTTTGCCCCAGTTGCTGTCTGTTAGTTAGTCATACCTCCAGTTATGTTCTGCATTAACTAAGATATCATTTCAAGCAGCAAATTAAATAAAATTTCTAATTTTGTTAAATCAGATCACTTTTAAGACATTTTGCAGTTATATAGTCTGATGATTCTAGGTGAGACTGATGGAATAAAGCTTACACCTGCATGGAAAGACACATTAAGTTTTATTAATCACTTATGTCACACAGACGTATGTCTTGCTGTAGAAGCCTGATTTTGTGTGTTTCTGTTTTGTTTTCCTGTTGTTACTTGCCTAGAAACTACCCGTTATTTGAATAGAATAATAGATACTCTGACTCTCAGCGCCTCCCTCTCTCCAACCCCCTACCATGAAACTGGTTGAACGAATGTGATCTGATCTCGCTTCAGCTGACTTGGTAGGTAATCTAGGACATTTGTGAGGAAGCATCTTGAAACCCAACGGAAAGTATGCCAGTTATTTTTTTTGGCTCAGATGCTTCCAGCACCTGTAAATTGTTTGGCTCCTCCTGCAGCGATGATGACATGATAAGCCATTTGGGCATTCCTCAGAGATTAATCTGTTGTGGTTTGCTTAAGAGCTGCAGAATCAAAGAATGTGGCTAAACTGTGCACCACTGAAATGAGTCAGCAGACCATTTCCTGTGTCTGTGGCCAGGGGGTCACATGTTAGGGCTTTGGGGTCAGTCAGCTGAGTGTGAACCCATTGTTAGAGACACGGAGTGCAATTAGATCTATACAGGAAAAACAGGCTATTTTATCACTGCCTGTGAGCAAATTTGAAAAATGTATTAGGTGTTTTTCTGACATGTTTAGCTGTATGTTTCATATTTTATTGTCAGAGGGATTTGTTTCTAGAAATCTTTCGGTGGATGGAGGGGTGGGACTCTAAAAAGATGCTGTATTGTTACAGTGACATCTAGTGGATGTTTTAAGCACTCTTCTCTCCAGGCCACATTTCACAAGAACAATAGAGATCCCCCTTTGTGTCCGCTCGCCATCTCTCTCCTCACTCTGGCCCTCCCTTCATCCTGCTCCTTTTGTCTCTCCATCTTTCTGCGCTCTCCAGGCTGATTCATTCTTCCATCACTGCCTCAGTCTTCACCATTCCTTTGTGTCTTTGTGTTTCTGCTCATTTGTTTGCATGCACGCGTGTGATTTCTTTCCGTGTGTGTATGTCTGCACCAGAGATCCCAGCCCCACCGAGATGAGCGTGGAGCCCTGGGCCAGCCCACAGGACCAGGCAGCCGCTGAGCACACATACAGACCCCACGCGCTACCTTCCCAGGACCAGGAGCGGTACCCCGATAAACAGTGTCTGGACTCATTCTGGAATGAGGTTGAGACCATCCGACAGGGGAGTGGCGACACAGATCTCGACTGCAGCAGGAGAGACTCCAGACAGTCAGAAGGTGACTAATACACATCCAGTGTTATTTTGTTAGAAATGAAGAGAAAGAGCAGATTTATGTGGGAGGCTTTTGAAGAATTTGTGTTGTCACAGCTGCTACAGAGATCCTCCATTTTCTCCATGAAATGATTCATTTTCCAATAGCAGCATATCAGGTTTCTCTTATGTGGCAAAGTACTCATCATCACCATAGCAACACTATCAAACACTATGTGATGGAAGGATTTTTTTGGGCAAGAGCCAACTGTGAATGCTCGATTTTTTTCATTTTGTTCATCCAGATGATCAAATATTATTTTGTTCTTATGCTTTTCATGTTATAGAAAACACTACCTACATATAAAACAAGTGCTATTTTATGCTTTTCTTGATGGATTGAGAAAGCTTAATACTCACTGTGTTTAATGTCCAAGAGTCAGTTTAGAGCAGGGTCTGCAGTCATAACTCAAATAAAGTCTCTGATGTAATACTGCAGCACTCAGGCCAGCTGTTACTGATCATGTTCTCTAATCTGTCATCTTTGCTGATTGTAGAAGCAAATTCACAAATTAGAACTACCGGTAGTTGTTTTTTTTTTTAATGTGAATTGAGTTTTTGTTCATTTTAACACTTCATTTACCTTCTATAAAAGTTCACATTCTATAATGAGATTTTTTGTTTACACGTCTTTATTCTCAGCTGGACTTTTCTATAAATGTTTTCCAGCAACTAATTTACTCATCAGTTGTTTATTAAGTTTAAGCAACGTGAAAAATGGTGATCTTATAAAGTTAGTATAAAGTTAGAAAAAGTCCAGTCATTCTACGTGTTGACAAGCATATGTCTTGAGTTTTCTGCTTTTCTTCGTGTTTCAGAGGGAGAACAAGAGGAACAGTGGCTGGCAGATGCTGGTTTATCAACCCTTATCAGCGAAGACTGCGAGGATGTAGACAAGGCGGTGCTGCTGTCCACTCTGACTCGGGCGCAGGCTCAAGCTGTTCAGCGCCGACTTGATTCTTATACTTTATCCCGCCGCAAAAAGAACAAAACGCCACCTCGTGACGTTCGAGACATCTTCAGCTCTCCCATCGCCCAGGTTAGTACAAGGAAATGCTAACAAACAAAACAAAAAACGCAAAGTTGTCTAGTTTCAGGAAAACAGATTAAATTCTAAAAGCATTCTGGTTTCCTTCAAGAAGATCCTGTCAAAAATATTATTAAGAAAACAAAAGTAAAAAATATCTTTTCCCTAAGTGATGTCAAGATTAGTGAGGGGCTTTCTGTTATTCTGGTCTCTTGTTCCATGCAGCAGGAGTGACCTCCAACAATAAAAACAAATCCCATCTAAAGGCCAGGCTTTGTCCTCGTGGTCTGTGCCTGTCAGCCCTTAGAGGGGAGCAGAAACACAGCTCCTTTGATCATTATCAGTCTTATCAAAGGAAACACCATGTATTCCTGTGTGTGTTTGCTTAGAGGAAAATAGTAAAACACATTTTATTCCCAGGAGTTCCCAAAGTATTTAAGAATTGATATTTATAGCTGTTACAATAGAAGAGGTTGTATTTTGTTAAAAATGAAGAAAACTCTCTTTCAACAGGCGTTGCTTCCAGAGGCTCAGAGTAGTGACGACCTCAGCCAACACAGTATGGCATCGGTTGCCAAAACACCACTTTCGGGTAAGAATTCCATCACATAAGGAGGCTTTTAAAAATAAACGTTAACATGAATGAAACATTTTTTTAAAAGCAGATCTTGTCATCTCTTTAGAATCTAAACCATCACCAGAGTTTTTAATCATCCGATTAAAGGTTTTACTGAAACATCACCTTTTCTTAAAGCAAATCCTAAAAACCTCAGGTCAGCAGTAGATGTCTAAGATGATGACTGATCAGGTCTCAGATCTGTCATCAGACGGATTAACTCCTCTGGTGACATGCTGCCTGTGAGTCACTCTGTTTTGTGGCTTCAGCAGGAAACAACTTGAATATTTTTAATATTAACACAGTCCATCAGGTTAGTTACTGTTAGTGGGCAACACTCAAAAATTGGTTTTAAATATGACATCTAATATGGTACAGTGTTGTTTCAGATCAACTTTTTCTGAAGCCGATTGTCAAAAACACTTAGGTGTTTTTCTTTGAACAGTTTGTAATAATCTCATGCTGTGTTGTGTCACCTACATCAGAGATAATGTGTCATGGAATATTTCCTCTTTGTCATGTTTCCATGTTGACACTTCCTTGTCCTCCCACGCTTTTGTCATCAGTCACATTTTTTTTGTCACGTGTTTACAGTAGACTTCCTTTCATTTAAATAATATAAGTCTTTTTTTGTCCATTTAGCCATGACATCGGAGCATCAACGTGTCGCTCCCAAGGAGGAATTCCTCATCACGGATATTGCCTACTGCGAACAGGCCGTCATTCTCCTCAAACAAGCCAAGTTTTCACAGAATAACATCCAACACAGAAAAGAAGATGGAACCCTCCCTGTAAGCAGCTGAGCTCTTCACTCCTCTGACTCTGGTTTATTCTTCTGTCTTCAGGAAAACTTTTTTAACTACATGTCAAAAGGAAAAAGTAACAAATTTACATTCTGTGCTTTCTTCCCTAAGTTTAACATCTTACATTCTTTTAAATGAATGCAATTTAAAACTTTCAAACCTGTCTATAATCTAGAATAAATTATTTTCTCACACAGGAATTATTCTGTTTTGAGTCCCAGTTTAAAGTAAGTTCAGTGTAGTTTCAGGAAGTATTTTGAGCTGAGGGTTAAAATTAGTTCAAATTTGCATGTAAATCTGGCAACAAACAAATGTTTTTACACTCCTTGCTGTGAAATTGATTAGGTAACAGAGTTTAATAGAGTGGAATTAGCTCCAAACAAAGAGGGAGTTGTTGCGCCACAAAGTCCAACAGATTTAGTTTCTATTTCAGGTCAAATAGCTCTGCTCTAAACAAGGAGGGAGCTGTTCAGTTTCATTAATCAGTTGTGTTGATTATGGATGTGTGTGATTCCATTCTTCATTTGAATTGTTCCTATTTTGTCTTAATATTTTAGGTTTCAATCGGACTGTTTTTAACTTTCATTATTCAGCTTGTTTCCCTCTCCTCCACTTCAGCGGGTGATCTGCCCTAAGTGCCGTCTAGGAGTGACTCGTGTTCAAGATCTCTCCCACACCGACATGAAGAAGGTGCGACAGTTGGCGCTCATAGACATGACGGCGCTGTGCGACATTTTAGAAGTGGACGTGAAACGGCACAAAACCGGGAAGAGGAAAATCCCAGGTGTGAATGCATTTGACCTCATAAAAAACAAATGAATGCATAGGGCTCAATGTAGACATGTAGTACATTTCTCTGTAAAGAAAATAACTCATTTGTTTTTAAAGTCGCAATTAAACTTGAGGAAGACCAAACTAATATTATTTGACTACAGGATCAGTTCTTTTTATTTGCCTGACAAGCCGAATCTCAACAATATGAAATGATCCAAACATCTAGAAACTGGCAAATTAAATAGTATTCCAGCCAAACATATACTTACACATTTTTTGGTATATTTAAAAATTGTTAGTACCTGATAATTCTGATCTACCCTGATGCCCTGTGATGCCAGTAAAAGCACAGGAAGTGATGTCATATATAGAGATTTCTGCTGTTTTAGAAAACTGTTCATATGAAACACGATTGACATTTAGATCTCTTACAGAAAGTCCTCTGTTTGGAGTTTCGTTGGCCACACTGCTGGAGAACGATCAGAAACTGAAGCCAAACACATCGATTCCTCTCTTCCTGCAAAAGGTGTGTAGCTGTCAATTGTGTGTGTGTGCATGTGTGTGTAGCATTATTTTTCACTCCCACCAGACATCACATAAAACAGTTTGTAAATAATTAATTCATATTATCTGAGTCTTTGCGTTTTTATTTTTGTGATATTTTGCTTGTTTGTTAAATTCAGTCTGAAAAATTAAATTCACCTTCAATTTTCAAAGACGTGACATGAAAACTCCCAGCATGCTTTGCGTGTGCAGTGCTTTGACCACACCTTGTTGGCAGCAGCAGTTACAGCGTCTACCCAGCAGAGGTGTGCTGGAGATTCATAGCTACTGATATCTGACTGCTGATGCTTCTCTCTGCAGTTGTTGTCGTTTCTTGAGAAGAAAGGAATCGATTCAGAGGGGATCCTGCGGGTTCCAGGATCTCAGTCCAGAATAAAGGTACAGTTTCTGAACTGACACAATTAGCACTTTATTAAAGCTAATGGACCCTTTTTATCACCTGTAAAGCAAAGAAATATTTCACAGCCTGAATGGCATTTAAAATATCAATAACATCTGACTAAAATGTCAAAAATATTTGAACGCCAGAAAAACAAAATCAATTGTTTTCACTGAGTTTAACTACAGCTGACATTTAAAATGTGGCCCTGTGAGACTAAATCAATGCTGCTTATTCAGTAGCTGCTGCCAGATTCCCTTCATCATAGTGTTTAATTTATTCATTCAAATAGAGACCTTTAATTAAAGCAGCCACCAGAGGGCGCCAGTTAGCTCTAAAGGCTAACGAAAGGAACTGTCCTGAATGATACCCAGTAAGTGGATCTGATAATGATCACTGAGTGAAAATCAGCTCAGACATAATTCAGCCTATTGATTACAACATTATTTATTATTGTTTAACTCCAAACAGCAGAAACACCACAGCATAGTTTCTGTCTTTTATATACACAACCTGACCACATAACAAAAACATTTATCCAATGAAATTTAAGATTATTAATAAATATATTTTTTATTTAGTATCGGTTAACTAAACCGAAGGATATTTTTCCATCAGCTCATATGTCCAGTTTGACCGGTTGATCTGCCTGTTTTTTTCCTTTACTTAAAATAAGTTCTTGTGTAGTGAGTGCGCTGGAGCCAAAGGGTTGTCAAAGTTTCCAGAAAGTTAGCCAGACCTGCAGACACCTGAGTGTCAAAGAGTTAATGTCAGCCTCTTTTTTGTGTTGCTCCTCTCACATAAAATATTCAAGGTGAGCAGCGTTTCTGATACGTAGCCACATTTTGCTGTAGCTAATTTTACAAATGTAGAAGAAATTATTGTTAGCTTGGAAAACACCGTAATGATTCCTGTCTGCAGCTGCTGCAGCAGAACTTGGAGGCCAACTTCTACTCAATGAAGTTCAGCTGGGATGATGTGAGCGCAAATGATGCTGCTGCTCTACTCAAGAAGTTTATCCGGGACCTGCCTGATCCTCTGCTCACAGCAGAGTACCTCAACACCTTCAGCGCCGTCAGAGGTCAGTGGATACTCAACAAATCCTCCTTCCTCTGATACTTTCAATACATATGTTCTTTTTTTATTATTGTAAATGGTTCCAAAAACACTTCAGACAGTTAAGATGAATGTTTGACTTTAAAATGTTTTACAGTTGTGTAACAGTTCCTCTAATCTACAGTCTAATGGACCTGATTGGTCATCAGAGTTCAGATCATAATTACTGCAGTCTCTGCGATACTTATCTTTGCAATAATAAGATAAACAAGTAGATGACATTCTAAATAAATTTAAAATGCATCTCATCACAGTGACACAGCGGAGGAGAGGATGAGCTGTTTGTACATTAGTTTCACTTTAATAAAGGAACAGATTGATATTAATATCATGTGACTGATGACCGACTGATGTATAGTTTGTGAGGAGGATCAGCGCGGTGATAAACGACGTGTGACCACAGAGACATAAGCTAACAAACCTAATGGCTACCGGTCACGACGCCATTAATCATTAGACATCTCATTACTCTTAGTCAAACACAGAGGAAATGAACACGGAATGTATGGGTGTGTGTGTTCAGCCTTTCTTACTTTGTTGTTTTCCTTCAGACATCACAGAGCTGAGGCAGAAGCTCCACATGTTGAACCTGCTGATTCTGCTGCTGCCTGAGTCCAACAGGAGCACACTGAAGGTAAAAACAACTGACAGGATACTTTTAGGACATAAATATAAAACATTATTTGATTTGAAGTGACTCCTCGTTCTTTTGGGTACTTCTAGTGATGGAACTTTACCAAACACAGCAGGAATTTTAGGCGCATTCGTCCTTTTATGCTCACAAACAGATCACACTGCTCTTTATTTTCTCATTTAGAACTAACATAGATATAAATTAACATTTGTTTGCATAAAAACAAGTTTAATTTGACAACAAATGTGATTTTAGATGCATGCTGAGTCGATTGGATAAAATGCAACACACACACACACACACACACACACACTCACACACACTACGTCACCTCACACTAAAAGCTCTTTCCCACTTGACCAAAGCACTGTTTCATAAGGTCTTACTGCTCTGTTTATATAATCCCTTACGCTGATCGTGACTCACTTTTCACCAACACAAGTGTGCATTCAGCTCTACTTTGAGTAACTTAACCATAAAAGCCACCTGAACTAATTACTTTGACTCTAACGGAAGCAGCTGAAACTTACTAGGTACAAACATCCTCCTCAGCAGAGCCATTATAAATGATTCATTCTCTGATGATTCACTTTTTTGATTGAAGTAGACTCATTTTTGTTTTTTCTTTTGAACATGGTTCACATTATGCAATTAAATATGCTCATTTCACAACAGGTTTGTGCTTATTTTTCTGTTTCAGGCCCTTCTTGAGTTCCTCAGTAAGGTGATTTCTAGGGAAAGGAAGAACAGGATGAACCTGTGGGCCGTTGCAACCATCATGGCTCCAAACCTTTTCCTCCATAAGGCCGTCCCGAGCCGACTGACTGACGGAGCAGAAAAGGGACAGGCGGAGAAGGCAGCTGATGTTATGAGGCTCCTCATTCGGTACCAGGACCTCCTCTGGACGGTAAGAACATATTTACTATTAATTCCTTTCATAAAGCTGTAAACAGGAAAAAAAATATTGATAAGACAAATTTATCACAAGGTTTTTCTTCTACAGCTGTATGTTCCAGGGAGACTTAAAACATGTTGACACAATGAAATGTCTTTGGCACTACTCTCATAGCATTTATGAAACTGTTATCAAAAATTGTTTCATCATTTGTCTTTCCAGATCCCCAACTTCCTTATAAGTCAGGTGCGCAGGCTGAATGAGAACAGTAATCGCCGTTACCAGTTCTACGATCGCCGCTTCAAGAGTCTGCTGAAGAAGATCCAACCAGAAACCAGAGAAAAACCTGAGAGGATTAAATCTGAGGTGAGCTAGTTCAACACCACCTGCCTTTAAACACAGCAAACATCTGGACAGAAGAAATCTCAGAACCAATAAGAGCCAGCTTTGACACATTATGAATAGTTCTAGTTTTCTCAAAATATGTCAGTATTTGTCATTTTTGAGGTTTTTTGAGAAGTGAGTTGTCCTCTTCCTCCAAAGTTATTTCATTGGTTAATATCTTGTGTTTGTGTGCATCCTCTAGATGCGTCGCACAGTGAAGGTCCAGGTTGGAGATCAGGTGAGCGGCTCGTTGGAGTTTCAGCTCAATGTCAACTCTCGAACCGCCGACCTGCTGGAACAGTTTCAACGTCAGTATCTACACAACTCCGCAAACGGAAAGGGGAAAACGAGAAGGTACGAGACTTCAGAGGCTGTAAATAAAACATGCTAACTCTTTTTGCTTAGATTTTTTTAAAAACATTAAATAATCTCATACAGATATTTTTGGAGAGATTTCAGGCTGAACTAATACATGTTTTTGTCCATCAACAGAAACGGCTCTGTGGCGTACACGGACTGCTCTCTTTACGAAGTGGGAGGGAATATTGGTGAGTTTTCTCTGGTTTGCTTGTCTTTCTGCTCACTGATCTGATGAAAGTGGGAAGGTGAAATGTTGACGAGACAGGAGCTGCACATCTGCAGTTATCAGAGCAGATAAATGCTTATTACAGATGCGTCTGTTCACTCCCATGAGCAAAGCACTACTGAAACATCCTCACTGCTTTATTGGAAACCTTTAAACTCTTACTTTTGTCATCAATTAAGAGTCAAATCTTCAGAAACAGATCTATCAACAAATATTATTCAGTAAATTAAAATGATGACATTGTTGGTTGTAGACATTACCCCAGCATTAGGTGAATAAACATATGTGTGTTTCTTCAGGTGAACACTGTCTGGACCCCGACACACACCTACTGGACCTGTACAACAGTAACCCTGGAGGAGAATGGATCATCAGGATGAAGTCCAACGGAACCAGAGCGCTGTGACCTGAAACCTGTGGAGCAAAGAGCAGACAGATTGAGGAACACGTTTCAGAAGAGAGATGAAGACAGATTCTTAAAACTGCTTCCTGTCCTGTTCATCCTCTGAGCAACAAGCAGAAGGAAGGCAGATGGATGAAACAGAAACAGATTCGTAGAGAATCTGCCTGGAGCAGAGCCTAGAAACTCTCATCCCTTCACAACCAACTGCGCTCCGTCTTTCTTCTTTTTTTTTTTTGTCCATTTCCTTCCATCTTCATCTACTCCCATTTTTTCCCCCTCCTTGGATCATCATGGGTTTCCTGCGTTACTGCAGGGCCGCGTCGCTGCGAGCGAAAAGCTGCTTATGTGACTCATTACTTCCAACAGAGAACCTGCTGCACGGAAACGAGAGGAGAGGAGACAGCGAGCGCCTCGGCGGTTTGCTTTTTTACGACTCTTCTCTGAAGCAATCATCTCCAACCACAAGTGAGCAGATGGGGATGCAGAGCACCTCTGGCTACACCCCCCCCCCCCCACCTCACGCCAGCTTCTGCTCCAAATACGCCACATTTTTCTGCTGTGGGTTTCATCCGACAGGCAGAGAAACACATGATATAGAGGATTTCTGTACATATGACAAACAAAATGGATTTTATCTGGTTTAGTAAACATCAGCTGAGGTTTTAATTTAGTCTAAACTGTGAACTATTCATTTTTAATTTAGAACATTTAGCAGATCAGTCAAAATTAGGACTTAAAAACAGGAGTTGAGATGTTTTCCTGACTCTTATTTATCGTCTCGTTTGTCCACCAGTGTTATATTAACTTCCTCTTTAATAGGAATTTATTATCATTCCTGTTTGTGTTTATGTCCAAATCTATTCAGAATTCATAAACCAGGCAGGAGAGTCTGTATTCAGGAGAAATCTACTTCTCCAATTAGAAAAAACAGTTCATTTATATTTGATGATACAGAAAACCTCTTATTTGATATTTTTCTTTGTTTTTTTACAAACTACTCTTCATAACACAATCAGCAGCTGATAACTACCACAGATGGTGGAGCAGAGGCGATCGTTGGCGTGTCACAATAAAGAAGACAAAGACGTGTCTTTGTCTTAGTTTGTGTCATTTAAAAAAAGGAAAGAGACTCTGATGGACTGATGTGTTTTTATCTGTGAAGCTGGGAGAGAATCCCAAACAGAACAATGCTGAAAGAGCCTGAAATGACTTTTATTGTTTATGCTGTGACTCTGAGGGTGTCGCAGCATCAAGGACGTTTATCATACCTCTAAAGGGAGTTGTTAAGGACACACAGTGGAGCTGGTCTTCATTTGTCATTTTTCAACCGTAAATGAAGATAAAGTGCTGACGTGACTCATGCACACACTGGGATTTTATTATTATTATTATTACTATTTATATGAATGTAATGCTGTTGTTGGTTCTGTTGTGAGTGTTGTGTAGGAGTGTGTGAGTCGGCCCATCAGTGTGGGACTCTGCAGTGTTCAGACTGTTTTTATTGGACCTATTTAAATGCTTTTCCTGTCACACACTCTGCCATGAGGAGAAACCACAGCAGGACTGTTGTCACGAAGCTATTCCAACAAGCAGAATGTCTTTAACACTGTGTGCCGATCAGTCGGAGCCATGTTGTTGCTCCGCCGCCATTTTGTTAGGAGCGTTTCGATAGACGGGGTAATGACAGCGGGCCCTGCACCAGCATCCATCAACACCCTCTGCCCCGTCTCCCTCGCCTCCTCATAATGAACCATAATGGCAGCATCAGAAACACAAGGAGGAATCGCGTTTCTCTGATAAAGCAAAAGGCAATAAATTCTGCGGCCTCACACCTAACGACAGCGGTGTTTGTGTGCGTGCACGTGTGCGACGAGCTTCATTACACTTGTCCAATTGGCCTGTCGCGGGGTCCCGGGCACAGTTCAGTGCCTTGGCACAAAGCGAGCTGATGAGGACGCCTTCTGCTGACAGCCAGGAGAACTAGGTCACCTCTGAATCAGCTTCCCAGAGGGTCCAAACACCCCAAGGAGCAGAACCCGTGGAGACGCATCTGAACAGTGTCACCGCTTCACAGCTTCTCATCGACTCGCTTTGTTTGTATATACGAACGTGTTTGTGTGAAAAGCGGCGAAACAGTGTTATCTGTGTAAATATCTGGGGACTGTCATGAACCTGAACGATGAACTAAAACGGGAACATTTGCTTCCTGCTGTGATCGAAGCGTGAACCTTTAGATGTCAGTCAGCAGACATCAGAATGTAGATGTATGCCCTTTACACAAGTCAAACGGTTTTAATGTATCTGTGAAAACACTTTTCTGTAGAAAAACTTTTTGAAAAAATGTTGCTTTTTATGGCAATAAATGTGACTAATGTGCTAAATGTGATTTATTTTCTCATTATGAGCTAGCAGCGATCAGACCAAGATGGTATCAATAAGAGCATCATTCATCAGGAGCATCTGCTCCATCCTATATGTGCATCCAAGGAGAACAGAAAACACAAACGTGAGAACACAGAGAAGATGTGTGGTGAGTTTCTTCTGCAGCAGTAATCAATAGAGAGATTAACCCTGTAATGGATTCAGGCCAGAGCTGCTCAGCTCTGATTAATCAACACCAACGCCTAGAAAAAAAAATCCATCTAATCGCTTCATCAGCGTTGATTATTCAAAGTTTTATCACACTTGAGTTTTATTCAATCTTTTAGATTCATTTCCCATTTTTTATAAATAAAAAAAAGAGCACATCTTTGCTGGAATAGTTTCTTTGGGCCTATAAATATTTCCCATTATGCTCCAGACATTCCTTCCTCCCTCCATGCATGTTGTGTTCCTTCTTCAGTCTTATTGAAAGCAAACTAGATTCCCCCCCCCTCACCCCATGTTAGTGCTGCAGCAGCCTGCCAGACGCAGGCCCCTTCGGCCTGCTGCAGATTTAAATTACTGTAATCAGTGGATGAATAGCAATCAGCAGCCTTGTATGAACTGCTGGCAGAACGCCTGACCCCCGCTCCCCTCCACCAATCAGACGTCCGCGTCCCATTCATAACTAATCACAACGTGTGCTCAGAGCTCACCACTTCCCTCATAATTGACGGAAGAAGCGCTCTTCTCCTCCGTCTAGTCTTTTTTGTGTCAGGCTGACCGGATTGATGAGTTGGTGACGTTGCAGATGAAGCTCCTTCCTGTTTCTTGTGGTGGAAGCAGCGGTTTTCCTCGAGTTGTTGCCTCCTTAAGAGGAAACCGTTTGGATCAAACTCTTCTTCAAGTTTCAGCTTCTAAATTAAACTCATGTTTCTGACAGTTTGTATGAATATGAAAGGAAATAATTTGCCTTTTTGCTGGATTTGAATTTGTTTAAAGGCATAAAAACGAACAAAGCAGCAAATAGAAACTTAAAGGAACATTTACCGATGAGAAATAACAAACAGGTGGATGTCCAACAAAACTCAGGTGTGGAAGAACATCTAGACAACCAATTATACCAGCTTTTCAAAATAAAAGAGGAAAATACTAAGTAAATTAATTTACAGAAACACAGTTTCAAGAAACTGAAGAAGAAACAAAAGAACAAATTTAAAAGAAACCACTAAACTCATGAAAACGTGTTTTTCTCTGCTGTCAGTCACACATCACTGAGCTAAATGTGGTTCAGTATCTCGCCGAAGGACATCACCTGAGCCCAGCCGAGATGGAGATGTGCTAAAGTTTTGTTTCTGCATCAGATAAAGTCTTAAGAAAAGGACAGAGTGGTCCATGATTTTTCCCAAATCAAAATTTTCCTAAATTCAAAAATCTAAAAAAACAAAGAATACAGAATGGACTAAAATCAAGATGCTGTGAAACATAACCAGATGTTCTCACTGTTTGAAATCTTACTGTTGTCACTCTTTTTTTTCTGCACATCTTTATACATTATAAACGCTTCAACAAATATTTTAAATTCTCCTGGAAACTCCTGAACATTTTATAGCAAATAAATACACAGAAAACTCTAATCATGTACATATTCTGGATTTTTAGTTGATGAAAGCTTAATGACCTTCTAATTCTAACAAATGACAAAACATGAAAAAGAATCATTTGAAATTAATAAATGAATTTTTGAGGAGAAAATTTAAGCTCATCTTCTATGGTGAGAATGCCTCCATTTTTGTCACGTGACTCACCCTCTCCTCCTCTATCTCCACTCTTTCTCACCCTCTGCCTCCCCCCTTGACTCTTACCCACCCCCTGCTCGCTGCCAGGGGTGGATCCCAGCGTTTATCTCCAGCATCCAGTCCCAGCGTCTCCTAGCAACAGAACACGGACCATTTAACTGCCCCAGCATCCTGCATCCTCTGCTTTATTCAGTCGGTTGTTACGTGCAGCATGCCAACTGCCTTTGTTCACGTGTTTCTGTGCTTTTATTCCTCTTCTCGAGGCCTGAAACTCTCCTCTGAGCTCAACCGTTGGTGTTTTTTGTTGCACGACTTGTCTCACCGGCCCTCAAAGCGTATCAGTGCCACACTAGAGGGCAGACAGACAGGCAGGAGTGGCTTTTCTGGATACAGCAGGTGCATTCAGACACACACACAATCAATGGGGGAAGACAGGACTTGGCCCTCTGTCTGAAAGGCCCTCGCAGAATCAATTAGCATTGAAATTAATGAAGCGCGTAATGAAGAGAGCGCTATCTCTCCTGCTGACAGCCGACAGACAGGCGGAGGGATGATTGTGAATCTGCGTCAGGAAGACACGCTGAAAGGAACATCAAAGATATTCAAATAGCCACTTCGGCCTTTATGCTGCACAAGAAAAGTGACAAATTAAAAGACGAGTGGCTTTAAATAAACCTACAATATGGATGAAGTTTTTAATAAAATCACATTTCCATATAAAAAGTGTCATTAATGAAACACATAATTAAAGATAAAATGATTGCATGGAAAAGCTTGTTTTTTATCTTTCAGTATCCATCAGTGCAAATATGCTAAAAGGAGGCTGCTTCCGGTGCAGATGATCCTGAGTGATTTGAAGGCTGAGCTCATTGTAGATCTTAAATATGTGTTTCTCTAAATGGGAAAGGAAAAAAAACAAACATTTTTAAATGATCTAATTAAAATGTTTATATTTATACTTTGTTGCTAATATTTTTGACTCACATGTTGTTTCTTTTAAATATTGGGACATATTCACCCACCAGGTCTTTTGAAAGTGGATTTTTTATTTTATTTTAGTTTAGTTTTAAACTGATCTGAGCTCTAAATGTTTTTGTGTCTATGAAAAACTAAATGATTTTTCGCTATAAATTCCTACTTTGAAGTTGGAGCCATGAAAATAAATTATTTGATGAATATTTATTTTTCAACCAGCTGACCAGAGGTTAAATACACACCATGTTTTTGACACTGCACTATGCTTGATGATGTGTATTTGTAGTAGAAATTACACATACTTACACACACACCTACACACACACACACACACACACACACACAAACCTAAAAGGTCAGATGCTCCATCCCTCGAGTCAGAGACACACAATGACACTTGAGACTGACAGCAAGTCTCACTCCGAGCAAATCTGACTGTATGCAGACACAAACTGATGCCTTCACACTTCACACAAGAGAAAACTGGCAGTCGGGTGTGTTTCTGCACACCCTTGTGCTCGTACTAACACACACACACACACACACACACAAGCAAACGCACACCTTATCTCTACAACACAGCAACAATAGAGAGCTTTTAGCCTGAAGCATGATGTTGGTGCCGTGTTCCCCTTTTCAAAAGCCCCACAGAGGGAGGAGGGGATGTGCCCCCCCCCCCCCCCCCCCCCCCCTTCCCAACATGACTCATGATTTGGACGGCTGCACTCCCCCACCCCCTCAAATAATGTGTCAGTGCTGTCAGGATGCTCACAAACACACAACAAACCCACACTCTTCACACACTCCCAGTGCTGTGTGGAGATGTTCAAAAGTGACAGGAAAGGAAAGGAAAGGAAAGGAAAGGAAAGGAAAGGAAAGGAAAGGAAAGGAAAGGAAAGGAAAGGAAAGGAAAGGAAAGGAAAGGAAAGGAAAGGAAAGGAAAGGAAAGGAAAGGAAAGGAAAGGAATGGAATGGAATGGAATGGAATGGAAGGAAAGGTAAGGAAAGGAAAGGAAAGGAATGGAATGGAATGGAAGGAAAGGTAAGGAAAGGAAAGGAAAGGAAAGGAAAGGAAAGGAAAGGAAAGGAAAGGAAAGGAAAGGAAAGGAAAGGTAAGGTAAGGAATGGAATGGAATGGAATGGAAGGAAAGGAAAGGAAAGGAAAGGAAAGGTAAGGAAATAGAGAAAGAAAAAAGAGCATCTAAATCTGCAGCTCCGTCTTTCAGGCTTGTCCTCAAACACCACCTTGAACTATTGTCCAACATCCAACCACATCCTCTCTACACACCCTCTACGTCACCGCCTCACTGCCTCAGCTGTCTCTTTAGTTTACTGTATGAGTGTAAAGAAATACCCACAATGCAACACGCCCTGCAGGGGGCTTTTCCAGACCGTAGTATGAGGACGCATGACGGAAGGGGAGACGTGGGTGGACATTAGTGGTGATGACAGTGGGACGCCGGAGGTTAGCTAGCTGGTCTCAGATCTCTGTGTGTGTGTGTGTGTGTGTGTATATGTGTGTGTGAGGATGGGGGAAACCCCTTGGTCTTAGTGTGTCAGAGGATGATGTTGTGACAGAGAAATAGGACGGAGCTTTTCATTCATCTGCAGACAGACTGAGAGTGTGATACACAGGAAACAGGAAACAGATGCAGACACAAAAAAAGACATTTAGCCGGTTTCTAAAAGGAAGAAATAGAAAAGTCTAACTTCTTTTTTTCCCTATTTTAAAAAGACTGAACTCGTTTGAAGAATCGTAGATTTCACTTCAGGTGTAGCCAATTCAAATATTTTTATTATGAAAAATAAAAAAATCACAACATATAAAAATAAAAATGTTATGAAAACGTATGAATCAAGTAGATTAAAAGTCATAATCAGACAGGAGTTAACACACATACGATTTAAACAGACGAATTCATTAAAGCAAACAGGATTATTTAATATTTGAGAAAACAGATTTTTTTTTTTCTATATGTGTTGCTGATTTATTGCACAGTGGAAAAAGTACATTTAGAAAATGTTTTGTTTATTTGCCAGATGATTCATTGCTTCTACAATCTTTACTTTTAAAAAAATAATCAGGTTTACCAAATTATAGCATCATAAAATGAAATAAGCAAGCATTTAAAACAAGGTATTAATGCAACTTTAAGTTACTTTGAAAACAAAATAATAAATATATATATACTGTGTATGTATGTATATATTCATGTTGTTGATTGTAAAACAGAATTACCAGTATAGTAAATAATCAGACACATTAAGAGTGTTTATATTTTAATGTTTTGTCCATCAGGTTGGTAAACAACTTGTAAATAACTCAAATAAAACAAGCAGTAATAAAGTTTATGTCCTCATTCTTAACATTTTCAACTCCTCTTCTCACTGGAGGCTTGCAGTGAGCTGATGTTCTTCGTCGTATCGAGCAACATCAGGAGATAAAGAAACAGCAGACGTCCACCAGGCTACTCCACTTTCTACATCTTTAAAAAAATCAATGATTCATATATTTATGACAAGAAGGCGTTACTCTTTGTAATGATCATACAAAAAGAATAATGATGCAGATCTGCAGGTTTATTGATTTGAGTTGCTCAGAGGGATTTTCAGCTTTTTTATTTTTCATTTGGTTTCCGACAAGAAAAAAAAACACATTTCAGCCCAATAAACGCAACATTTTACAGACAGAAGAGTGGAGGAATATCAGACGTTTCCTCTGCAGACACATGCTGTCATAAAGTAGAAAATGATAGTAAAAATAAAAACACATTCATCTCTTTTAACCAGAAAATGCAATGATTCAATAAAGAGCATTACAAACTCACGAGATCATATTTTTGATGACATTAGAAAAAGTATTTGACACAATCAGTTATTTTATTTAGGCTGTAGAGCATTGTGGTGTCAGAGGAAATGTGTTATCTGATGCACAGGAAACAATTTGTGATGCTAGGTGAATTCTGTTCAACATGTTTGAATGTGGTGTCCCTCAGGGCTCAGTGTTCAGCCCCATTTTATGTATTTTGTACATTAATGATTCACTGCTCAGGCAATGATTCAAGAACTCAATCTGAAAATGATTGAAACTGTGGTTTAGATAAGTGAGGAGGGAGGATTTATTACAAAATTCACATGGCGACAATAAGTTGTTTCTACAAAACTGTCTGTGGTGTGAAGACGTGGAATACTTTGAAAGTGGAGAACAAGAAATGCTCAAATATAAAACAATTTAGAAACAAATATCTTCACACAGATGAAGGTTTTTGAAGTGTATTTGGTGTTTCTTGTCTTTGTGTTTATGTTGTTTGTTTCTTTGGTTTAAACTATAGAAGAAGGTGGAAGCAAAATAAAATAATTTTTGGAGAAGGGGCGAGATTTAATGAGTTTTTTCCATCTCCTTTTCAAATATGTAAATAACATATTATGGTTGTTTTTCTTATATTGTTTGTTCACTGAATTGACTGTTTACTATAACATTATATACAGAATATTTGTTTATTTCTACGCAATATTAAAAAACAACAACAAACACTGACGGGGAAACATTTTACGTGAAGTTTTGATTCTTTTAAATTTGTGCTGCAGTTGCTACAATAAGTTTCTGTTTTTACTCTTTTTTTTTTTGTAGTTTGATGATGATGTAATTCTGTTTCCTGCTGCTAGTCTGCAGTGTTTCCTCAAAACCTCCTTCTCAAAGTCAATCAGTCCCTCTGTCTGATTCTTTCTTTGTCTCTCATTGTCTTTCTGTCTACAGACATGAGACAACATCACACACACACACACACACACACACACACACACACACACACACACACACACCTTCTCTCTCATTGCTCTCCCTCCCAATTTTTGTGACCATGGCAACTATCTCTGAATATGGCCTGTGGATACATTCACTATTACCAGGTCACTGCCTTGCAGCCTCCTATCTGTCCTCCCATTCACACACTCAAACACACACACACACACACACACACACACACACAAACACACACACACACACAGTCTCCTTCTAGCCGCTGTCGACTCTAATCATCGGCCACCAAGGAGACACAAAGCTTAAAAGAGCGAGGAGAAAAAAATAACCATGGCAACAAATTTGAGGCAATTTCAGTAATAATATGAATTAGATGCCAAGCTGAATTATGTTCTGCAGGGAAGGAAAAAAGCTCTCAGCTCTTCTCTTGAAGTCACAAGAACAAGAAAACATGGCAGCACCTTTGTTTGTGTTTACTTCTTCCTCTTTAATGAGGAAAAACTGAATTTTGTTTTGTCTTTAAGGAGGTTCAGTTGACAAAACCCATCTAAAATGACGGTTTCTATTTTAGGATGGAAGTCACATTAAGCTGTCTAAAATAGGACACACACACACTAATACAGAATGAATGAATGAGCATAAATGGCAGCTGGCAAAACAGACTTAGCCAGGCGTGAAAATCAACATGAATTCCCACTCGGCCGGAGCTCGATGCCCCGATGTGGCTCTCGCCTGCGACCTCGTGTTCTCGTCCCCAGACAGCCCTTCACACGGTGGTGAGGAGCGCCACGCCACTTCCTGGGGCGGAAGTAATATCACAGGACCTGAGAACAGAACGAATCTCAGATGATCTCAAGTGTAACACGGTCGTGTTTCTGAGATAAAGACACTGGAAAAAACACCTCCATATCAGCTGCTGATGTTTTAAAGAATTATTTTGTCAACCTACTTCTCAATAAATTATGTAGAAATGTCAATTCATGTTTCAAAAAGGGGGCATTTAGGATCTTTTGTCCATTTTAAAAAGCACATTTTTCTTTGAAGTGATCTAGAAGGCATTTAGTTGGATGTAGCTAACAGGTTTCATCTTACATTAAACTGAATTTCTTTTTGTCTGGGCATTAACTTTTTCCTGTTTAAATACCTTTTAGAAATGAGCAGATCATTCCGATGATTTGTTTAAAATTTCATTTTAAAATAACCCTTTTTATTTCATTGTCACATTTGAGACACGATATTTGAAACGTCTTGCAAAAATTGTTCAAACAAATTCAAATAATTTGTTAAACGTTAATGCCAAAAAACATGAAATACATCACTGACTTTCTGTGGCTGCCATGATGGAGTAAATGTGCACCAACACAGAAACTGCAAACAGACCTCACTAGTCCTCCCTTCTCCTCCTCTCCCACTGAGTGATCCAGGTGCATTATGGGGGGGCAAACTGAATCCTCATGAGCAGAAACTCAGAGAATCACCGTCACTGAGTGAGGAGCAGAATACCAACAGTTGTGTAATCATCTCACATCAATGAGTCATCTGCAGAGTTTTTCTTCCCTCTGACTGTTCAGGAGCATCAGCATCACTTTCAGCCTCAGCATCAGCTTCACCATCAGCGCTGTATCTAAATATGCCGTGCTGCTGCAGGATTCTGAGGAGCTGTGATTTTTTTTCCTCCGGTGTATTTGCTGTACAAACTCAAAACTAACAACTCATTTGATTTAAATGAGATAATGTGCAAATAAATTGATATTTTAGTAACAATACAATGATAGTGAGGTTTTTTTTTAGGTCTCATTGATTTCTATCAAATTGACATTTTTGCCACAATTTGCAGATTGTTTAGTGATCAGAAACTACAATTGGTTGTACAAAATCTAGGAACAGCATTTTTAGGTGTTTTTACCTAAAAACATATTATATGAACGTGATTCATATATGACACGAGCCCTTCCCACTTCCCTTTACATGTTGCTGCTCTATTCTTTCAAAGTTGTACTACTAGTTTGAAACAAATACAATTTTTCTAATATGCAAATCTGTTTGTTTTAAATGCTGAAACCGGCAACACATCAGACTGCATTAAATTGTCTCCACCTCCTGGAAAACAGTGTTGAAAACCTGAAATCAAGACGTATTTAAACCTCGTAGGTTTCAGAGGACATGGATGATATAGCAATGGATTAAATGATCAAAGAAAATGTCATAATGCTTTAAAACTTGAGGATTTTTCATTTTCAGTGACACTAAGTTTAACATTGACAAATATCAACATTTATTTTTATTTTACATTTTTAACAATAATTTTAAAATTATTAAATTTGAGGAGAGTTGAGATGTTCACAAAGTTTAAATAAATCAAAACTAATGATTCTTCTGAGAGATGTTTTTAGAAAAAACAGAATCATTTATTCTCTTGAGTGATTTTTTTAAAACAGGAGTAAAAACCCTGCAAACGTGTGCATTTTAAATCTCACCATGAAATCCTCATGGCGAGATTTAATAGCACCTCAAGTCTTTTATCATGCATTGAAAAGCGTTTCCATTTTTGAGCAAACAACAAATCTATAATTTAACTCTTTGAAGCTCATTTAATGACCAAAGAAATTCCTGACATGAATCATGTGCAGGTTTTTGTGTCTGCAGTGACCAGGATCCGATTTAAAAACTTCTTCTTCAACAACAGCTATTAATTTACAGCTGCTGTTCAGCAAATTCAAAATGATGCATTCAGATGAAGCTTGTTCTTTTCACCCCTCTGAATGCAGCAGCTGTAGGAAAAAGAGCCCTGGCAGAAAGTGGAGGGTGTAAAAAAAAAAGAGAGGAGAAGAGGGGCTATTAATCTCTCTCAGTCATTCAGCAGTCTAATATGAGTTGCAGCTGTGGCTGCAGATAAAATTGGAGCTATTTTCTTTTCTTTAACTGGTGTGATTATCTGCAGTGAGGTGCCTGGATGGAGGTGAGATCCCAGCAGAGCAAAGAGATGGAGGGCACAGTCAGGGTAAAAAAGAGGAGAAGAATGATGACGTCATAAAACAAAAGAAGAAAAAAGTTGAAACAAGACAAAAAAAAAGAAGTAAAACACCAAAATCAGAAATTCCTGGAAGTCAGAAACAAAACTGGTGATGCTTTTTTCCTTTAAACAAACCTAAAATAAGACCTGGAAACACAATGATACCTTTACACACACACCCACACACACACACACACACACACAGTAGGCTGCTGGAATAAAATGCAATAAAGCATCAGTGAAAGCAGACGGAGGAGAGGAAGCGTAAGAGGCAGATACAGAGGTGTTTAATATTGTTTGCTGTTTATCTCGACGAAACAGAAGCACACAATACAGATGTTATCTTCCTCACAACTGGCTGAGAATCGTCCCAGATCACGGTGGAAATGCGATACATTTAAGATTGAATTAGAAGGATCTGATAGCTGGATGTCTATGGCTGCAGAAACAATAGGAGTGCTTTCTTGTTTTTAAAGGAATTCAGAAGCAAAGCTGAAGTGATGGAAAGGCAACTTTGTCAAGTCAAGTTAAATGTTCAAAATATTGTTTGATTCAGATTTCAAGATGCAATGAAAATGCAAAATGTTGCAACCTGTGCATGTAATTTATTGTGCATGTTTATTATTACGTGTCCATCAGTTAAAACAGCATTCAGCTGTCCTCTGGGGACCGGAACCACAGCTGGGGAGCTGCTGACAGGACTTGATTTGTGTTTCTGTCAAACCCCAGAGATAAAAATAGGCCAGGAATGCAGCCGAACTGCTTTGCATATCACACTTTGCAGCTTTTTCTGAACCGGTGACACAAAATCATCACTCAGATCAACCTTTTTCTTTAAAATTTCCCTGAGGAATAACTCTGTTATCTGTAAACACGAGCAGAAAAAAAAGGCTAGCTGTGACCTTGAATGTGAGAATGTGTGTGTTTCTCATGTGTCCAGTTTGTCCTCTGCAGCCGTGCACGTGTTCCTCATTGTTCTCCATAAACGGTACAAGAGGGAGACGTGGAGGCAGGCGACGGTGGATTGTAGACACATGGATGGAAGGCCTGAGGGCCGGTTTCCACCTGCGTCTGAGAAGTTGAGCTTATTGACAGATTTGTATGAGACGTGTTTCTGCAGCCGCCCTGAGGGACGCCAGCTCACTGCAGCAGACAGATTAACCTCTAACGTGTTGGTGAAGGAGAATTAAACTTTTTCTCTTCTCATATAGTCTGAATAATATAACTTAAACAAAACTACTTCTCTTTTTGTGTATATTTTGTTTCCTCTGTGCTGTTTATTTATCTCAAAACTTTTTTTTGAGTCCCTTTTAATTTTTTACCAGTATAAAATTTTATATTAAGTTATTAAGAGTTCAAAAATGTGTCTGAAGAAATCAAATCAGTGGCTAAATTATACATTTTTGATAATAGAATTTTTTCAAAAATGTCACTCTAAATCCACCTTTTTGAACCTCATCTTTATAGACTTATGGTTTGGACCAACTTTTATGAAAGCTTTAGCAAGAAAAAGCTCAATTTCTCATTACACAATGAAACAAAATGAGACCTTTCATGATGTCAACATTTTTTTTTAAATCTGACCCGTTAAACATCCCTGATTTTATTTTTACGCATAAATGTACCTAAAGTCTGCAGCTAAGCTGAAGCTTTTAGCTGTAATTATGAATAGATCGGTTATAGAGAGTGCTTATTAGCTCAGAATAAATGCAGCACAAAAATACAACGGCAGAAGGACAGATACTGAACTACAGTGGATTCAGACAGAGAAACCTAAAACAGAAGACGTCATGTCGAAGGAAAGGTGATTATTAGGATGAGATGCAGGTGGGATGATTAGCAGATGAAAGACAGGTGTGCAGGGAGCTGAGAAAAAACAATAAGTGGCAAAAAGATTGAAGTAAAGTACTCAGAATGCATTGAAACTTAAATTTTATCATCTCCAGAAGTCAAAATATATCTTAGAAAGTAAAAATGAAAGACCTTCTGGAATTGGTAGCATAACAGTGGAGGCAGAAGGACCCAAAGTGCAGGTGCACTGGAGGAGCGGAAGGCGTCGGATGAACTTAAAGATATTTATTAAACTAAAACTTGGTCTTGGCATGATAAAGCAGACAATCCAACAACGAGACAGGACATGCAGGGCTTAAATACATGAAGGAGCAAATCAAGATAACGAGGCACAGCTGTGGGAAATTAACAAACAGGGCAGGACATGAACATGAAGCAAAACACAAACCTGATAAACTCAAACTAAACACTGAAGACTAAACCATGAGCACAGGAAACTAAACAGACATGAATAAGAACAATGAACTAAAGACCTGAACCACAACATGACATAACTAAATAGAAACCAGACATGATAAATAACAATAAACACAAAACATGGAACCCTAACCGTGAAAACCTGACTCGTGATAGGTGGATAACAAAAATGAGATTATGACTTTATAACACAAGAGATGTCAGGTGTGCTTTTGTTATTTTGACATGATTTCAATCGTTGAATTTTAATATTCTACACACTAATCGAGTTAAAAAAGGCAAACAAACGCTTATTTTAGCATTTTTCTAATGGATGATAGGGGTTTGGTTACACAGGATTCATCATGCTGTATTGTGGTTTTTATTAAATCTGTTGAATATAAATCAAAGGACATTTTCCCTTAAGAGTCCATTTTTAAAGAAACTACTAAAGGTCCAAATGCTTAAAACAATTTTTTTTTTCTTTAAAGGTTTTCACCTTTACTCTAAGAGAAGGAAGTGTCAGAAATCAGTCATACAAGTCAAACCATCACAGCTCTCCAAAGACAGAAACACCTTTTGATGCCTGGCTTCTGTTTCTGCAGCGTCTCACACGTCAGCCCAGAAATCAATAGTATGTAGTCCGTGTGTGTGTGTGTGTGTGTGTGTGTGTGTGTGTGTGTGTGTGTGTGTGTGTGTGTGTGTGTGTGAGCTCATGATAAGTGCTGGAGTAATTTTCCCCCCTCCTGCTCTTGATTTTGCTGCTGACAATAGCAGTTAATGACAGCTCAGAGTGGCTGCACTGTCTGTGTATATATGTCTGTGTAGGGGGGATGGGCAGACATGGAGGGAAAAACCCATTTTTCTGAAGCGTTTTTTTTTTTTTTTTAATTCATAGACTGGGTCCAGCAGTTGCCTTTATTGAGCTCCAAGCACTCTCTATGAGTGCAGCGACTTTCAATTAAAGCTGAGGCGTTTGAAGGCCCGCCGACATCACAGGAGCAGGACAAAAAGCTTTCAGCAGGTTGTGAATGTAGTCAATTGCAAACAAGATGTGCATTTCAATGAATCATTCAGACTGGATGTGGAGAGGAAACGGAGGGGTTACACTAATAAAAACACTGTGAGGCTTTAGAACAAACAAAGCATCAGCGTTAATTTGCAAAAGGGATTCCCCCTCAGCTGCGTTTGTTTCATCTCGTCTCCTGATTCAGGATGAAATATAACAGTTTGTGGCGTCAGAAGAGACACTTGTCATGTTTTCATAAACATAACGAGAGGTGGTAACTCAACAGGCTTTTGAGGATTTGTTTTCTTAATTTAGAGTTGTGGTTCTTAATGCATTTTATTCACTTAAAGCATCACAACTGTATTTATTTTGTAGATGAATTATCTTTGTTTTGCTGCTCACGCTGTATGACTCAATTTAATGTTACATAAGAGAAATTAATATGTAATATTACTTGTTTTTATACAAATCAGCAGTTTTCCCATCTTGATTTGTTTCAAAATACAAATCCAATGTAGTTTAACAAAGTTTAAAGACCATTTAGTTCAGATAAAGTTGCAGCCTGAAAATGACTAGAATATTTTAACTATATGTCTAATTCTTTTCAGCCAAAGCTGTAAATAAAACATGTTGTGTTTCTAAGTCAGACAGATTGTGATGCTGGGTTTTGCATCAGGTTTTCGTGCTGTCATGTTTCAGATATTGATAAGATGCTCCTCCCCCAGGAGGTCCTCTCTGCTTTGATTGGTCAGATCCAAGGGCCTGAACAGGCCCCGCCCATTAATCATAAATTAGCTCTAAAAGAACATTTTTATTAGTTTGAAGTTTCTTTACATCTTTGAATCCTGATTAACATGCACTAAATTGCACTTAATGTCAGAAAAAGTTCATACATGACTTTTTGGTTGTTGCGTTTAGTGAGATAAAATAAAAATAAAGGCTGAATTAGATTTTTTTTTCATCAAACGTGTAATTTATATTCATTTTCAATGCTTTTTTGTTCTGTAAGAAGTCGCAGTGGCTGATGTTTTCATTAAAAACAGCAGAAATTTCATTTTTAATGTGTAATAAGGAAAATCAGTGAGTTTGTTCCAAACATGGATGTTTTTCTTATTCCAGGAATCAGCCAATCAGACAAAAGGAGGCTGATTAAGCTCAAAGTTTTAATTCTATAAGACAGAACCCCTGAAATCTACAGATGTAGCAGATCTCATTTGAATATTTTTATTTAGATTTCACACGCAGTGTGTTTAGTCTTTTAGATGTAAAACTCTTGTATTAAGTGGATAAAGAACGCCCTGTGAGATCCAACAGGATGTTTCTGGCCTCATAGCATCAAATTTTAATGAGAACAAAACTGTTACAGATCGTTTAAGCAGCCTCTGAGGTCTGCTCCTTTATTGACTCCACTCAGAGGGACAAGACTAAACACACGTGTGCCATAACACACACACACACACACACATTTAATGTGTCCTCACAGAAACAGGAAGGAGTTCTCAAAGCATTAGATTAGTTCTGACTAATATTGATGATTTTCCATCCTTTAAAGTCCTGATCAATATGAAAAAACATGCACGATTCTTCCTACTTGTTAAAATAAGAACGATAATGAAAGATTTGAGTCATTAATAAGCCATTAAAACAATAATTAGCTGTCTTTCTGTAGTTTGTCTGACATGCCTGAAGGTGGACACCAGAGACAAACGTATGCACGTTCAGGTCGGGTTTGTTGATGGCTGAGATGTTGGGTTTTTTCTCTCACAGTGTCAGTGTGTGAAAAATCGAAGGCAAAGCTTTGTGCCAGCCCCGGGCCACGCGCGTCCCAGAGGACCGGCTCCATTTATTGTGCTCAAAAAAAGGCAATTACAATGTTAATGTGTCTCAGCAGGAGAGTGAACCCAAACCAAACCGGGGAGGGGGACAGCATGGAGACCGTGGGTTAAGGGGAAACAGCGTCTGGGGAGCATTTATGAATAGATATCTAGATAGATTGATAGATAAATAGCTGCATGCAGGGATGGATGCAGAGCTGGATGCAGTGATGGATGCAGGGATGGATGAAGGACTAATGCACCCCCCTCTCTCTCTCCAAACCTCTCGGGAGCTCCTAATAATAAGCCATTAAACAGTCACATTAGGAGTAATGAAAAGGCTCTCAATGGTTTTTACTGGACCACCTGGATTTGTCTCTGTGGAAGTGGGTGGTGGATGTGATTATCTGATGGTTTTGCTGCAGCACAAAAAAAACATTCCTTAATTACTGCTTTAAGCATGCTTTAAAACAAGAAATATATGCATCTTTAAACACAAATATTATAAAGATTTGTTTCCTGAATCATCACAGCAAATTAGTGCCACTGTGAAAGGGAAAAACAAGGAGTTTAGAGTCAAAATGTCAAGAGCAAAGTGGAGGAAAAGGCTATTTTAAGACGAGCTGGATGAAGTGAAGCTCATTGTGCTTTTGAAACTGACTGAGTTTGATTTGTTTTTATTATACAAGTTACCAGTTAGTGTATTTTTACTGAGTAAACACACTAACAGGGTAAAAACAGCCCACGTTGGGTCATTTGGTAACCCAGCTGGGTCAAATACAGAGCTGCTTTTAAAAGAACAGAACCAGGTCTGGGAAAATACCACCTTAAATAACAACAACCAAAGTCAAATCACAGAGCAAATCTTTGAGTTTAAAAATAGCCAAAACAATAAAAAATACAAAGAAAAAATACAGAATGACTCTCATTTATAATAAAATTTAAAAAATGTTTCATTAAAGACGGCACATCAAGATTTAAAACATGTAATTTTATGTGTAGACTTCCAGCTATAGGTGTCCACAACAAAACCCAAAGAACTTCCTTCAGTCCTTCAGAATAAGAGTCTCACTCAAAACATCTACAGCTTATAAAACAGTTTTAACAGTATTGTGATTTAATATTATTATAATAATCTATTTTAAAGGCTTTAAATGTTTTGACTTTTATTGTGAAGGGAGTTATTTCATTTTTAATGCTAAGTAGCCTCAAACCTGGACCTCCCATTTAAATGACACCTTGTTTTTTATAGTGTACACTGTTAAAACACACCTATAACCCTCTTTACAATAAGAATAATATTAAATAAATACAGTCAGTTCAGAGGCACAATGGTGTCTCATTAAACTGTTCATCACAGCCTAATTTTGACTTTTTTGTCTGGACATTTTGTCTTTGTCCTTTTTTTTCTCCATATTTTGACTTTAATCTCAACACTTCCTTCTATGTTGTTTCTTTGCACGTGGCACTAATATACTATGGTAAGAGTTTTTTTATTATTATTATTATTATTATTTAGGAGTGAAAATGACCACCATAGCTAATCAGCATTAGCTGGTGTGTGATTTAATTCTTTGGGGGAATAATAATTCAATGAATTTTTATGGTGATGTAAAAAGAAAAGTGTTTTTATTTATGTGCATTTTTAGTTTTTGTCTCAGAAACTGAAACAGGGTTTGTCTCTGTGTTTATTTTATATAAAGGAACGTTAGATTTGATAGTCAGGACTTTCTCTCTGTTTGGTAGAAATCACACACAAAAAGCAAGGCGAACATGTTAGGCTATAAACATAAATAACCTGACACTGCCTAAAAGTCGTTTCCGGTCTCTGTTTTGATGATGCTACAAGGCTACAGCCTAACGCTCTCCATGGTGCTGAAATCTGGTTTTCACTCAACACTGATATATTTCTCCCTGCTCGCTTCAGACGCACTTTACACTAAAACAGCTCAGCGCAAACAGCCCTCAGTGCGCTCACAGACAGTGTTGCTACCTGTGATTGTGATGCAAATGTTAATGGACTCTGAGGTCCTCTGATTAGCCTGATGTGGACTAATTTCCCTCCTCCGCGGTCCCCAGGGAGCGCAGAGAGCCTTTTCACGGTCCCCTCTCGACTCAGGAGGGTTGATGGTATTTTCTGCCTCGCTGCTCTGACGGATGGACGCAGCAGCCACAGTCACGGGTTAAACGGCAGGTAATGTTGCACAGAACGAGAGCCTCAGTGTTTAGAAGAATCTTAAGCGGACGCAGCGCATTTAATCTGCTCTCAGCTCAGTCTGAGTCGTGCTCAATGTGCCTCTTTTTCTGTTTCACACACACACACACACACACACACACACACACACACACACACACACACACAGACACATCGTCATTACCTCGTCTCACTGAAAACATAAAAAACACTAAAAGGCCTGCGCAATTTGACGCTTTCTTCATCATTTGAACAGACTTATTGTGTCTGTCCCAGTCTTTTTTTTTGTTTGTTTGTTTCCAAAAAGTGGTAGAATATTTTTGTGTTGAAGATCGAGAAGGGGGGGGGGGGGGGGGGT
>SSNR01000002.1:6221337-6259487 GCA_006937965.1 Callopanchax toddi | reverse complement strand
GAGTCATGTGGAGGATGGGGAGCGATTACATGAAGGCGGAGAACCTTGTGCCAGCTCACCCATGTGTGTAATGCGAAAAGGGGGAGAGTCGGGGGGCTGAGGAGAGACGAGGAGGAGGAGGAGGAGGAAGAGGAGGGGAAATGGGAGAGGGAAGGCACTAGAGGAAAATGATTTCAACTACGATCACACAATGCCATTTTGGATTTGTCTTTATATCACAAAGAGAGAGAAGTGGACATCAGACATGTGGGTCAAACACGAGCGATAAGAGCTGTGATTGGTCAGATCTTCATCCACAGAGATCAGGGTCCTCGTGGGACTTCTCACCATGACCCTCTGATGACTCTGGGGATGGGTGATCAACTGCACTCTGCTCCTGTTTCCATCAGAATGTGTCACCTCTCCAAAAACTATTATTATTATTATTATTATTATATTATTATTATATTATTATTATTATTATGGTAGCTGTTTTACTGGTTGGGGCGGGTCGTGAGGAGGTTGTAACCCGCTGACTGGTTGGTGTCAGAGCTGCTCTTTTCATCCTGCAGCGCTCTCCATCAGACAGCGCAGATCAGAGGAGGTCTGCAGCCCGCTGATAACAGCCTCCGTCATTAACTCTTTCATTCAGGGCACAAAAAGCAGCAGCCATTTTCGTTCACACAGCTCAAAATTTAAAAAAAAAAAAAAGCAACAAAGGAGGGACAGAGGAGCGCGTCAGAACGAGCGGTTTACTGGCCTCGTTTTCTCCTGTCGGGGTTTGATTCGCAGGCCTGATCATTCCGGGCCTGAACGCCAGTTACAGTGATTGGTTTTAGGCGAATTTATATCGATTAAACAGTCATTTCTAGAGGTTTCACGTTTTCTGGCTGCAAATTGTCCAAGAGCAATATTTTAATCCAAAAATATAAATTATTCTCTGGAGAAATGTTCATTTTTAAAAATAAATATGAGCAATGGAGATTAATTTCAATTAATATAAAAGAATAAAGTGTAAAAATAATTATACGGTTTGCTCTGCGGAATGAGAAGCTCTTGCAGCTGATTCTCTCAAAGGAACCAGAATCCCTTTTTGTTCTTCAACAATAAACAGTTGGAATGACTGGATGTGAATCCAGACTGTTGCGTTTGGAGGCCGCAGCTTTGTTTCCTGGAGGATGCCGCATAAATAAGAGAATAACTTCAAAATCTGTCTAAAAAAATCCAGAAATGCGATTTATATTTATATTCCAGGAAAACTGTTTCAAAAAGCATTCGACTTATGAAAACTTGGGAATATTTTCTGGCTTCTAAAGAGCAAATTATACCCTATCTTTTAATTCCCTTTGTTAAAGTCTCTGTTCAAATTGACTCTTTAGAAAAGAGCGCATCTTTTTCTGAGTAAGTCTCAGCGGGTAAAGTCATGAATGGATGGATGGATGAGGAAATGGGCGTCCAGGAGACTTGAGTCAATAAAACAGGTGAAAATCAAAGTTTCGATTCGGTTTCCACAAAATATCAAGCAAAAGGGGAAAAAGTAGTGCCAACTGGAATTCTTAATCTTACCACAAATTAGCAAAAACAAAACGCACGAAAACACATTTCCTGATCACCACCATCAAACCCGCCACGGTTTCCAGTAAAGTCCCGGGAGGAGTTTGGGTTAAAAGTAACGGATCGTTTGGATTTCGATGTTATATAATTGATTCCAAGGAGCTTGGGGTTTCTTCACATTTCAGCCTCCATTTATACCCCTGAAGTTATGCAAGATCTGAGGCCCCCGGAATGTCATTGGATGTTAGGATGAGGTATTATGGATTACGGGCTGGGGGAGAGGTGTGGGGGTACTGCAAGCACCTCCCCTAGAAATGCAGCAAATCTCTCCCGTTTTCTCCTGGTGGGGTACTGGGAGGGCTGGAGACGTGCTTCGCATTGGCAGGCAGATGAAGACACGTGTCTCCTCCCTGCCCCCCCCCCCCCCCCCCCCCCCCCCCCTCCTCCTCCTCCTCCCCCTCCGGGCTCCACGGCACCGCATTGGCATCAGTAAAGGCACCTGAACACCGACGAGCAACTCCAGGGAAGGCTGCCTGCCACATTACAAGCAAAAAAAAAAAAAAAAACGAATAAAAGGGAAACGAAAGGACAATACAGACTCCGCAGGAATCTGTGGCTCACCTTGTGTTTAGTCGTGCGTAAAGCTTTTGCGCACCGCGCCGAAACGCCTCGGAGTGTGGAAAAAAGGTGCGTTGAGCATCACAAGCGCAGTGCCAAGATGCAGAAACGGAGCGGCGCCGTCTGAAGGTGACATGAACCTGGAGATAATCAAGAGCATCAGCCGCACACTGAACGAGAAGTGGAGATAGCAACTGAAAACCGTCGGTGTCTTCAAACCAAACTTTCCCTCCTGCGGCGTTCAGCTCATGCAGAGAAAAAGGAGCCGCAATCCAAAGTAGCCTCTCTTCTTCTTCTTCTTCTTCTTCTTCTTCTTCTTCTTCTTCTTCTTCTTCTTCTTCTTCTTCTTCTTTACTGACTGGAGAAGAAAGCAACTCTAATTAAGCAGCGGACAATTTAGAGTCATCAAAGGAGCAAACATGGCGACGTTAATCAGAGGCAAGCTCTCTAATAAACTGTCAAATGCAGCCACGGCTGTGTCCAATAAGTCCCAGGCAAAGGTGAGCGGGATGTTCGCCAGGATGGGGTTCCAGGCCGCCACCGACGACGAGGCTCTGGGCTTCGCCGCCTGCGACGACCTGGATTACGACCACCGACAGGGCATGCAGATGGACATTTTAACCTCCGACGAGATGGGGGGAGAAGGGAGCGGAGACGGAGACGCGCTGGAGGGGGACAGTCACTATCAGAGGGACGGCACCGGTCCACCGCCCTCTGCCTCCAAGGACGGGGGTCCGACAGACGAGTTGGCTGAAGTCAGACCAAAAATCACCGCGTGGGAGGCGGGCTGGAACGTGACGAACGCGATCCAGGTAAAAGACGCGCAGTTTGGGACCGCAGACGGGCGGATCCGACTCTAATTGGCTGAGCCGCCTCATGGAGCGACTGTGAAATTCGAGATAAACGCACCACCTGCGTCCGTTCGAGAGGCTCCCTAAAATATTCACGGATGAGTCGAAACTCACTTTTTTTGTTGTTAAACATGATTACTTTAAAGCAATAAGTTGAATAATCTCCCAAATATATTTCTAACAGTAGATGTTTTTTATTCGATTAGGTTCAAATCAGCTGATAAAGGGAGGGAACTGATGTCCTACCTACCCACCCCACTCCTCCTCCTCTCAACACACACATTCTTTGTCCAGTGTGCACGTCCCTATAGCTCTTATAATCTGCATGGTGATGAGGAATCGTGTTGTTTTTAACTCCATTCTTTGTTTCACAGGTCATAAAACATTCCAAATCCCTAAATGACCAGACAAATTAGAGGAAAATGAGTTAGGGGGGTTATTTGCGCCCAAAAAAGTGCAATAATGTCCAAAATTCCTGATTAAACTAAAGAAATGTGCAGGAATTACGCGCGGGTGGATCGTGTGCGCGCCCTGCTGTTCCCATGAGCGTGGGGGGCTATGCGACAAAAATCCCTCCGCGCGCAGTTCCTTTTTATGCCTTATCTGGGGCTGCGGTCACGGCAGTCACCGTGACGTCAGAGTGTGTCTCCTCCAGCTCGTGATCACGTCAAAGGCGCGCGGATGCGCTCAAAGCGAAGTGGAAAACCCACAACATGAAAAGAGGAGATGCGGCGTCGCTGTTTGGTGAATAAGTGAAGTTTGATGACATTAATCATGTCTTTGTCTTGTCCTCCTGTCCGTAGGGGATGTTTGTCCTCGGGTTGCCCTACGCCATCCTGCACGGAGGATACCTCGGACTCTTTCTCATTATTTTCGCCGCCGTGGTGTGCTGTTACACGGGCAAAATCCTCATCGCCTGCCTGTACGAGGAGGACGAAGACGGGCAGCTGGTGCGTGTCCGGGACTCCTATGTGGACATTGCCAACGCCTGCTGCGCGCCCAGATTCCCGACTTTAGGAGGCCACGTCGTGAATGTAGCTCAGATCATAGAGCTGGTGATGACGTGCATCCTGTACGTGGTGGTCAGCGGCAATCTCATGTACAACAGCTTCCCGAGCTCGCCCCTTTCTCAAAAGTCGTGGGCCATCATCGCCACCGCCGCGCTCCTCCCCTGCGCCTTCCTCAAGAACCTGAAAGCCGTCTCCAAGTTCAGCTTGCTGTGCACGCTGGCGCACTTTGTCATCAACATCCTGGTGATAGCCTACTGCCTGTCGCGGGCCAGGGACTGGGCCTGGGATAAGGTCAAGTTTTACATCGATGTCAAGAAGTTCCCCATCTCCATTGGGATTATCGTGTTCAGCTACACCTCGCAGATCTTCCTGCCGTCCCTGGAGGGGAACATGCAGAAACCGAGCGAGTTCCACTGCATGATGAAATGGACTCACATCGCTGCCTGCATCCTCAAGGGCCTGTTCGCCCTGGTGGCCTACCTGACCTGGGCTGACGACACCAAGGAGGTCATCACAGACAACCTGCCCTCCACGATCCGAGCCGTCGTCAACATCTTCCTAGTGTCCAAAGCCTTGCTGTCATACCCGCTGCCGTTTTTCGCCGCCGTAGAGGTTTTAGAGAAAAGCTTTTTCCAGGACGGGGGACGCGCGTTCTTTCCGGACTGCTACGGAGGCGACGGGCGCCTCAAATCCTGGGGACTGACTCTCCGATGTAGCCTTGTTGTGTTCACCTTGCTCATGGCGATCTACGTGCCGCACTTCGCCCTGCTCATGGGCCTCACGGGCAGCCTGACGGGCGCCGGCCTCTGCTTTCTGCTTCCCAGTATCTTCCACCTCAAGCTTTTATGGAGAAAGCTGCAGTGGCACCAGGTTTTCTTTGACGTCTCCATCTTTGTTATAGGAGGTATATGCAGCATATCCGGTTTCATCCACTCACTGGAGGGGCTCATAGAGGCTTTCAGATATAACATAGAAGACTAGACGCAAAGCCATTGCTGGAACTAGATGTTAAAACAGCAAATCCCCCCCCCCCCCCCCCCCCCCCCCCCATTTAGTGAAAACATAAAACACACGGCGAGCGCTGCACCCCTCCTTTCTGCTTGATTCATGCGTAAAAGCGCGCACAGAGCACACGTGGACATTCTCATGCATCCTCTCTCTCTCTCACACACACACACACTAATAAAATCGATGGCAGTGAGGGGAACTAAAGCATCCGCACGCAGACATTACTTGTTGTATAAATATGCGAACAAAAGTACATTTACATATTTTCCAGTGGAGTGAACGTTTACAACTTTAAAGAACATTGCAAAAATGGGCAGTTGCGTCGCTCTTGTGGTGCTTCCCCCACACTAGAACTCATGTTTAGTGATGACCAGACACGTTTATTTCAAAGGGAGAACAAAAACCAGGACATGTCATTTTATTCTGAAGGTAATTTGCTTTATGATGGTGGGCTGGACGCGGCGTTAAAGCCAGGAAAAACAGTCAATCAGCTAGAAAAACATTAAATAAATCTGGATATTCCCTAATAAAATCTATACAATGCAACCTAGAAGATGAAAAACAGCAGCTATACAAACTATGCATTGAATGTATGATATTTCTGACAAATAATGGAAACGGGGAAGTGGAAATATTCTAAAAAAAAAAGAAAAGAAAAAAGTCTCAATTTCGGTTAATTCCTTTGTGTGTTCATGCTTTGATAGGCCTTCTCCTCCACACACACTCATTTATGTTCTGAGCTTTCCAATAGGCAATAACAAAATTCACTTCATCATGGCCCAACGTCAGTCCAGGAGACTCTGAAATAAAAAAAAACGCAAACTCAATCTCAATATAACACATTTAGATCCACATGGCCTGTTTCTGATATCAATAATAATATTTAAAAAAAAAAAACTCTTATCTTGAAAATTCGATGTCTGAAATTGAAAAAAAAAGAATATATAAGAAAATGTGAGATTATCAAAGAGGAAAATGTGCATACAGACATTTTTCATTCTGTGCAATCCAATGGGTCCTGTGGAAATGTTATTAAAAAACCGTATGTGTAGTGTGTTATTGTGGTTTCAACAAGATGGAATGTATATCTCAAAGTGGTTATCATATATTGTGAAATTAATATTGAAGAATAAAGAAATAAGTGAAATTATATTGTAAAAAATGTGTGTGGTTTTATGTAAAAGAAAAAAACAACCTCGGCCAGAAGATGTATTTTTTTTCTCTTTAATAAAAGTCAGAAAACGATGGATAGTCCTATTTTTAATTGACTTTAAATCGAAGTGACAGGCCAATAGGAGAGAAAAACGCAGGGCGGGTTTAAATCTCTTTGTGTTCTCTTATGTTGTTGTTGTTTTTTTTGTTTTTTTTCTAAGAGACAAATTCACGGCGTGCATGTTTTCCAGCGCTCCGCACATTCCGCTTTGCGCACATTTCGACAGATTTTCCGCTGCAGGCAGCATCAGGCCTTCTGGCCGACCTGTTCATCCACTCTGTTGAGCTCTTCTAGCGCGTGCAGGCAACATCTGGACGAACAATTTATTTCCGATTGGCATCATCTGTAGAAATGCATCTTAAAAAAACAGCGGCTGCATGAGTTTTATAGTCTACAGTGCAAGGAATGTAGCAGAAAATCTAAAATAAACGCGTTTTTGTACTACAGGATACACAGGAAGGTGGAAATTCATTTCAACATTTTCCATTTTGTAATAGCATTAGAAGCTTTTTTGGGGTGGGGGTGGGGGTGTGTGTGGAATAGCCAAAATCGCGCAGCAACAAAAGCATCTTAAATGATCTGAATTAATGAATATGCAGAAATAAATCCACTTTTTAAGGATCCACGTAAAAACTCAGCAGACTTGACATAAATCAATTTATTTAAAAGTATTTTAAAAAACTGTTTAAAAAAACATTTTGAAAACAAATCTTTTATAGTTTTTACCAACTCTGCCCAAGAGCTGAGAAACAAATCACTGTTCTGACATGTTTTATCAGAGGGAGCCCCCTAGCGGACAATAATGAGAATTACACATAAAATAACAATTTTGAGATTTTTGTTGTAAAAATGCATTTTCTTGCCATACTTTCCTGGTTTTAGGTCGTGCATATTAATTATTTACTGTATATTTTTATTATAGATTTATTTTTATTAATAAGTTAGAGAAAATATATACATAAAGCAAAAATCAGGTGTGGGCTGAAGCCTAACTTTATAACTGCTTACCCTTTATACGTACAATAAAAAGTTCTACAATGAAAATGCAATTTAAGGAATTATTTACACACTTTTCAAGTCAGCAGTTCCATCCACTACTAGCCAATTAACAAATAAGGTAACAGTTTATATAGAAACAAAATAGACATAGGGATGTACCGTTTATGTACAATTACTTCTTTTGAAATGATCTTTTTGCTGTATATTTTCTTAAAAGAATGAACTGTTACTTTATTTCAATGTCCAGGTTATTCTATTGTTGCACACCTCTGACCCCTTGCATGTGATCTAACCTGTCTTAGAGACAAAGACTCCATATACTGGATTTTTTTTTTAACTTACATTTTTATTTGTAAATCATACTCATATAATTTAAATTGGTTTAAAACATACTTTTTAGGGGCGTTTAGTGGAAATGTAAACAAATATCTGACCAGTTTTAAACAGCTCTTTGAACAGCCTGTTTGGAGAAATATACATTATTCCAGACAAATGCCACAAAGGGACCCTTAAAAATTTAATTAATAATCTTCAAATTACACTATTCTCCAAACTGTTACAGCAGTTCATGTGTAGGACTAAACCTTGACAGTCATGTTAGCTCATCAGAATTCAGTTGTTTCTCCAAACTGAGGCTGTTCCGAGGCATCTACAAGCAAAATATCAGAGGTTTGCAACCTTTCCATAGAAACTTGAATGAAAATATTTGTATATCCTTTAAGATGATCGACATGAACACCACAATTTACAGTACAACATTTTATTATATCATAAATTTTGCTTTAATTCCACTGAAACCAGAATGCTCCCATTTTGAGTGGTTCTCTAGCGCCCTCTGCTGTGCATACAACACTATTGCCTCTATAAAAAACAAGCTCCAGTGTAGTCTGTTGAAATGCAGAGAAAACAAATCTCTGAAACACTTTGTGGCCCTTTCCAAGGTAACAAACCTAATGAAAGATCATTTATTTCTCCAGGCAACCAAATTTTCTATTAAAAAAAAAAAAAGTCATAATTATTAAAAAAAATTTAAAAAAAACAGTGAAATATTTACAAGCAACATGACTGATAATAGGAATAGGATAAAAGTTGACGTCAAGAAGTGGCTCAAGAAAAACAATGAGAGAAAAATTAAAGGATTGTGTTGTCAAAGCAGGTTCTGACAAATCAGCTGCAAGCTTGTATTCAGACTTCAAAACTGTTGAGTATTTCGTGGTACTCCAGCCTCATTCATATGTAGAGAGGTGTCCAGACATCTGTCACTGACTGGTCTCCTCAGGATTCAGAGTCGCTGGCTTCTTGGTTGAATATTCAAGCACCCAGGGGTGAGAAAGGACTCCCTGGATGGGCAATCTGTGCATGGGATTGTGCTTCAGCAGCTTAGCAACCAAGTCTTTAGCTCCAGCACCGATATTAGTCTGTGATGGATAAGTATACTCCACCTAAAAGGGAAAAAAAAAAAAAAGGGTGGAATGTTAAATTTCAGCAATGAAAGAACAGCGGATATATTACATTAACACATTTGGATGCTTTCACAGATTATCCAAATCATAATTCCCAGTCAGAATTTAAGAAATTCAGATACAATAAAAGAATATTTATGATGTAGTTTGACGCCTGTTTAGATTTACAGACAAGATGCATACAAACTAGAATTCTACTCCCAGCATTTCTTTTTTGCCCCACATATAGAGAATTATTCTTTAAACTTAAAAACACAGCTCATTTCTGACTTTACTGCCTGCAACTCATGGGCTGTGTACAGCACGCCCTTTAAGACGCAGCAACACGTTCCAGTTTGGTGCTCTACCAGACAAAGTCACGAACAAACAGGAGGCCAATGTGTCATCTTTGTGACCGTTTACAGAAAAGAATTCTAGCTAGACCAACATCTAAACAAAAACATCTGAGATTCATACCCTGGAAATCCTGCGGTAGGTCTCCTCGTGAGTTTTTGCTTCAAATGGGGGTTTTCCAACCAGGAACTCATAGCAGAGGACACCCAGGCTCCACAGGTCCACCTTTTCATCGTGGGTTTTGCCTTCAATCATCTCTGGGGGCAAGTAATCAAGAGTTCCACACAGAGTGGATCTCCTGCACAAGAATAAGTAGGAAAATAAGGCATTTATTCAACAAGAGCCCCCAAAAAAGATGTATGCACACAGAAGAAATAAAACTTATGTGTACCTGGAAGAGGGGGTGTGAACAGACCAACCAAAGTCGGCGATCTTCAGCTCCCCGTTGGCTCCCAGCAGCAGGTTCTCTGGTTTGATGTCTCTGTGGATCACCTTCTTGGTGTGGCAATAATGGAGGGCATCTGCCAACTCCATAATATACTAACAACAGCAAACAAACAAAAAAAATTTAAAGATAAGCAGCACATCTTCAATAAACTTGTATGAATTTGATTAAAAATGCAACGTTTTTTAATTTACTGTTGCACTTCTGTCTTCAGGGAAACTTCCACATCGCTGCAGCTCGCCGAACAGCTCTCCTCTGGGCGCAAACTCAAGGATGAGATACACACGAGCCGCATCATGGAAGTAGCCATAGAGACGAAGGATATTAGGGTGCCTGTAGAAAACCAATGCACGAGATTAACCAGAGAAATCCTGTTGACAACTGATAAACAACAACAACAACAAGACTACACGAACACTTTCATGACCAATTTTGCCCACAAATGACCTGAGATGAGACTGAATCTCCACTTCTCTCCTCAGCTGGTGCTCCACTCCAGCTTTTTCCAGCTGCTTCTTGAAGAGCACCTTCAGGGCCAAAATAAATTTAGTCTGGCGCTCTCTTGCTAAGTAGACATTGCCAAACTTGCCCTTTCCCAAGGGACGGCCGATGTCAAAATTTTCCAGGCTCCATCGCGTCCTGTGTGGGCACAGCAGTAAAGTTAGCTCAATCTTGATCTAACCTGTTGGATTTTTGCACACACAAAATGTAGAAATTGCACTTTACATACTTTGATGAGGCCACCTGATCATTCTTGGCAGGTTTATCTAAGACACACAAACAAAAACAAAAAAAGAAGACATATTTAGCATTTGAAAACAAACACTTTAACCTTTTTCGTTTAATTTAGGAGAACATTTACTTTGTGGCTTCTCCAGCTTTGCAGAGTCTACTGGAGGTCTGGCAGTGGGCCCATGCATCTTTGGCTGTTTTTGCTGGGATACAGGTTTTGTTTGTGGTGGAGGATTCACATTCAGAGTAGCAGGGTTTGAATTCTGGTCAGCAGGGTGTGTTGACTTGACAGTCATGGAGACATGAGATACTGGTTTCTGGTGGCTGACAGGCCTCTGAATACGCTGTGGTCCGTTTGACACACCAAGGACTCGCTGAGGCTGAGTCGGTGTGACGACAGTCTTTGGAACAAAGACTGTCTGCTGGGATACAGGAATCCGCCTGGGCCCGTCACCACTGGACTGCAATCAGAAGAGGTCACTGAATATTAGAATTGAATCTACAGCAATTTTACACAAAGTGGAGGACGATACAACAAGATGTAAGCAAATATAATGTGCATGGTATAGAGGTGTATGTGATGGGGATAACTCTCGGTACTATACCAAATTTGAGCTTTACATGTAAAACAGAGTTGTAGTCATTTTTGTGATGGCTAATGCTGATCAGCTGTGGCAGCCATATCAAATCTAGGTGACTTAAAGATGTAATCTGTTGAAGATGGGTTTAAAATCTGTCTGGACCTCTGGATAAATGTTTTTTAAATGAACAAAAAGGTGTATAAATACCTTTCAGCAGCAGATAACAACAAAGCATATTGCTCTTTTTTTATTTTAATTACCATCAAGACTTACAGCTTTAGCTTCTACAGAGTATTTGACCATTTGTGCATTTAATGTCCAGATTGTGTGCCGTATGTATGCATGACCACAGTCTAAAAGTGTGTTTTTGCTTTGGAGATGGGTGACAGAGCCCACAGTTCAAGAAAAAACAAACAGATTTGTTTGTGCAAGATCACATTGCCCCAAGGCTCAGTTTGATGGTAGAGGGTCAAACAAGGTGATGGAAAGAATGAGTTTTATTTTTGCTAGCACTGCTTGGCTTTGTTTCGAGTCAGGTGGTGTTTGGGATTTCTGTCCCAAGTTGAATGCAGAACTAACATTTAGAAACAGTATACTTAAATAGATATGATAATCTGTAGGGCAGTGCACATCAGATAATCTGGTGTTTATCTAGATCAAAAGGAGTACCGGTAATGGTTTGAATGTGTAAAAGCAAAACGCTACAAAACTTGTTGAGATTGAAATATCTGAGGCATGCTGGGACTACTACCTTTAAATTCTGACATGGCTTAAATTTTTTATTTATTTTATGGATTTCATTTTAACCCCTCAGTATTGAACTATGAATGTTTGTGCATTTGCATAAATCTTCATATTATGAGCTTCAAAGTTTAAATTAAACCTTACAGAAAAGAGATTTGTATATTCAACTTTATAGTTAAAAAAAAAAAAAAGCATTACCATCACATCAGGCCTTTGAGGCTTCATGGGCTTTGCAACCTTGAGCGTGGTAGAAGAGTCCATATCCTGAGGGAAAACCATTAAGTTTTATTTAAAACATCATTGGAAAGGCAGACATAAGAAAGACTAAACTGTACTCCACCTGTGATAAAATAAAACCGGCATACGCAAGCTTTCATCAAAACTTTCTTATTTAAAACAATGACAAAACACCCATCACCAACCCTGGCTAGGTCGTTCAAACGTAAAACTTTCTTATTTAAAACAATGACAAAACACCCATCACCAACCCTGGCTAGGTCGTTCAAACGTAAAACTTTCTTATTTAAAACAATGACAAAACACCCATCACCAACCCTGGCTAGGTCGTTCAAACGTAAAACTTTCTTATTTAAAACAATGACAAAACACCCATCACCAACCCTGGCTAGGTCGTTCAAACGTAAAACTTTCTTATTTAAAACAATGACAAAACACCCATCACCAACCCTGGCTAGGTCGTTCAAACGTAAAACTTTCTTATTTAAAACAATGACAAAACACCCATCACCAACCCTGGCTAGGTCGTTCAAACGTAGTGTTAGCCTAGCTTAGCTGCTAACGCTTCAAACAGCTTCACACACTCAAACTGCTGGTTAAATTTGGATCCTTAGTTAAGACTCACCTAAAATAGTATTGCACGATAACCGAAAGCAGCGACTACTCGTTGATTTATCCAGAATTAAAGCAGCTCTCAAGTAGGGAACCCTCTATCCAAGCTTGCTAGCAGCTACATCGATCGACCAGTTGGCTAAAGGCAATGTCGGTGCCTGGAATATAAGTACCCAGTATAAAAACGATTAGTTTTCAAACAGCTTTAGCAGTTTTCGTGTTGTAAGCACTAAATAAAATGAAAATTCTAGCCACACGGATGTGGGTATTCCGAGAACAAGTCCGACCACTAGACACTTTCCTTAAACAGCCTATTTGATTTCAAACGTCCCTCTTTTAAAACCTTAAAATAAACCAGCGGCTCCTATTGGTTGAATGAATGCTCTAAGCTCGCTTTCCATTGGCTGTCAGAACAGAGAAAACGGAAGAAGAGTGACGTGAAAAGAAAAAAAAACTCATCCAAACCAGCAGGGTGCAGTAGAGATATGGTTAAACCTAGGGCGCTGGAAAAAGCCCTCTTAAGACGTTTGATTTATAATTTTACATCTAGAAAATATTATTTCCTCAAATTCTTTATAGATTTCTGATACACTGTTTAGTCTTTTAATTTGTTCTCTATTAATCACATTTTACATTATTCGAACATTAGAGGGAAAGCTGTATTTGGCAGAGCTTCCAACACTAATGAAACGTGACCTAAATCTAACAAAAAAGAAAACATTTGAACAAAATCACAGCACTAGACACAATTTTTCACATTGAAAATTCCATATTTTATTGCTGCATTATGCACTCGTGCAGGGAAGTTTTTCTATACGTACCCAGTCAAAATTTGTACAAGTGAGTTTTTTTTAATGTAGCTTGTGAGATAATATTTTATGGTCAAAATACTAATATTACACTCCTTCAAACAAACTGTTTTCCTAAATAAATATTTGTTACAGTTTACAAATGCATACATTGAAAAAAGTGCAGCCAATTTCTGAAAGATCCTCTCAAATGCACAGTGTAACCATTTAGATCAGCCTCTACATGTGTAGCAGTGTTTCTTTGTTGAAGTATGTCACTGCAAAGGCCTCATGATGAAAGTAAACTGACAGCATTACATGTGGAAGCTAATAAAACTGATCAAGCTCAACATGTAAATTAATGTTCACAACTGACATTTAGGGTTACGTTCCCGCAATACGGCATTTGAGACGGTCTTCAGATTAAATATAAATATGGCAAAAAACATTGATCCCTTCATTGAAATAGAATACATTAAGTTATAACAAAACAGTTTAGAACCAAGTTTGTATTTGTTGCTTGTTACAGAGAGACATTATGAACAAGGTCCCACAGGAAAAAACTTGAGACGGTTCTCAAACATAAATAGACATAACTAAAAATTTGAATCCTCATATTTTAGAAACTAATTACATATATAATGGACACAAATTGCATTTTAACTATCATGACAAGAAGATTTCTGTGTAAGTATGTAAAGTAAGTAGTGTAAGTATTTGCAAACTCCTCTATGAATCTGGTCTATTTATACCATTTTATACCAGATGAAAACCTGTTGACATTCTGAGGTCTTTTGCAAAATAAAAGCACATCTGGCAAAAGTGTGTGCAAGAGGCTGGTTAAAAAGCAGCATCTGCTTTGGCACTTGTTCTTGTTTCCAGTTCAACCAGAGCTTCTGACGTCATCCTGCCAATCCAAACACACAAATGACAGAGGTATTTAACTTGTCCCTGAGTGTGTCACCCAATCTTCTCCATCATCGTAGCCTTGACTTGAAAATACCCCTCAGGACCCCCTTCACGCTGCTGTCTGCTGCTCAAAAATATATCTAATGTAGATAGTAACATGTACCCCTCAATAACAGAGAAAACCCCAGAGCACCAAAGCAGCACCACAGCATTACAGGAGAGGCTGGTTGCTCTGATGCTGAGTCTCTTAGATTCTGCTGAGAAATGAGGTAGGTGTCATTTCTCTGTGACCGCTGCAGCCATCGGGGCGCGTATGGTCCCACGAGCTGTGGCTGCCAACTCCTCGATTTCTGTATTCAATCGCCTGATTACCCACTCCATGGCTTCTCGCCCCTGATAAAAAAGAATAAACATTAGATAAGCAAATAAATCAATTAGAAAAAAGGCAAACTTCCAGGTTAATTTAAGAGATAAATCAAATGCAAAATGTGGAATCATCCATCTATTTATTTTAAGGAAACTCAAGGTGTAAATGTGAATGATCTGCTACATCTAACCCTAATACAATGATTTATTGGTTTACAATTAACATTTTATATTTCAGTTTAAGAATTAGCAGAAATACATAAATTTATATGTCAGGAGATTAGTGTCCTTACCTTTCCAGCATTAGTCGAGATGGTGCTGGCCATAACACCTTCCAGGTAACTGCTGAGACTAACGCCTTTCACTGAGATGATCGCTTCTTGAGTCAAAACTGTCCTAAAATAGATAATTATTTGAAAAAATTAAAATAACAGAAATCATCTAATAACTCAAAGTGCTTAAAAAATGAACTATCAGCACAGGAACATACTTTTCTGGATCATCAGGATGTGGCTTGTATGTCAACTTTTCATCAACAGACACCATGTTTGTCAAAGTGATCTGAAAAGAAAATGTTAAAAAAGATTTGTTAAAACAAAAACTAGGACCTGTACAGATTAGGGGTTGAATCTAAATGCAAAGTCGCAGCTGTCAGACAAGTCTCACTCAATCTCCAAACATCTCTAGACTGGTACAACAAGCACATCTTCATTCTGAGAACAATAAGCGATTCTAAGCTCATGTGTTCAGTCAGATGGAAGTCACGAAAAGTCAGTCTAAACTGGGTGTGACTGTTTGGAGTTGACACATCCTAAACAGAGCATGTATTTAAAACATGTTATAAGAATAAAACAAGACACATAAAACTTGAGGAAAATGTTAATTTCAACAAGTATTACTCAAACAGGTAAAGGGAATGAGACTTGATGGGACAGTTTGAGCATTTTGAAGTGTTTCTGTGTAACTAATAAATAATATACATATTATTTATTGTAGATGGTTACCTGAACAGCCTCGCTGAGGAGAAATGATTACCTCAGACAGGACTAATGAGCTTACAGGTAGTAAGACCAAAGTGTTGATCTTAAAGAAGCTCCACCGTCCTAAATTTCATAGTGGTTCAAGATGCTGTATTCATCTCAGTCTTTAGCTCATCAGTCCTGTTGGAAGTAAACCATTTCTCCAAACAGAGGCTGTTCAGGAAGGTAATCGTATCAACATATTTAGCAAGCACACCAACAAAACTATCACTTTTTTGCTTTATTGATTTTTTTGTTGTTGTATTTTTATGTTATTTTTTAAATTTGTCTTATGTTCAAGTAAAAAGTTTCAATCAATCTATCAATCAATACATTCACCCAGCTGACTTCAGTTGGTATAAACTGACAAAAACATTTTTCAGGAGCTTTCTTACAAACTTTTAAATCACAAGTTGGGGATATACTGGTACTCACATTTGAAGACTGAAGCTCAAAAGACTTCTCTTTGGGATCCACAATCGAATGCTCTTGAATATACGTGCACGTCCGTGAGCTTCCAATGAGCTAAAAGCAGAAAAGGGGACATGCCTTTAAACAGAAAGCCTAAACGATCCATTTACATATGATAAAATATATATATTTCATTAACTTTGGCAGGATTTTTACCTTTTGTTAAACTTTTGTCTGTCAAATCTGAATTAAATATTTTCTTATGAAACACTACTTTATGTCATATACAACAATGTATTTCAAAAAGTAACACTAGCAGAGACTTTGTGAAAAGGACAAAAGTAAACCGATACTGGGATTTTAAGCTACAGCTTCAATAAGGCCTTAAAACCACACCTTGCCTCTATGATGATACAGGAAGAACTTTTGTCTATACACAAACATTGAAGCTCAGATTGATTTGCTTGGACACAATCTAATTAAAAACTTTGCTAATATGCTATAAATCACTGGGACAGTCTGTGTCATAGACTGCCCTTGGGTTTAAATAGGCTAATCATGTCAGTAAGCTCAAACCCAAACTCTAATACCTAAGAATGAATCGGTACTGAAGAACAGCAACTGATTGACAAATGTTGACCAAAGTCAAATCCAGACACAATGGTGCCATGTTCGCTTTCTGCACTCTTGGATTATGGAGTTCAGAGAGTTTGGAATTCCTGGGAGGAGCTCAGATTACAAGTTGCACAAGTCCAAAAGGCTGTTGTCACTGGCCTGCTTTCAAGTCACCTCTAGTTCTGGCTGAACTGACACACAGATGGAAAGTTACATCACACAGTGTCACACATTACATCTGAGCAATGACAGATATGGGACCACCATGTCCTGTACAGCACGAGCCTGGCCTGCAGCCATAAACTCAGCTCGGCTTCAGCCAGAAACCAGGCCTGCTACTAGAAGTGGACAGAAATAGCCTTCATGCTAAGGTCAGGTTTATGGCGAGCCCGAACCCCACGACAGGGACGGCTAAATCTGGATTTTCCTGATGTGCTCTTTTATAGTATATTTTTCCAGTATATTCTGAGAATACGGGTGTGTGGTTGTTTGTCTCGTCGTCTCTGTGTGGCCCTGCGATGGACTGGCGACCTGTCCAGGGTGTCCCCCGCCTTTCGCCCCTTGACCGCTGGAGTTAGGCACCAGCTGCCCCGCGACCCTCTGTGGAGGATTAAGCGGCTACAGAAAATGGATGGATGGATGGATTCTGAGAATACATGTTTAAGTTGTGACACTCACAGATTTCACTATGGATGGTAGACCCCACTCCGTACTGAGCAGTCTTTTGCTGTGGAGGCGTCCTTGATGGTCGATGTTTCTGTCCAGGACATCCACTCCGACCACGCTGGGGTTCATGGGGTTGGGATACTTTTGCATAGCAGCCTTGGTCACCATCTCCCAAGGATGGCTGTGAAAGCAAGGCCACAAAAATAGTCCAAATGAGATTAGACAGAATAAATCTCTATTCATGCTACATTTAAAAATGAACTAGTTCTGTGTTGTTATGAACAGATTAATGAGTTATTTCTTCAAGGGGAGAAATCCACATCTAGATATACAATACAATTATTTTCCAAATGCTTTTCTTCAAAGTGATATTGAAGAGAGAAACCCGTGGTTGCCTTGCTCAAGGACACACTGACTTTTGAATAGGGAAATTTGACGATCAAGCAAGCAATTTTTCAGATTTAAAGATGCCCACTCAATTTAAAATATCAACCTCCATAACAGAGGTGTGACTGTATAAGAAAAAAGTACATCTAATAGATCAGTAACACTAATTAAGTAATATATAATAGTAAAAAAAATTCAGACATATACTCTGGAATGAGAAATTGTACTTTAGCTATATTAATTAAGATTGTATTAATACAATGTTGAATATTTATAGATAGATTAGATAGATAGGATTTAAACTTTAATAATCCCATGCAGGAAATAATTGCATTGCAGCAACATAAACCATATTTACCTATAAAAATCAAATAAAGAAAACCAATCTCGCTACTGCTTGTACGACCTTGCCCGTCTAAATTACGTATGTAAATGCAACTGCAACATAAAATAATAGTTCCGTTTCAAAATTTAAGTAATCAAACATGACACATGTTTAGCGTTAGCTGAAGCACAGCCGCTGAGCGGTTGCCACGGAAACCACGCATTGTCCTGTGACGTGACCCGTTTTACGGCAGAAAGTGGGGGAAAGGTGAGGGGAGGGCTAGCTGGACCTGACGGCTATAGTTACGTAATTTCAACTGCATTAAGCGACGAGTCAATGGCTGTCTTGTGGTCATAATTGGTTGTTACGCTTTTCAGTTGGCCCATTTTGTGATTTTTTTCCCCCCAAAGTACTTACGTCTCGTTAAAAAAAAGACACCCACTTACATTCACACGAAAGAATCTATTTGTTAGCTTCGACATGCTACTAGCATGCACGCTAAAATCTGGTTATAGTTAGGTTTTTAATGTTTTACGAGCAGGAATTTTAGCTTGAACATCGTCTTTGCTGGTCACCGAGTGAGATGAAAAGCCACGCGGTGTTACTCAAGAGCTTTGTCGGTAAAGCCGGGTGCTAAGAAGGCAAAGCCGCATTAAGTATATGAATAAAACACTTTACATACTTGAATATGTATTCTGAAGTCCAGACCTTCATGTTTTAAGCGGGAGACAATGCGGAAAAAGCTGAAGTCAACGAGTGAAAGCCGGTAGGTGGAAGTCACATTGACAGATATCACATTCAGAGAGAGCCGTAAATCCGCCCCTCCCACATACCGCATGGGTCACGTGAGGCTTTTACGCACTTCCGCTTGTCGTGACCAGTCCACTGAACCAAAAACAGCGAACAATATAATAATTTAGATCAAAATGAGTTAATTTATCATTGATATATCTTGATTTAGATAATCATGTGTATTTTGTGTATCCTCAACATACTCATAAATATGATCCTGGTATGTTTCATGTCATGTCAGACTGTATTTCCAGTCAGTGTGCATTTAACCTTTGTTGTTACACAATTCAGTTCAATGACAGTTCCAGAATATTTTCAGCTCGTGCAACAGGATCAAGCCACTTGTTCAGAATTGACCGACAGGTTCTGCTGACAGGTTTTCCAATGAACCCACAAGCTTGTGGAAGCTATATTAGATTAATTAAGTTTTGTATCAAAATATTAAATTAAATGAAGTAGACATAAAAGTTGAAAACAATTTAAAAAATAATTTTCAAGACTCATATTTGCTTTCAATTTATCTCAATCCCCAAACACGAACACAGCCTTTAGAGAGGGATTAAACTTGCATATAAATTTATTTTAAGACAAGCAAAATTAGGTAAAATAAAAATTTAACTTTGAAAACACTTCCCTTAATTTTTGACAATGCAAGTCTCATCATGATGGGTTAAATTCATGCTTCAGATGCTTGCTTGAACTTTGATATCTGTCATAAACCACATTATTATACTGCAAACGTTAAAATAGTTTAGCTTAATAATAATAATAACCACAAGTATTTTAATAATCATAGTTATTTCATTTATGGATTAAAACAGCTAAAAGGTAACTGCTGGGTTTAAAGTCCATTTATTCTTGACCTCATTATCACCTTGTAACCTGGACGTTCTTCAATGAGGCAATGCGACTGTCGTCACTCTAACCTATGTTTCCAGTGACTGAGTCCAGTCAATCAGCTTTATTGCGTTGTGCTGTGGCAGCTTCGAGTCATGTGTTTATCTAAGAGGGAGCACGCTCTGTCCGAGTCATGTGTAATCTCAAGGCTCCAGACTTGTGCAAGTGGGAGGAAACTTTGTGACAGCTTTGGACGGTATCACTGTTAGTGTGCTATCAGAGTACTTCCAGCTCAGCAGTTTGTTTCAGTTTAAATGATGAAACTTGTGGAAGGGAAACTTTTTTTTTAAAATTGTTTTTGAATTTTAGTACAAAATAAGGGGAACATCTTTTTTTTAAAACACAGTTTTTCTGCTTTTTTCAAGTGTTGGTATATTTCCAAAATATATTGTCTCATAAACATTCAAATGTATCTATCAAATATTTATTAGAGGAAAAATGTGATTACAACAGATTAAACACGCAGGCACATAAATGATTAGAATATAATACATATTTTGTCATGTCTACATTGGTATTAGAATACCTCTTCTTCATATGCACTACAAATAAAATGCACCATTATTTATGATGCATTAATCAACATACATATTTCTTATTTTAAAAAGACTGTTAAATAGTCACAACTATTGTCCATTAGCTGGTAAACACTCTGACATAAAAACATTTACATTTAGTTTAGCATGTGGCCTTTTACCTTACACTAATACACAGTATGATGTTAGGTTACTGAATGTGGCTGAAATGAACAGATATTGATTCTTTGATCTTCCTTCTGTTGAGGCATTGAGTACTAATTCATAAATTTCACTAAACATTTAACTTGACATTCAGGTTGGTCATCATATCCAGTAAAAATCATCAAGTTAAACTAACATATTAAAACTCACTTTCAGATTCAAAAATATACATAATATTGTTGGATTTGTTGACTCAAAGTGTCCTTTAATACCAAACTATGCTTTTTGCTCATCTACAGTGTCTTTGCTTGTCTCTATCACTGTTTCCAATTTGACTTCTGTCCGAGACTGAACCTTTCTTGTGGAAACTGGTGAAGGCCCCTCTTCTTCTTCATCTTCTACTTCCCAATCTTGATCAATGGTAGCATCTTGGTACTGTTGGTACTCTGACACCAGGTCATTGAGGTTATTTTCTGCCTCAGTGAACTCCATTTCATCCATACCTTCCCCTGTATACCAGTGGAGGAAAGCCTTTCGTCGGAACATCATGGAGAACTGCTCGCCCACCCGGCGGAAAATCTCCTGAATGGCCGTGTTATTGCCAATAAAAGTGGAGGCCATTCTCAGGCCTCGGGGCGGGATGTCACACACAGCCACCTTGACATTATGAGGGATCCAGTCAACAAAGTAGTTGCTGTTTTTCTGCTGGATTGCAAGCATCTGCTCGTCGACTTCTTTGGTGGACATCTTACCACGAAAGACACCAGCAACTGTGAGGTATCGACCTCGCCGTGGGTCGCAGGCTGTCATCATGTTGCGGGCGTCAAACATCTGCTGGGTGAGCTCAGGCACACTGAGAGCTCTGTACTGCTGGCTGCCCCGTGGTGTCAAAGGGGCAAAGCCTGGCATGAAGAAGTGGAGGCGTGGGAAGGGCACCATGTTTACAGCCAGCTTCCTCAAATCAGCGTTGAGCTGCCCTGGGAATCTCAGAGAGGTTGTGACCCCGCTCATTGTCATAGAAACCAGGTGGTTGAGATCCCCGTAAGTCGGCGTGGTCAGTTTTAATGTGCGGAAGCAGATGTCATAGAGGGCCTCGTTGTCAATGCAGAAGGTCTCGTCTGTGTTCTCCAGGAGCTGGTGGACTGACAGTGTGGCATTGTATGGTTCTACCACCGTGTCAGAGACCTTAGGAGATGGCATGATGCTGAAGCTATTCATGATCCGATCAGGGTAGTCCTCTCGGATCTTATTGATGATGAGGGTCCCCATGCCGGAGCCTGTGCCACCCCCCAGAGAGTGAACCAGCTGGAAGCCTTGCAGGCAATCACAGCTTTCGCACTCGTTCCTCACCCTGTCGATAACCTGCTCAACCAGCTCGGCTCCTTCCGTGTAGTGGCCCTTCGCCCAGTTATTTCCAGCTCCTGAGTTCCCTATGACACAGAAATAAGGGAAGACATATCTAAACATTATTCAGAATATTATATTTTATTGTCTTGTTTGATAAACTGTAAAGCACTTGCGCTACAGAAAGAGATTTCATTGACCCTGACAAGTAACCAGAATCAAAACACTCTTAGCACCAAACATTGAACTGGTACAAATCTCTTTTGTGTAAATTACTGTGCATTTAAATAAACTAAACTATTTAAATATAAAGAAAACAAAAGTTCATGAAGTTTTTGACAGCATGAATACTTATCTCACCATGGATGAAGTTGTCTGGTCTGAAAAGGGCCCCAATGCGGCTCCCTCTTACACTGTCCATAGTACCAGGCTCCAGGTCCACAAGCAGGGCCCTGGGGACGTATTTACCACCTACAAACAGGGTCAAAATGTATTAAAACACAACTGGAAATCAACTATATGAATGTACTTTATTTTGAAACATTTAAGATGACTGTCTTTATTGGATGAATTAGAAAGGAGTCTGAGCAAATAAATAAAACTTGTATGGTACCATGTGCCTCATTGAAGTAGACGTTGATCCTCTCCAGTTGGAGGTTATTGTCTCCTTCATAAAGGCCTGTTGGATTGATCCCATGTTCTTCACTGGTCACTTCCCAAAACTAAAAAGAAAAAGAAATCCATCAACATGAACACAACTAAAGTTGTTTGATGAAAGATACCACTTTCTAACTGTCTGAACATCGTTTTACAATTTAAATCTGTGGGGTGTTTGTTTTGAATGTGCCTGCATATTTATTAGTTTTGTCAAGACAACCCATTTTCCATTTATGGTTATTACTTTTAGTTTTTTATATCACTGTAAAACATTCTATGAGGAATCATTTTATTTGATTTCTACAGATCATGTGATCCAAATGTGGTCCAGGGGAAGAGAAGCTGCCTATTTAGCAGGGGACTGGAGTCTCTGCCCCAGCTACATGTTGACATGTCTCTATGTAAGATACTAAGCCCCTGATTGGCCCCTGGGTGTTGTTCAAATTGGCTGCTCACTGCTCCTCAAACATGAAAACGGGTCAAAAGCAGAGAAACAATTTCACTAAGACGATGAATAAAAAATACAATATTATCATCTCAAGACCCCAAACATATATTTTGTGATCCACAATGAGGTCCTGATCCTAACCTTGAAAACTGATGATCTAAAAAATATACATAATTAATAGTATTTAATCTAAATAAATTATTTTTTAAAAGACTATTACATCTTACAATGTCAAAAGCAAAATGTGCTGAAAGTCTTGTTGTTGTTCCCCTCTCTTGTTTTGTATTAACCATGATAAAAATGTCACACCCAGGCCAGACTTGGGTCTTATCTTGCCCCCCCAAGTGCTTGAAGAAAAACACCCTGTGTCACTCACAGTGAGTGACAGAGCAAACGCATACCGTAGTTAAATACATCACAATAAAAAAGTAAAACTATTACACGTTCAGTTATGAGCTTGATTTCTTAATTCAAATATTAGTTTATTTTCCAACAGATGTGACCATTAATATTGTCTCCAAAATGACTTGTAGGTCAAAGTAACATTTTGAAAGTCATGTTTAATGCATTTGATTATATTTATAGTGGAGAATTCATCTGTTTCCTTACCTTTGAGCCGATCTGGTTGCCACATTGTCCAATTTGCAGATGTACAATTTCACGCATGATGACCGGGCTACAGTTCGTAGAACAGCTGAGGGTCTGTGATAGTCCTCAGTGCTCTCATCAGTCTTATATATGAGAACAGAGATGATGTCATCAATGAGGAAAGGGAGTCACCCTTATTTTAAAGTGTGCAAAAGAACCATAATTCTTAATGTAAACTCTCAGTGCAGTGCAGTGCAAAAGATTGGATCCACCTCTTATTTCTTTGTTTGGAATCCAATGAGCCCAACCTTCTCGTAATCTTATAACATGATTTTGAGTAATAATTATTTTTGCTTCTGCAGTCTATAAGCTTTTCTTTAAACTTTGACTGCTTTTGGTTTACACATGTTTAGTCCAGTCTACTTGACTGTTTTCAGATCAAAGTTTTTTTTTAACTACTTTTAAACTCACCTTTGAATTACTTAAATTCAAATGTGGGGGGGTCATAAAAATGTCATTTTGACTTTGATTTAAAATTAAAAGTTAGATTTTCTTATTAATGTATTCAGTAAGTGAATAAACTTCAGCTGCAGAAAAAGAAAAAGTCACTTCCAGACAACACTGTTTTATATTCGTTTCTGCGAGCTGCACAAGAAGTTTCATCACTCAGAGTCAGATAATCCTCACACACACAATAAAAAAATCAGCTCAATCCATTCATAGACACACACACACACACACACACACACACACACACACACACACACACACACACACACACACACACACAGACAGATTAAAATATTTTTATCTTTACTTGGTTTGTACTTCATTCAAATATTAGTAAGAAATGGTAAGAGTTTGAGACATGCTGCCATCTAGAGGATAAATGCAGCTATGACGTGATTCAAGTCATTTCAACACATTTGCAATGTTTAAAATGATCCATTTGTCTTTAAATTAAACTTTTATTGATACATTAAGATCCATGATGTGCTTCAAATCAAGCATTAAAACAAGTTCTTTGATCTTTAAAAAGATTAAGAAACACCTGGTCAGTTTTAAATTTCATATCTTTTTGGGTGACTTCTAAGTTCTGTAGCTCTGTCTTTTAACATTAGCATTATTACTATTAAAAGTTCAGGAAAATTGACATTTAAGTCACAAGTATAAAGCTGATATTATTTGGATTTGCTTTCTCTTTATGTTGCAGTGTCTTGGGATCACTGCCTTTTTCTGTACTTTGTCAACCACATAGTTTGTAAGCCATCACCTGATCATGTAAAGATGTAAACAGTGCAATGTCTACATGACAATTTTTATGTATGTGCAAGTTTATTTTGTTTACTTTCTATGTTTTCGTGTTATTCTAATGTCTTATGCCTCACAGATAATCAGTCGACTGCACATTCAATTTCATTGTTCTTTGCTTGTCAAGTCAATGACAATAAAGATGATCATATCTTATAAATAAAACTTTCTTTCAATGAAGAACAAAAACTGCTTCAATTACAAGAAGTCTGACAACATAAAATAAAAAGCAAGCACCAATCAAAAAGGATCAGAAAATCTAAAGTCTGAAGGTTTCTGTGTTGAGAGGAGAAACTATCATTTGGTGTCACATATGGCAATAAAACTGTTATGTTTTTATCTGTGTTCTTATGAACAGGATATATGAAAGTCCAGTTTATACAAAAACCTGCAGTTTTACCTGACAATATTCTGGCACTTGATTCTGAGGATGGTGACAACAAAGGAGCTACAGAATGGCACATGCAGCCAAATGATTGGTTAGTGTTTTCTGTCAAACTTGTACCACCTACTTTGACTGTAAGGTCTCGTAAAACAAAAGTTATGCTTTTATTGGATCAAAACTGAGACATTTAGAAGAAAGAAACAAATTAAATTTATGATTTAATCACGTAAAGTTAACAAAGACAGAAGATAAAAGAGGGACACCTTGAAGTTAAACTTGTTTCTGTGATTTGACTCATTAGTTCTGCAGGATTTTTATGTGTTTTGCCCTGAGCCTCTGGTTCCTGCCTTTTGATGCATTTATGAAGGAATTTGTTTGTGTGCGCGCTAGTTTGACTGATGTGTAGAATTTGTGTTAGAGTCAGTGTTCATGTGTGCATGTCACTATTAAAGGGCAAGAACCACTTAAAAATTCTGACCACAAAAAGATGAAGGAGGCTTTTATTGTGACAGTTCTTAGCGTCGCTGGTATATTATCTTAAATAATATTTTCAGTTTGTCTAAACATGCAGCTCATAATGGAATCAAATTTCATCACATGAAAATGGATGCATCATCTCAGGGTTTGCTAATTTAAATGCTAGGTTGCCATGGAAATGATTCAGATTGTCCTTAAACAGAAGCTCCACTAACATGGTGATGAAAATATTTTTGCTAACGTGTTACATGTAGCATTAGTGTCTTCTCTTGTAAAGCACAATTTGTGTATGGCACATAAGTCATCATTTACAAGTAAGATTTTATTCAAAACCAGAATCAAATTTGACAATAAGCCTTCAATAAAGTTTTATGTGTAAACCATTTTAAATTTAGAATTTACTGTTTAAAATCAATTGTTAAAATTACATAATGACCTATCTGGAGCTTGAGACATAAAACATTTTTGTTGACCCAGTTAGATTTTATTTTAGAAAAATCAAAAGGATATTTTAGGTGATTTGGTATTTAAGTTTCTTTCATGAAATCTATGTAATGATACTCATAATTTCTTTAAGCGTGTGAATATTTTCTGATAATTTAACCAATAAGCTGTCAGAGTCATTGATTAAGATTTTGGGGGTTGATAATCGTTTTGTTTCAAAGAGGGCGCCTCTCCCCTTCTGTACCTCAGCTTCATGACGCTCCGGGCAATCATGTGACCCGACCCTTCTGCATCTACATGCGTCAAGCGGCACCAAGGCGGAAATCAAGCATTCTGGTCTGCCTTTCAAATTAAAAGCACAATACCATACATGGAAAGATTTGATCTCCAATGAATATTTTTGTTTTTCCCCACAATCCTGCTCCAGTAAATATTTACAGTGATAGTTGTGTACATTTTTTTACATTTATTGTTAGAGATACACTTTAATAATAACATAAACCAGTAAAACACAAAGGTCTATAGATAGATTTATAGATGATACAGATCCAACAATAATATAATAATAAAAAACTATAATAATAGGAATATGAACAATATAAACAACAATTAAAAAATTGACAAAATGAACTATAGCAGCAGAATTTACAGTAGATCTTGAAAACAAAACAGGTACCTTTTGAAGGATATATACAGTATGAGCACATAAGCACACACACACACACACACACACACACACACACACACACACACACACACACACACACACACACACACACACACACACACACACACACATATATACATATATTTGGTAATAATAATTACAGACAAGCAATAGTAGAAGAACACAAATTATAGTGTATATCTTTATGACTTAAACATTGCAGAAATAACTCCTCTGTGGTTTACCAAAGGACAAAAGAACATATGTGTTTGAATATTCAATTTGTTAATGATTTCCAGATTTTTCTGCTTGTGGCTTAGACGAGTCAGTGCACAAATGACTACAGATCACAAGCATGTGAAGGTTTGCAGCTGGAGGTTGTGAAACTATTGTGTAGTCCTAACAAAAATGCAAATGTATTTTCTTGAGAATTAAAAATATGACAAATGTAATTTTTTTCATTGACTTCACCTGAGTCATGCAGCAATACCTGAGAATAATATCTGGAATCATTTAAATGATTTACTCTTATTGTGTGTTTTAATTTCTCATGAAACCCATAAAGATGATTAATCCACTATTTGATTAGCAGTTACCTTCATCAAGAATAACAGCATATTTTGCTGGCCTTTATGAGAAACAAATGCAGTTTAACTGCAATTCAAACTTTGAACCAAAACTTGAAACCTCACTTTTCTGATCTTTTAAAGGAAACAAAAAATGTTTTTTAATTATTAAAGTTTTCTTCTAAACTTGAGAAACTACATTTTTCTCAAAATGTGACAGTAATAACAATAAAATTATATTTAGTCTATAACATTCATAAAAATTATTATGATTACATTTTAGTTTATTACTATAGACTTACGATTTCCAACTAAAGTAATTTAAGGGCACAATATTTTTTAAAAACTCAACCAAACAAGACCAATTTAATTCCCATTACATATACATTTAACTCCGAATTGTAAGTAACTAATCTACAGGGGTTCACCTAAATGCCAGTTTAAATAATTATTTCTAAGCTGTTTTTAAAAGTAGACTTATTTATTTCTATTGTTTGTTTTACCTGTTGTTATTTTACGTCTATTTTTGATGAGAAAACTGCTTTGGCCCGAGTCTCACTCGTCCTTTATTGTGAAAGTCCCAACCGGAAACAAAATTTATTGTCATCGAAAACTTGACCCCGTTTCTTCTTTCCCAGGGTTCCGTGAGAGCCGTTTGCCCCACCCCACCTTTTCAGCGCTATCTAACTCAATGTACAATTCTCTGAGAAAAAAAAGGGGGCAAAAATAATTCAGCGAAATACTGCAAAGGAGCGAATGTCACACAGGCGAGCGGTTCTCCGGAGCAGCCGCGGCCTGTCGGCGCCGAAAATAGCTAAGTGTGTCGCCGTTGGATGAGTGATTGAAAACACCGCGGTATGTTCATGTATCATGCACATGTAACCACGACCTACCATACGGATTCAGAGGGAATACAGAAAGCAGAGAGACTTGACAGCGGACTCTACTTGCGTCAAACGGGGAAATAGCGGAGGATTTCCACGAATATCACCTGGATATTGTTGCGTTACAGTGAAGGACATCCAGCTGCCGACAGCCGCCGCCTCTGCTCGGCCGGAGAAGGTTTCCGATGTGAGGAGGAATACAAATCAACGTTACGGGGAGAAAGAGGACGGAGAAAGGGCCTTTTTTCCCCTTTTTCTTTTTTTAAGCTGTAGTCAAACCTTCCAGGGAAAAAACAGGCACCACAATTTTGACATAGACATCTAAAAACAAGACATTAAAGATAAGATTGCTGACATCCGTCAGCCTTTCTTAAAAATTTAAATAAAATGTGAGGGATTTGGGAGACGTTTGGAAGCCCTGGTGTAGCCTGATGATTCACATTCCGTCATTTTAAGAGGAAATATTATTATTTCATGTTGATTATTTTCCCCACACGTCCTCTGATGTGTTTTAGTTAGCTGGAAAGTGGATTTCAAACCAACATTTATTTGAAGAGGAATCAAGAGGCGTTTGAGGAAAACGGGACTAAAGGCTGCATGTGGAAATGGATTGAATGGCTGTGGGAGATCTCTGCCGAAGATGGGCTCCGGAGGAGATGTTTGCTGAGAACAATTAACGTCAAAGCGTGAAAATATTTATTTTGATTGAAAATCATCCAAAAGGCCGGTGTTTGAATTAAAAACGCCTGTAAGGAATCTGGACCGGTCATTCATGTGCAACGAGAAGCTGGAAATTTCACATCCACTCTCAAATCAGTGCTGATGACTTCATTGCGGATTTACAGTAAAAAAACCACACACTGGAATCAGGCGTTTGATAGGGCGGCATCAACTCTGCTCCTGATCTGTTCCTGATAATTGCCAGTAAATATCCACATTCATAAACACTGTGCCAAAGCCTGGTGGAGTCTACTACCTGACACCTGTTTCATCTGACAACATCAATGTCACCCATTTTGAGCCAGGTGTTCCTCTGGTGGTCCAGTTCAGGAATTTAGGATTGATCCCCCCCCCTCTCTCTCTCATCAGCATCCTCCCTCCATCCTCCCTTTCCTTTACTCTTAGCCATCCATCCACCTTACGCCCCCCCCCCATCAGAACCTCTCTAGGATTCTGGGAAGATGGGCTGTCTTGGGAATAGTAAAACTGAAGACCAGCGAAATGAGGAGAAGGCACAGAGAGAGGCCAACAAAAAGATAGAGAAGCAGCTTCAAAAAGACAAACAGATCTACCGGGCGACTCACCGGCTGCTATTATTAGGTAGGTGTAAAAAAAAAAAACTACAATAATGTGTTTAGTAAAAGGGAAGATGCTTCTTTGTGAGGCATCAACAAACGATGCACTGACACAATCGCAGTCCAGAGTCTTCACACCAGCTTGTTAGAAATTTGCATTCAGAGGTCATTATGGAGCCTGGTTGCAGAACATGTGAGAGTTGGGACACCATCTGTGTGAGGAGGACACATCTCAGACACCACGCAGAGGCTGGGAGGCCGCAAACAGGCGTCTTCTCTGCTCGTTCCTTCTTCCACACACTACTTGTGATCTGGTGTGTTTGTGTTCCCAGTGTGGATCCAGGATGCCTTCATTTTGGTGTATTTTCATCAGATTCTACATTTCTGGGAATAACTGTTCTCCAGTCAGCCAATGGAAGCTTTGATATTTAAAACTTTTACCATGTGAAGTCTAATGCACGTTAAGGCTACTATCCTGTTAAACCTCAGAGTGCAAATTAGGATTACCATTAGGATTACTAGCTTCCTCTTAACGCCTGTCTGGCTCATTTTAATCTGAAACTGATCCCAGATTTACTCACACACACACACACACACACACACTCCACCTCTAAATAGAAGGCATATAGCCCAGCTAGTGTTTAGAGGTGTGGAGGTCTTTCATTTTTAGCTCACTAGGATACATTTAGGGCTATTTATGTTCAGAATAAGATGCTTTGATTAAAAAAAGATACTTTGTCTCTATGCATTTGAAGCTGGCGCATGATTTAAACTGAAGAAATTTAAGAAGTGTCAACCTCGTCAAGTGGATGAGTTTTAATCCCCTGAAAACAACTTTTAAGTATTGTTACTGCAGAAAAATATGACAATTTTTAAAATTAAGATGACTCCATTGGTGTTTTTACCACTGTAGCTGTTGGGGTTTGGGTGTCATAAAATGCATTTGAACTCCTGGGTCTTCATCCTTCACTGGTCTATTGTAGATTTGTTAGTTTTTTATTTTATTTTTGGGTGTAAGCTTTCTGTGTAATTCTTTTCTGTTTTCCTCTATTCTATTTGTCTCCACACTCAGGAGCCGGGGAATCTGGGAAAAGTACGATAGTGAAGCAGATGCGAATACTGCACGTTAATGGATTCAACGCAGAGTAAGTGTCACTTAGTGTTTTTATTCTGCATTTTCACACTTTCAACACATTTTTCTCCCTCAATGATTACCGGTATATACAAATACATTTATAAAGCAAATGAAACTTAAAGGTTCACTGAGGAATCTTCAAAAAAGCTACGTATCGCTAACTATTTTACACAAACAGGTCTCCTCCTCCATAATCCTTATGCCGTGCCTCCTCCGGTCATGGGACCACGCATTGCCACAGTAACAATAGAGAGCAAAACACCAGCAGTTGAAACGTTCTCCCAGGTTTTTCCTCTTTTAACGTCCAAACGTTTTTAGTTTTCTGCTAGCTGAAAAGGTGTTTTTCTTATGGGGACTCTGGTATTTTTCCCTAAAATTGAAGCGGTAACAGCAGACCGTTTCTGTCCTTTCACTTCCGGGATGTTCTGCTTTAAAATGCTCCAGCACGGATTAATGTAGGATCTAAGCAGTGCAGTACTTTGGCGAGACAGACAGCCGGATTGTCCAATGGTTGCTTTCGGTCCAAAACATATGATTGGCTCAGGTTTTTAGAGAACTGCGAGGGAACCACCTTATTGATTTTTTTCAGGGTTTTTTAAATCACCACAATATATTTATAGCTATATTATGTTAGAACGTTGTTAAGAGGTATGGAAAAAAAAAAAACGTTTTAAGCTACATTGTTTTACCAAACTCCCCATGGTTCCTTTAATTGTCATGGATTCAGGACTGTTAGGATATTGTACATTTTATTTTTGGACTGTGAACATTTTTTTTTCTCAAAAAGTCTCATAAAAATGAATAATTATTTGAACATTTTATTATCATCTTCATGGTGTTTGTTATAAAAATGGACTCTTGTACCTCTAACATTAGTCACAGCTGTATTGGACCACGTACTCCATATTTGGTCCTCACAAGTGTAGAACACTGACAAACTGTATTTATTAAAGAAATACTTTATTTTGAATCCCCTTTTTAAACTCGGTGACCTGAATATGCAGCAAGTGAACCTTCTGTTACTGCATTTTAAGCCTCAAACAGGCAGTGTTTGAAAACACAAGGCAGCACGATGCAAGAAATCCAGACAACACAGCAACAGTTCTTTACTTTATTATAGGAGGCGGTTCATGAGTGGAAGGGCATTCATCGAAGGTTTTACTGTAAGACGATAGAGAACAAAAACCATCCCCAAAACATGAAAATAGGTTGATAAAATTCCATTAGTTGTGTAGTTTTTTTTGTAGAAATCTCTAAAACTTTCTAATCCTGATCGGCCGTCTTCAGCCTGGAGGAGGAGAAAAGTTACTTTTTAAAGTTTTCTCTGGCCACACTGACAGCTATAATCAGTATTTTTGAATGTGTAACAGGTTTTAATGGTACTAAACAGCCACTCTGCCTTGTGAATTCCCTCCCAAGTTGATGCAATGGAAACCAAAGTCACATTTTTCTATTCTTGATCATCTGTTTCCTAGAAAGGCTCTTTGAGGTGGGAGAATTATCATGTTATCATGAGTTTGTTTTCTGGTCAAACAGATCCTCCTCACAGAGCCAGATGCTCTGGTGTGATGAAAGCAGCGACTCCCCTGCTGTGTTTAAATTTTAGTTTTTTTTTAATGGAATGAATTGTTGAGGGCGCTCTCATGGGTGCAGGCCAGTACCAGTCACTGGATGGAAGAGGAGGAGGATGAGCGACACAGTAATACAGGTCAATCAGGTCAGCATTAGTTAAAAGAAAAAACAAGGATTCTCAGGTCTTAATTTAAATATTTTAAACCCTCTACAACTTTGAAAAAAAATAATTTAAATTTAAAATTGGACAATAGTTTACTTGTAAATGTGGATGGAGATCTATATAAAGCAGTGTTGGGTTCTGGTGCAGTGATCATAGTACCAATAAAACAGACATTAAAATTGTGCAAAAGCTTAAAACCATTTTTCATTTTTCACACTTTGCTTAAAAGCTGCCAAACTTTCTTTTAATCTTTTGAAGTATCTTGATCAGTTTTTCTTTTATAAGTCTTTCAGAGATTTTCCTTGGACTTGGTTTGTTTTTTTCACAGATTTGTTTTGTCCGACCCTCGTATCTGACAACAGTTTATTGTGCAGTTTGAAAAAAAATAGGAAAGTAGATTAATGGAAGACGAAAGAAGAGGAAGGTTTTATTTTTTTTTTACAAAGCATAAGCACACGCAAGATCTTTGGTTGATCCCTTACTGTATGACAAAGCTTTATATTATTTTGTGTATCAAATTGTTATTTTAGGTCATTTTTTGATAATGCTTCTGAATGAATTTGAATAAATATTCTTTATAATAGGCTGCTGGTAACATCACTCCTACAATTACAATTTAAAATGGGTTCTTGGCCTCGTTGTGTTGAATCAATGCTGGTTCTTCCTTTGAGGCGTTTATGTCTGAATGATTCATAGGTCAGAAGTATCCCAACTAACAAAAAGCATTCTTCTGAAAAGGGTCACTGAGCTGGAAATGAGTAAGAAAAGTCCAAGTAAAACCTTTGACAGATGTTAAGAAAACCTGAAAAACTACTGATTAAATCTGTTTTGGAAAACGGCAAAAAGTTTGGCTTCTTGAAATCATGATTCTCTGTTAAATAATAAAATAATATGAGGGTTTTTTTTAAAGCTGAAGCTTATTCTGTTTGGATAATATGAGTATAATGTGACTTTAAGTCACTAAATGTTGCTTTTGTCTGGACGTTTGAAGGAATTATTTCTTTGCAGCTCACATTGGTGAAGCTCACGTTTCATAAACCGCCACATTGAATTCTCTTTCTTAACGCTGTAGTGAAAAACCAGGATATGAAGCTTCATGTCAGTACCTCCAGTTGGTGCTCACCAAACTTGAAAGTAGTTAAAAATCCTTAAAATGGGCAGTAATGTTCCTTCACAGTGCATTCTGCACTCCACTGTTATTGTGTTTTAATAAATGCTATTGTCAAAATTAAGCCAAGATCTGCTGTTCTCATTTAGTGTCAGCAAGTACGCAAAATTCAGGCGTTGCTCTTACTCAGCAAAATAAGAGTGTGTGCATCTGGAACAGCCATAACACTAATGTCAGGTATAATTTACCTCCAGGCTGATGAAGAGATCCAGGAGAAGTTAATATCACGCAGCGCATTCACACTCGGTCCCACTGGCACCAAAACAAAGAAAACAAAACATCATTTTACAGCTGGTCTGGAATAATTATTCATTTTTAAGTTGGTTCTTGTGTAGAAAATAAAAAATAACATGCTGTGTTGCTGCGATGTTGGGATTTAAATGTGTTTTAGAATTTTTACCATGCAACAAACGTGATCAGTTGATCAGATTCTTTATTTAAATCATTGCTTCAAATGCTTAATTTTTGAAAAGTGTGGTTTTTGCTGTTGCTGATTTTACTTTTTGTCTCATAGGGAGAAACAACAGAAAATTCATGATATCAAGAACAACATAAAAGAAGCTATAGAGGTAAAAATGATTCATTTATAATGAAACAGCATGAGGTTTGTGTGGATCATGGTATTTTTTATATGTAATGTGTTTGATTGTTAAATATGCAGCTCTGATTGAAGGTACACTAGTTTATTGATCATTCTGTTGTATATGAAGTGTTGTTTTGAGACATCCATCTCCTGGTTTTTTCCTCCCAGACGATCGTTTCTGCCATGACCACGCTCACACCTCCTTGCCAGTTAGCCTGTTCTGCAAACCAGTTCCGGGTCGATTACGTCCTGTGCCAAGCGAACCAGAAGGATTTTGAGTTTCCTTCAGTAAGTTGCATGTTACTCCCATGATTTCTTTTTCCTTGTTGAAATGCTGGCAGCTGCTGTTAACAAGTGTCAACAGAAAACTGATAGTTTATAAGCAAAGCTAAATGCAAAATGCAAGATCCTCAGTTTATTTTAAGAAATATGAAGAGAGTTTAGCAAAACAGAGGATCTTAAATATTTAAATCTAGCCTCTGTTATTTCCTTAATTTTAGACAAAATATTATTTATTTGTATTTGCATACACATGGATTTTGTTCTAATAAAATGTTTATAATAGTTAAAAACAAACTCATAATATGACAAACTTCATTTCTGATCTTAATTCAAATGACTGCATGCTGGCATTATTAGGAAAATAATCAGACATTGAAGTACTAGATTATCCAAAAAATGATATTTCCTCAAAGGTTAGCAGAGTAGATTTACAAGAATTAAACTCATAAATTTGGAAGAAAAGAAACCTTTATTTGACTTTACTGTGCAATGGATGATCCTCGTCTTCACACACCTGCAGTGGACGTCCTGTTAAATCGGACTCAGCATAAAGAAATAACTGTGGTCTGAGACCAGAATCTGAGTAAGCTTTTGCATTTTAAAGTGAGAGCGTTGAGATAATTTTTCTCCTGGTTTTGTATGACATTGCAGCCATTTTCTGTAAGTTTGTAACTTCTGATGTATGCATCGTGCCCTCCATATCTACCAATGACATCTGTTGAGGGATTTATGTCTTCATGTCCAGAAAAATTTGATTCTTTTCCCATTTTTAGATTAGTTGACCAGATTACCCACTTCAACCTCAGAATTGTTCTTTAAAGCGGCACTCCGGAGGATTTTATCAGGAGAGCAGTTTTTGAATCTAGCGTCCAAAGGCTCCTCCTCAAAACATCTCGACACGCGCGTCCGGTCGCGTGTGCGCGCGTGCACGCGGCGCATATACTTCGGACATGAACTGTACAGCTCAATGTGTAGGGTTTAATCACTCACAGTTCACAATCTTATTCCAACAACACTACGAGGGTCTGATGAGCCCTCTCTGTCCCTGCTGCTTCTGATATTAGCTCTGTTAGCAGAGAGCTGCTGCTGGACTCTGAAGCTGAACTTGACTCGGCCCTGGATGAACTTTCTGACCAAAATAAACACATAATCCTGTCAAGCCTTGCCATTCTGTGAGGTGAAAGGTTTAAAAATAAAAATAAATCCATCTTTAGCTGGAGAATGGGAAGGTTTTTAATAGAAATGAGCCGTGAGTCCTCAGTGAACGGCAGAGAAACACACGGAGCGTCCTGTACGACAGCGCCCCCTACTGGTACAGGTTTGGTCGATGCGCGTGCATGTTGAGAGAATGCAGAAATTTGAATTTCATTGGCTGAAAAATGTCGGCGGCAAGAAATAATGCAAAGGGGTCTCTAGGAGGAAGGAGGGTCTTCATCAGAATGACAGATGTTGTGGAACTCAACCCATAGATCATAGTTTAGACCTGAAATATCATTTAAAACATTTAGAAAACTTTGATACAGAGAAAAATGCTCCAGAGTGCCGCTTTAAGGAACAATTTCTTCTTTCAGTTCTCTTATTTAACTTTTGGAATTTGCAAAACATCATTATATTACCGGGTGCCGAGTTTGCACTGTTTAGTTTTTGGCCCTTGTAAAGGACTCCTACCTGTCACACTGTGTGACCATACTAACCATATCACATGGAGGATTTATTACATGCTACACTGTACGACTCCCTGCTGTGGGATTGTAAACGGACTAAATGAAATAGTTCAAACATTAGGTACAGCAGCGCTGCAGTGTTGGGTCACTCATATGCAACAGAAATAGCAGAACTACAAAGGATGCAAAACAAGTTCTCACGTTCTGACTCTTAAAAGATGGAAAGGAGGATAAAACAAAGATGATGTCTGCCTCCATCTACTCTCCATTTAGTTTTGATCCACTTCGGCTCATTGCTTTTCCATCACTCTCTGGGTGTGCTCCTGTTGGTTCGTTGTAAATTCCGATCATAGCTTTTCTGGCAAAGTATCGGTCGTGACTCATTTTTGGCCATGAAACTGCAAGATCTTGCGTTGGTGACATAGTCACTGCACGACAACGGACCGCTGATTTAAGCCCACGACCAGAGATTTTTCCTACGATGTTCTCACAATGTCTTCGATGGCCGAAAATCGCACAATGGGAACTCTGCATTAGAGTAGGGGTCATCAACTCAGTCTTCAAGGGCTACATCCAACACGGTTTATATGTTTTGATATCGATTTAACTTTATTTAGAACCAACATAAAACATTTTCTATAAAACAACAAAATGTAAAATCCTAAAAGGAGTAGGTAGAAATCAAACTTATACGTTCCTACTCCCATCTCACTTAGCCTTATTAAACATAAATAAGTTTATAGTCACATATATTCATTTATTATACTAGCTTACATACACATACTCTTATTGTACTTACATAATTACCTTACAACGACCTTCATTTATATGTAAAGTCCAACCTAACACTTCAACAATCAACTCAACCCTGTACTACTCAATTAATCCAGCCTTTGTTTTCTGTTCCAGCACACCTGAACCAAATGATTAAATCATCTCCTTACCATGTTGAGCTCTGCAGAACCCTTTTAATTACTCATTAATTAAAATCAGGTGTGCTGAAGGAAGGACACGGCTAAAATTTGTAGGATCATGGTAGGTAGCCCTCAAGGACTGGAGTTGCATGATGACCTATGTTTTAGAGCATGACGTTTTTCTACTGAACCCTAAGGAGCTTGTTTAGTCATGCTGTAGGTGTGTGTGAGAAGCTTCATGCCTTTTGTTTGCTTGGTGTTTTGGTAATTAGCAGGTGTGCTTCCACCTGGGAGGTTTTCAATCGAAAGAACCTCTCACCTGAGAGATCCTTGCTGCTGATTACCTGTAATAAACCTAAATGTGTCCAGAGGGATGTGGGTTCACAGAGACTCGGAGGGATTCTTCCTGAGCTGTAGTCAGATCCTGGTGGCCTGCAGTGTCGTTTCTGCAGGTTCCACTCTTGTTTCAATTAGTTTTCCTGTTTGTGAACAATCTGCAGATGTGTAGCTGTTGTTTTGGATTCTGAGTTTCTTTTCTTTTTTAAATCTAAAAATTTCCAGGATGTAACTTAGGCCTTTTAATTTTTTTAAAATTTTTATTAAATTTTAAATTTAAAATAAAATAAAAAATTTTATTTTTTATTTTAATATTTTAACATTTTATTTAAAATAAATAAATAAATAAAGTAACTTAGGCCATTCATTCACAAAAACTGGTACTGGTACTATACTTACATACTGGTAAGGATATGATTAACTGTTATGTAAATTATTTATTATTTTTCAGTGCAAAGATGCCAGTGTAACCATATTTGTGGTCCAGGTAGCTGTTTGTGTAACAAATCTAAAAATACAGTTTGTTTACGTAATTAAGCAGAATTACTTGGTTTGGTATCAAATTCATGTAGTGTAGTAGATTGTTTTCTGTCTCTTTAGCAGCCTTCATAGTTTGAAAATTCTCTCCCTAATTTCTTTTAACAGTTTTAGTAAGAGGAAAAGTTTTATCATTATTATTATTATTTTTTTCCAGATTAATGGAAAAATGTGTGCAGCTGATTAGAATTTTCAGCTCTAGTCTAAAACAAACATATTGTTCTCATTTTAAAATTGTAGTGATGTATATTAATCTAGCATTGGGGAAAGCCTTTGTAATCTCTTTAATGAAAATGTGTTAAATGGTTCAGCTGGTTTCAGGGAGAGGCTGCTGAGGAATCCCTCTGGTCCAATTGTATGAACGTGTTCCTTGTAAATTTGTCATTTACAGTTTAGTTTCCAGGGAAGAGTGGGTGTATTTGTATGTCAGTCTTAAAGAAGTTTCCTGATTGCCTCTGTTACATCATGGCAATGTTTGTCTGTTTGAGATGTGTAT
>SSNR01000002.1:6192795-6221317 GCA_006937965.1 Callopanchax toddi | reverse complement strand
CCGGTCACAGGACTTTTTCTACGAACCTGCAGGGTCTCGATTAGACGGAAGACTAACCCTGATTGTGCTTTTTCTCTTTAAACGTTGTGGATTACAGTCAGTTTGGCTCAGTTAGAAAGGTATTTGATAAGTCCAACTTCTCCACCTTCTCGTCAACCATCTATTCCTCCTCTTCCTGCTCCCTCTTGCCTTAAGGGCGTACTGGAAACCAGTTAAACTGGTTGGCTCTGCCTTCAGCAGAGACGAAAGCGAGGGAGACAGAATCAGAGATTGTTTTTATTTTTTTACATTTTCCTTCTAAGCTCCAGGTGTACTCGGTATTTGTTACAGTTACAGTAATAGCTCACAGGAAGTAGTTTTTTTTTTCTTTTGAATTAAACTCATGAAACGTGTTAGGTAGGATTCTCTTTATTCTTTTGTGTTGTTTCACTCACTGGTTCTTTACCTCATTGAAAAACGATTTTAAATTGTTTTAGCTTTTTAAACATCTGTAACTATTTAAAATGTCACAGTTTAACAAGACATCAGCTCTTTTGTCTTTATGCCTTGTAAAAAAAGAAATAAAAAGAATAATGCATGGTGGCGCAGTTGTTAGCACTGTTACCTCACAGCAAGAAGGTCGCAGGTTCAAACCCCAGCTGTGGCCTTTCTGCGTGGAGTTAGCATGTTCTCCCCATACATGCATGTGTTTCCTCCAGGTACTCCGGTTTCCTCCACAGATCATAACATCTCTGATAGGTATATACCATGTAAGCTGCTTTGGATTAAAGTGTCTAAAAAAGAAGTTTAAAAACATTTTAAAACGATTAAAACAACGTTAAAGCAGCAAAATCTGAAGATATTATATTTTTCTCATAGACATAAACCAAAAACACCCAAATTAACTTAAACATTTTTCCTTTGATAAGTTAATTATTGGTATGCTAAATTCTACATTTTGCAAACTGACCATATATTGAAACACACCAGTTTTCATATAATCAACTATGTAACTTCATCCTCTTCTCTTTAGTCTCTAAATTTAAGCAACAACTTCTAAAGCCATCTCAGCAGCTGCCTACTTTTCAGTCAGCTGAAAATCTGAGTTATTGCACTCATTCGTTTTTTTTTGTCACACTCATAAGCATTAAAAGCATTCCATTCCTGTGGAAGGAAAAACATGTGTTCTGGTTCTCTTACTGCGGCACACACACAAAAAGCAAAATAAAACATTAATAATACAAGACACAGATGAGTACATAGTGTAGTCGTACACTCATCCCTTAATGTATGTGTATGCTCGTAGAGTTGCTTCCATAAAAGGGTAACCGGACTATATAAAAGTGATGATGCATCGTGCAAAATGCAAACTCTGTAAATTGAATTCCTGTTAGCAGGATAATAAGAATAGCCCAGTACAGTAGTGCAGTCAAAACTTAACATGGTGCAAGAAAGTTTATTCTTTTGATATTTAGCATTTAAACCGTCATGTGGTGTTAACTGGCTTTGGACCTGGACAGTCGCTCCTTCAAAACCCTCAGCCTACCTGATGTAGTTAGTCAGTATTTTACTGCTTTAGGCTATTATACAAGTTGTTTATACAAAACTGCTTTTAGATCCTGTTTTACTTACTGGTTTTATCTCTGAATGATCTCTAGCACTTATTTCTGCAAGTTGTTCTTTAGAAAGAAATGACCTGATTTACTGTCATGACATAACTTTATCCTATAAGGTTAGAGGAAATACAAAATGAGAAATCTCTGTTTTCTTATTCAGTCTAAATAACAAATTATTTGTTACTTAAAATTAATTTCTCAGCTGCTTTAGTGAGTTTGCTGATTTACTCTATTGCTCGTAATGGCTTATTTTTGCTCAACTGACCAAAAGATTTCAGAGATAGGCCTCTGTGTAGTGACAGCCAAGTCTTTTGTCAGTACAAAGCTCTCTATTTCTTCATGAACTCAGTGAACTTGTTCTGTTTCCTGCCTCTGCCAGAGCCTGCTCATCTGCTGCTCCTCTCTGAGCCGACCTTAAACTCCAAACTAAGCTAGGGAGTATCACTGGCTCCTGCCATCTGTCCATAAACTCCTTCACCCAATAGGACACACACAAGAAATCATATCATAAGCCAGGATTGTCTGATCTGTGCAAACACCAACCTGCTGCAGATCTTTATACAAAAGTATCTCTGCTGGGTTTGAACTGATTCATTGTCATCACAGCTCAAATTAATCAAAACCAGACAATTGTATTGTTTTTGATGTGATATCGTATTGATCCAGGTTCATCTATGTTTTCAGGAGTTTTACAACCACACGAAGATCCTCTGGCATGACGAAGGTGTGCGTTCATGCTGGGAAAGGTCCAATGAGTATCAGCTCATCGACTGCGCGCAGTAGTAAGGCTCTGTTTTGTTTACCGTTTTTCTCTTGTGTAAACTTTTTGCACAACTTATACATGTGTTTAATGACCTTTTTGTCACAGGTGAATTTGTTTAGACCAGGGGTGCCCAAACTTTTTCCCTCAAAGGGCCAAAATGAAAATCTATCAGAGAGCCGCGGGCCGAATGTAGTATTTATAAAATACAAATACTAATGATGAAGTATAGAACACTACTTTTTATTGATTTTGCAATTATTTAACCATCCTTTTTGTTTAAAGAACATTAATCAAAATATGACATATACCGGCGGTAAGTCACATATAGGCATTTGGAACAAACAACTGACTTTGTTATTTGTAATCATATGTAGTGCTAGCAGCTAGCAGCTCCCTGGTCTTTTTCTTTCGGGCATCACCTCTGCATTGTGAAAATCCTGCGTGCTTTGTCTCATAGCGTCGACGAATATTATACTCCTTGTGTACAGAAACGGACTGGTTACAAATAAGGCAGACCGCTTTACCACTGATATCTGTAAAAAATAGTCTTACTACCAGCATTTTTTAAATGCCTTTTGTCTGTGTGTCACTGACGACGATGCTCCATGTTGATAATAGCTGCTTAGGCTCGCGGCCAGAGGGTTACCTGCAAACTTGGAGCAAGTTTGATCTGGTCTGGTCCAGCAGCAAAGGCTCATGGGAGATTACATACATTGACAAAATATAACTATTTGTGGTTTTATAAAGTGTGCAAAAGTACATGCGTGCATAAATCTACTCTAAATGTCCCTTGTAGTTACTTGTATTTCAATTTTGATTTTAAATTGTGACATTTCTAAGACTTTGCTGGCACCATGAGAGTGTGGACTACAGTATATGCAGCCCAATATAGAGTCATTGGGCCTGTTCACATAATGTTGAATTGGCTGAGGGAAACAGTGGCTTTCTGGATTACTGGTCAATGTTCACCCAGCATCCAGGGAACCCCACAGAGGGCCAGGAGGGCCAAATTAAATAATCGGTGGGCCAACTTTGGCCCGCGGGCCCCACTTTGGGCACCCCGGTTTAGACCATTTAGTATGGATTTTGCATCAGTGTGGATAAAAATTTCACAAATGTTGAGACAATTTTAAATTCAACTTCCAACAAATGTATCTTCCTGACTCACTCTTGCCCAAGTCTGGGTGACGCTTTTGTGTGTCATGTGACATTCAGTGGATACCGATGGTTGTCGGTGTTTGAAGGAATCTCTATCTAAACTTGACTTTTGTCTAGTTTTTCTGTCTTTTTTGATGCGTTGAAGTTATTTCTGTTCGACAATTCCTTAAATAGAACCATCAGAAAAGTTTAGTAGAGAAACCAGTATTAGATGGATCTGCAGAGCAGAGCCACAAATACCTGTCAAGTCAAAAAGTTAGAACCGCGAATGTGATCCTAAATATTACAATGAATTATAAAATATATATATATATATATATATATATATATATATATATATATATATATATATATATATTGCGCGACAAACTATCTTCAATAAGATAATAATAATAATAATAAGATAAGATGGAAATTTAAAGAAAGGTACATTTTTACCAATTTTCTTTTCTACTTTGCACCCCAGATTTTTTGTGCATGCACATCACTTTGAGTTTTCATGTGTGCCCAAAAGTTTACTTGTGTTTTTTTTTGGTGTTGCTCATGATGATCATTAGGCTTGGGTGGTATTATGGTAATACTGTATACACCCGGTGTCAAAATAGCAACGTATCAATACCGTCATGAAAAATGCTCGGTCAGGACGGGACCGCCAGTGAACCGATGGTAACTTTGGGCCGGTCTGGGGCGCTCGCGCAGCCCGCTATTCGAGCGGCTCGTTTTACTCAGCTCTTCCTTGTTGCAGCGTGAGCTCGTATAGCAGCGGGTGTGTTCGCGAGCTTACAGCGCTTCAATCAACAGCGGTAGCCGTCCGAATCGAACATCAGCTGTAAGTGCTCATGGTGGGAGCCATGACCGAAATCGCCTGGGCCGAGTTATGGTCCCAGTCCAACCCTGGTCATGGTAATACCGTACACCACGGGAAAATGTGGAAGAAGTTTGACGGTGTCAAAATTTGGATACCGCCCAAGCCTAATAGGACTTTCATTGAGGGAAGTGATAGTTGATCACATTTAGGGCAACTGGAGAGAGAGATAAAGTCAGTGAACTGTGACTGTTGGCAGTTAATCAGAGATGCAACTTATCATGGTTGTGTTGTGTTGTGAGAAAGTTTTCTCACAGTTCTCAGACTTTCTGACTCACAGAAACTAAGTAGAGAAGGGTTCCAGAGGCTCTCTTTAGAATTTCTCTCGATGGTTGTTTGAACATGTTCAAAATATTTGAGACACGAGCGTGAGGCCCTGGGACTCACGCGAGGATGTTGAGAACCCTCATGAGCGTTTTGAGATGTTTTGGAGACTCCCTCCTGATTGCTCTTCACAATTTGTCACCAACAGTCGCAGCCCAGTGAGATGCTGGCTTAAGAACTGAAACAGAAGAACTAAAACTTGAAATGGAGACAGAGGCTTTCCCTGCTTTGTAGGATTTCTCCTCTCCTCTCTGTCATGCCGCCTCCTCCTCTTCCTCCTCCTTCTCCTCCTCCTCGTCCTCCTCCTCCCAGCAGCCCCAGATTAGATGCTGGGCTGGGTGGCCAGACCGGAAGTGCTCCCCTCCCCCCTCCATGTGCTTATGTAAACGGAGAAGCAGAGAAAAAGAGAGGGAAGAGCTATTTTTAACCCAGGCAGGCTGCAGAAGGAGAAAGAATGAGCGAGTGTGTTAGGAGAGATACAACTTCAGCATTATTGATGAAGCTTGTTAGCATTAAATGAAAATGTCAACCCTGGATCAGCATGGGAGAAAGTCAGGCCCACTCCTCGCCCTCTCGTCTTTTCCTTTTTTTTTTTTTTTTCATAAACAAAGTGAATTACATCATCCTCTTGTCATCATGTGATGATAAAAAAATAAATAAAAATGGAGGAAAGAGGAGTGGACAGTGGCATGATGCGTTGTAGTGTCTGGGCGATGAAGAGGAGGCCACTGAGTCTTCCCTGCCTTTTTGCTCAGTCATGCTTCTTTGTGATGTTGTTGATTTTTAGTAACACTTCTGTTACGTGGTATTGTTGCGAGGACGTTGTCACGTTTGATTTCATGAGGATGTGTTGAGTTCAGTCGCCGTCACTGTAGGCGGTTCACATCCAAGGTCCAAACAGCGTGGCAGGACTGAGGTTGGTTTGATCTCGGTCAGAGAACAAGGCCTGTTTGTTAGTTTCTGGTCATTATTACATCACTTTAAAAATTCTTTACATGTTCACACAAAGAAATATAGCCTGAAACACCTCAAAACCATTTACTGTCGTAAAATATGACAAATAATAATAAAAAAAAAAAGGTTTCTAAGAAATGTTTGTATCTTCAATAATACAAAATGTAGAACTCATGTTATGGTTTAGAGTTATCTGAAACACGTCTGTCCTGAGTCACACAATTAAGGATTTATTAATTATCATAAGAATTTTTGTAACTAATAATTTAAAGATGTCCTCCCTTCTTTTGGCTCTGTTGCAAATTTTTAGGAAGTCAAAAAGTTTTTTAATGAAATAGATTTAAATTAATATAGATATTTTATGAATAATATTCATGTTTTTGGAAGAGTTTTGCTGATAAAGAATTTTTAATAAGCGTATCACCAAAGAAAGTTCTCTATAATAACTCTAATTTTTGCCATTGTTTTAAAAATGATGAAATTAGTCCTAACTAAAACCTTTATCTCTCTTTTGTCTCTGCAGATTCTGTTTGAACAAATTATTTTGAAGTTACTACTAAAATGTTTTTATTCTATTGCAAAGTTTAAGCCTTATACTATAAGGCTTATAGTATGGCCGTAAGTTCTGTAAAATAGATCTTTTGAAAAGTTTTTAGTTTTAAAAGACTTCAAGATATATGCATTAATGGCCTTTTGAATTTATTCATATTTTACAATGAATTAGAATTCAAAAAACACCTGCAAAAAAATGACAATTTTAAGGTAAAATATTTGAGGAGCATGTTTGCACTTATTTTATATTTTTTATATCCAGTTAGCATCACATTGAAATGTATTTAATTCTTCAATATTGATAATTCTCTCTGTTTTTCGCCCCACATTCAGCAGTGAGTGAGAAAGTTGAAACTAAAGCTGAGATTTTATTTCAGAATAAGATCCTGACATGCTTACACATCTAGGAAGACACTAGTTGAAGCCACTTTTATGTCCATTTTAGATGATCCTGATATTTTATGCATAAATGCCTTTATGCTCCGGACACTATGGAGCTTTGAGATTTATGACCTGCATGAAAACTCTCACACATCACTATGTAAGCACGTTGGATGGTCCTCCTTGTCTTTGAGAAGACTTGAGCATACTTCATTATAGCCATTATTCTTCCTTTATATCTCCAGACCTTCATTTAACAAAAGCTTCTGGAGGTTTTAGGTCTTTTCTATTTACCCAAAGCCCCAAAAGTAAGAAAGGAAATTAAAAAAAGGCGTTTAAATTTGCTGGTCCTCATGCATGGAACAAAGATCAAGAACATCTACATTTGAGTGAGCTGGTTTTTCTGCATACTTTTAAAAGAGTGTTGGAAGGTTTAGATGGAGCCATTTGGCTGTTGATGTTTTGTTTGTTGGGAGCATTTTAGGAGGATTTTACCAATTTTCATTGTTGGCATTTTATGATGATATTTTGGTCTTTTTGTTATGATAGCATTTTATGATCGACTATTTATTGATTTTAGATTTCAATCTGATTGTCATGTATTTTATTGTATTTCTATGTATTTGTATCTGTGTCTGAAAACATTGTTGTGCTGCTGATCTTGGTCAGGACGCTCTTAAAAAAGAGACTGAGGCTAATTCTGGTTTAATAAAGGGTTTAATTGATTAGAAATGTTATGTTCTTGATTAGGGTTACATACTTCTTATTGCAGTGAATATAAAAAATGAGAAGTTATAACTTTTTAAGAATATTCTGTCGTTTGGTTGTGATCCAGTCCAAGTGTTTTCATTGTTTGGTACCTGTTGATTCTTTGAACTTGCCGCTCAATGTGTCTTGTGCTGCCGGAGTTCCCCCACATTTCCCGTTTCTTGTCACCTGATGTGGCAACAGAAAAAGGTTGAGATTGACTCATCGTGAAGGGGGAGGGAGTGAGGTCAAATTGTGAAGAAGTTTAGATGTGTACATGCAGCTATAGGTAAAAGGTGAATGTGTTGCTGTGGCCTTGTTAGGTGGAATAGAATTTTTTTATAACAGTTTAAAGTGAAGTCATTTGGAAGACAGATTTGGGAAACTTTACGTTGTTTCAATGTTTCTTTGTGTTTTCACTTCAGTGATTGTTCTTTTCCCGACGTTCATCATGTTTTTACTAATTGTCCTGAACTTCATAATCTTCTTTTTTGTCCAGTGGTTTTTTTTATCCCAACTTTTTCCAAATTTTCTGTTGTTTTTAACGCTTTTTTTTTTTACATACATTTTTCATTCTGGTTCTTTCTTCTTTTTTTTTTTTTCTTGTTTTTTTATTTTTGCCTTTTGCTTCCTTTTCCACATTTTGTTTTTGTTTTTTTCTACCTCTTTCTTTAGATATTGGATATTTTAATCTGTTCATTTCAGTTTTTTACATCTTTGTCTTCAGGGTGATTTTCTTACTTCTTACCTCCTTAAATATTTTCTTGTTCACTTTGCTCTCCGTTCCTCCCACCTCTCTTTTGTTAATTCTTAAAGTTATAAGAAGTTAATTGTTTTTTGTTGCTTGCTGTCTTTCCTCTCTTCTGTCTCTTTCCTCTCCTCCGTCTAACCCACTCCATTCCCTGCATTGCTCTCTCCGTAGCTCTTTGTTTCTCTCCTCCTCTTCTTTCTTTCCCTCCTTGCTTGTCATTCTTTCTTTTTCTCTTTGCTCTCTGTCTGCCTCTCCCTCTTTCTGGCCCCTCTCCAGTAGCACAAGATTTGGAGCCGATTGTCTATTTATAGTGCCTGTGGTTCTGTCGCCATGACAACCAAGCTGGAGGCCAGGGCGCCAGGGAGCTATTTTTGGAGCAGCGCTGTAATGTCAGACACAGCCTTCTCTCTCCTTTCTTTCCTCCTCTTTCTCCAGCTCTCTTTCAGGATATGGTGTGTGTGTGTGTTTTGAATGTGGATCGACTGGTGAAAGCTTTCAGTCGGGTCAGTTTGCAGGATGAAGCTTTAATGTACAAAGAGGCAGTGAAACCTCTGGAATCGCTCCGCTCAGCGAGTCGTGTACGATCTTTCCCCTTCTTGAAAAAACTCTTAGACTATTTTCTAGGCGCTGTACAGGATTCTGTTTTGTTTTCTGCAGCGATTGTTTTAGTAAGAGTTCTAAACTAAAAGATTCAAAAATTAGATTTTAGTATTTCAGCTTTTAAATTGGGACTTTTAATTTATAGTACCCTAAAGATTTTCTTCCAATAAAGTTTTCAAAATAAAAGCATTTTTTGTCAGTAATTTAAATAAATAAATTAAATATATATAATAAACCTTTAACTTTTTTAATGAGAGTAGTGACTGATATATTAAATTGTGATTATTTTATGCCAAACTTTGGTTCAGTAAAATAAACAAAATTAGCTTTTTTTTTTGTTTAGAATTCAAATCATTTTAACTACATCTCCTTCCTCACTTCTTTAATAAACTTTACTTTTATCTTTAGGACAAAAAAATGCTTTAAAAGTATTGTAGAGAGCTTATTTATTAACACAAATATTCAAAATACTTGTTACCAACAAAAAGTCAGTTAAACCAGTCCTAGGTAGGGTTATTCTGAGAAGAAAGGATGTGAACCTTTAAGCACAGACTTGTAAATTCTTCTTTAAACTTTGAAGATGTAAATAGATTTGAACAGAGGTGAAAAGAGGCGCTTTTCAGGGACGCAGTCCTGCCCGCTGACTTGTATGTGTGTGTCGGCCCGTGTGTCACACAGCCGAACCGCGGAGCAGCTTGGACACACGGGGCGAAGCGTTCCAGATGTTTTCAGTCAGAACTCTGAAAATAACTAGTAAATCCAAAATTTGAATTCAAGAATTATTGTTCTATTTGTATAAAAGTTAGCATTTTCTTTTTAATATGTTATTCTAAAAATGAATTTAAATAATTAAAACTCTCCTATAAAGTTAACTTAGAATGTCTTATTAAGAATTTTGCATAAATTATCGTTTTTGTATCAATTAAGATCAACTTTTTGTATATTTAGGTGTCCGGTGTGTGGATTAGACAAGTCAGATGTTTAAATGTTTTGTGGGATTGTTACCAGCTCTGTTGTCACAAAGCAACAATTTTAATTCTCCCTAAAACTTTTAGTGAGAAGGTGGAAGTCAAAACAACAAAAACAATAGTTCCTTTAGTGCAGAAATTCATTTTAAAAGGTTTAAAACACGGCTGCAGCTTTCTTAAAATCAAAGCCACAAGTGAGGTAACAAAAAATGAGTTGAAAGTGCAAGTATTTTAAAATTATTACTTTTTTCTTCATTTAATCTATTTACTCTAATTGTATACCAATAAATTTGAGTTGTTTACTTGAAATTCTTCTTTTATTGAAGATTACATTAATTTTGTTTTAAGCAATAGGAGTCTTATCATAAAATAGTTGTTTTTATAGTGAAATCCAATAAAAAATATCAAGAATCCAAATCAAGAAAAATTGTAAAATTAACATTTTTAAAGTAGGTGAATTCTCCATTTCGCTTTCCATGAAACTCCCTCATGCAGTTGTTCTACGTTCAAATCAGCAAGAGGGAGATCTTTTTTCCACTTTATCTTTTCTTGTAAATACTGGTCTATTTTCACACACCAGACGAGTGTGTTTCCACAGTTTAAGTCCGCCTGTCTGCTACCCCAGAATAACCCTGTCAGGTTAAACATAACACCGCAGACCTCTCTGTTACTGGGGCAGCCACTATTCTTTAGTTCAACTTACAGACATGGTTATTATTGGCACTTCTCCTATTAATAGGCAGAACTGCTAAAAATTGAGCGGTGTGTTTGTGCTGGGCGTGTCGACACCTCAGACCAGAGCTGCAGATAAACACGAGTTTGGCCTCGGCAGATGTCGGCAGCCGCCATGTTAACTCTGTCATCATTAGAGCTGCAGCTTTCGGGTTCTGTCACATGATCCAGATTATTTATGTTTTTTGGGAACTCGGTGGGGGGATGTTAAAGGAAGGCAGAGTTTGTTGGGTTTAAGCTGTGGATGTGAGGCGGCTTGGCTCTGAGCAGTCCTCCACAGAGGGGCTGTGGGTGTGCTGGCACAGCAGAGACGCTGTGGTGTGGGAACAGCTGAGCCACTTGGTCCCTGCAGAGAGCCGCTGGTATCTAGCTGGTTGTCGTGTGTTTTATTATGAATATCTGTCTCGGCATGCATTTTGCAGAAAAATGCAGACAGATTATTTTTGTCTTCCTCCGTTTCCTTTCTCTTTCATACCGAAATGTCAGTTTTCTCATCCAGTTCTTCAGTTGCCACACTCCCTGCCCCCCCCCCCCCCCAGTGTGTTACCTTCAGCCCTCATGTCACATTTCACCCCAGCCTGCTACATTCCAAGTCCTCTCAAAGGGGGCTGCATACCTGTTCTCAGACATCCTGCCTTTCTAGTTGCACTAACGGAAGGCAGGCGGTCATTCAGAGCAGAAATCTGAGCAGGACCAGAATCAGATGGCTTGAGTTTGACCAATTTAAATAAAATTACTTCTTTTTTTAATTTGAAAATTTGTATAGTTTTTTGTTTCCTATATTCCTGTAAAAAAAAAAAAGAGAATTTTTTAAAAATCTTAAGCAGAGATTTGGGTTTTAATTAGGGCTGTCAATCGATTAATTTTTTAATCGCGATTAATCGCTTGAGTGTCCTGAGTTAACTTGCAATTAATCGCAAATTTTTTAACATGTTCTCAACTGACCTAAATTTATTTTTTCTTATTTCAAATATTTTTTAAATTTAAATACAGGCTGTTTACCATTCACTTCACTTGCTAAGATGTGATACAAGAAATAATATGTAGCATCCATTCTGACTCTGACAGGTTGAATCAGCCTTAATATCAAATGGTTTCTCTCCTATAGAATTAGTTCTACTCATCACATCACATAGGACCTTTGAATCATCCTAATTAACTCAAAATGTCTAAAGCTGGAATTTTTCTGACAGGCTGAGTGTCATTTGCAAAACCTAATGCTTTTCAGAATGCTCAACAAATGTTCTTAATCTCAATTAAATACATTAATATAAAACAGGGATTTCAAAGATCATTTCAATATCATTTAATTTGGTTTGTATTTGACCATATTCTAACACAACAATATCCTTTGTTACAACTTAAAACTTTAGTTTTATAAAGTTAGTTTTTTAGGTCTCTCCCTTTCTGCTCCGTTCCCCTGTGATGCGCGTGCGAGCCGGCGGACTGGAAGGGGGGTCAGCAGCGCTCACAGACTGACACACAGAGAGGAGCAGGTGTCTTTGACCCAGCTTTGCTGCGTTTTGCAGCTTAATGGAGGACAGACGCCTGAGGAGCCATGACAGATTGTTTATTTATTTATTAGAAACGTCCTGATTGTCAATATAATCACAGAGCGGGTCAGGTTTAGCGGAAAGGACACCAGGAGATTTCTCGGTTCTCCCGATCACCAGCCCGTTACTGGTGATGCTTACAGAAAGTTTACAGGATGTAGGACTGTGTTGTCTCCGCTGAAAACTTTATAGTTTCTCTGACGGGGAGGAGGGCTCTCTGCAGCAGCTGCACGTGTTGCTAGACCTGTGCGTTCATATGTCCGCAAAGCAAAACTACAGAAGCCTGCACGTTAATCACGCGTTTAAAAAAATAACGCAGTTATAGGGGCTTTGCGTTACCTCGTTAATAACGCGTTAACTTTGACAGCCCTAGTTTTAATAAAAAAAATTATAATGACTTAAAAAAGTGTGACGGACACTTTTTTAAAATGCTTTTGGAATTTTTTTCCCCCTGAAACTGAACTGTTTTCCTGAGAGACTTTTTAAAAATTTCAAATCCAACATTTTAGCACTTGTCCCTAAATTTAAGTCTGCTGTAATTAGTTTGTTAAAAGTTATTTAATTACGTTTTGGAGTGAGTTTGTTTTGTTGATACGTTATGTTAATGTCTAGATTGCAGACAAGTCAAACCTTAGTTTGATTTTTAGTTTTTTAAATGCTGAGGAACAAAATCCACAAAGGAAAGTCCGATACTTTTGAGAGACGTTTTGTACCTGTTCAGGACACGTACAGCCTATGATGTAATTGTGAACAAATTGTGACAGTCATATAACTGTTGTGCAAATGTTATTTTTGTGATTCAATCACAAAGTAAATGTTTTAATTAGATTGACCATCTTTTTATTTGTGGTTTGGTTGCCTACCGTCTGCAACGATGTCACAAATTCAGAAACACATGAAACAAAATTTTTGAACAAAATTCAAGTGACATGAGAGGGAGGCCCTGTGACTCCTGCAAAGAAATTGAGAATGTTTGCAAACGTTTTAAGACATTTTGGAAAACTCTTGCAGAATTTGTTTGCAATTTGTTACCAACAGTCACTGTCCAGTGAGCTTCTGGCTTCACGATTTTAATTTCACTGACTTCAGATTGTTTGAAAATGTAAATGCTAGACTTTAATTTGCACAATTAAAATGTTAAAGTATAATCAAATAGCAGTTGAAAGATTTAAATTGCATTAATAACTTTAATAATAGTCATCAGAAGTTTATACTTTAATGTGTATAAATGTATTTTTTCAAGTTTTAAGTGGTTTCCACAGCAGTTTAAACATTTCCTCCCAGTGAATATGAACTGACTTGAGTTCAGTTCTGGATCCCTGTTTGAGTCCAGACTCTGTAGCAAACACTCCAAGCAGGTGACTCCGATAGAGTCATCCCGAACACATCAGGGCGACTCGCACTCCTCGGCAAGCAGCAGCACCATCAGGGCATTCAGCAGAACAATTGACATGCCTTTGGGTGGGCAGTCTGCAGATCTGAACACACTGTAGGTCTGCATACCCACCCACGCACCTACACACAGCTACATGGGCACACACAGATACACACTCCTCCTGTACTACTACAGCAGCTCCATTGACGAGGCTTCTCCGGTCTGACAGAGCAAAGGGCTGCTGGTGACTCAGACTGACTCTGATCTTACTGAGGGTTTTAAACGTTCGCCCCCTTGTGGCTGTTCAGGGATTCAGCTCCCATCCATCTCATGCTGTAGACACGTTTTGTGTGTAGTCCTGCCATACTGCTCACAAATGAAAGCTTTCCAGGGTGTCGAGTTTAACATATTTTCTTTTCAGAATGTTTACAAAATTCAAGCCACTGAAATGAAATGGTTACTTTTGATTGTAAAACTTGATCATATTAAGCTAAGATCTCGTTGTTTTTCTTTGCAGCTTCTTAGACAGGATTGATGTGGTCAGGCAGAATGACTACACACCCACGGATCAGGTGAGATGTTCTAACAATTCAACAAAAATACCTAAAAACAGACCCTTTCCCCTGACATCATCAAGTGATAACACACTAAATAAAACAAGATAAAAAAACAAATGAATAATGACAGAAGTACACAAAGCTGGCTCGGTTTCTGGGTATTGATATTTTGCACACAGGCTTGCTATCATGACTCATTTGGCTATCAATAATGTTTATTTGGAACACCTTAGTTTTTCCTACTATGACAGCTACTGACGTTGGTTGTGAAACTGGAGAAAAAGCTGATTATTATTATTATTTTTTTTAACCGTTGGGCTGAATAACATGAAAAACACTTTTAAAAATACTACTTACTCAGATTAGCACCAGACATTGTTGTATCTCAGGTGCAATAAATCTACTGTGCATCTCATCCAGTAAGCAAGCAAGCAAGCAAGCTAAATGTATTTTCCTGGGATCAGAAGTCATTCAGTCTTCTGCCTATTATTGGCTTTACTGGTTAGGTTCAGGTGCCCCTGGTTCCCAAACTTTTTTTTCCCACGCACCCCCTTCTATGTCCCAACCGTGTTGACGCACCCCCAATCCCCCTAGGGATGGGTACATTTCACATTTGAACCAATTCCTGATACCTACGAATCGTTAACGGTACCAATTTTTTATACTTTTGAGTGTTTAATAATTAATTAAATCGCTTTTTATATTCAATATATTTATTTCTCAATATGTAACAAATATCACAATAAATAACATACAACTGTTTGTATTTTATCATCGTAGTGTTGTACAAAATTCTTCAATATGAAAACCTTAACCACAATTGCTTAGTGTTTTCTAAATGAAGCAAAAATTATAACCCAGCTCCATTAGCCATTAGCTCATCTGCGGAACGTAGCGCCGCATTTTTGATAAAACAAAAGAAACAAACAAAGCAAACGACTCACCGTGGAGTTGATTAAATAAGGACACATGGAATCAATCAGGGGTATGAGCTGTCAAGAAGGATTCTTTGATTAAATATCCATTTGATGGGGTAAACATTCCAGCAGCGCCGCGCAACGTCGCCCCGAAACTAATAGTGAGGTTCATCCCTTTCACAATAAAATACTTCTCGGAGGAGTTCACATGATTGACAGAAAAAAGACTGAGTTCATCCAAATACTGTCCCACAGCTCCACACAATAACGATAGGAAATGTTTATTTACGCATCTTTATTGTTTGTGGAAAAACACTGTAATTGTGTAATTATTACCATTACATTTTCCTGCCATTACACTTTTCCTCTCGCGCACCACACTTTGGGAATCCCTGCTCTACAACAACTACTGACTAACTGAAACAAAAGCCCAAACCACTGCTACCATCCCACTCCTCAGATCTCACGTCCGACTGGACCAGGCATTAGTCTCCACTGTCACTATCGCATAACAAACATGGGAATGTCTGTTAGGGGAAATGTTTTCACACTTTTTATTTTGCCATTGGTCTTTGCAGAAGCTTTAAACTCTCCAGAAAGCATCTTTGATTAAATTGTTTTCAGCTGCACGTCCATCCAAGGAAATGTTGAACAATAAGTCATGTTTGTAAATGAATAAGCCAGTTAATGAAATAGATAATTTTATAATGTAGCTGTTCATTCCTTCTGCGTTTCAGGACCTGTTGAGATGCAGAGTGCTGACATCTGGGATCTTTGAAACAACTTTTCAAATAGACAAAGTCAATTTCCAGTAAGTCACACAAACTTAATGTACTGTACCACATTCAAGCAGTAATCATCATAACGTGAATATAAAATGTTGAATGTTGTTTTTTTACCACGTTTTGCTCAGATTGCTAAAAAGTTTTAACTTCCTGTTTCTCACAGCATGTTCGACGTCGGAGGTCAGAGGGACGAACGCCGAAAATGGATTCAATGTTTTAACGGTTCGACGTTACTTCACTGTTGTGTTGACAGGCTTGTTGATTATTTATAAGAGATTTATAAGTATTTATTGACTTTATGGTAAATTAATAACAACCACATTGTTCAGCAGTATCTGGTTGTGTCTAGTGCCTGTAAATATGTCCATTTGTTTTCTTGGCTGTTCTTGGTTTGCTGATCTTCTCCTGTTGTGTGCGTTTGATCCAGATGTGACGGCGATCATCTTTGTGGTGGCGAGTAGCAGCTACAACATGGTGATCAGAGAAGATAATCAGACTAACAGACTACAGGAAGCCCTCAATCTTTTCAAGAACATTTGGAACAACAGGTCAGCAGAACTGGGTTCTTTTTGTTGTCAAAACATGTTTCCACTAGAACCCTGAATCCTCTTACATATTTAGGGTTGTTAACTGCTTTTAAAGACATGTTAGAATGAACTGGTGAATTTCCTTCCACAGATGGCTCCGTACCATTTCAGTAATCCTCTTCCTGAACAAACAGGACCTACTCGCTGAGAAGGTTTTGGCAGGAAAGTCCAAAATCGAGGAGTATTTCCCAGAGTTTTCACGCTACACTACACCAGACGATGGTAGGTGATCCAGATTAGCTCTGATACGTCTTAAACTGAAGGGAACTGGACTTTAGCTTTTGGTTCTTCACAAACTTTTAACTAAAGAGGTCAGATGAGAGGTCATTGTGAAATTAAATAGAGTAGAGTGAGCTTAATCCACAGCAACATGTCTTTTACACACTTCAGGGTTACAGTTCCTGGTAAGCTTGTGAAATCAGTGTAAGGGTAAGTGGGGGCGACTGGATCAGGGGAAGAATGGTTGTCCACTGATTGAGAGGTCAGGGTTCAATCCCAGCAACTGAATTGCTGCATCCAACAAGTATAGCACATGGCAAAGTATGAGAGCATTTAAATGTTTAAGGTATTTATTGTCTGTGAAAAGTTGGCCAGATTTGTGTTTTTGTCCAACAGCGATACCAGAGCCGGGTGAAGATCCTCGGGTTACCAGAGCCAAGTACTTCATACGGGATGAGTTTCTGGTGTGTACAAAGAACAAATTCAAACAGGTAAAACTTGTTTTACCTGTTTGAATTTAATCAGTTCCCTTTTGTATATGAATATATATTTTTTAGCTCTTGTATAGTGTAGTTTTTAGGTTCACTGAGCAGTGTAGCGTAAACAGACCTGGGGTCTTATTTATAAAGCTTGCTTACTCACAAAACGGGGTCTGAAAGTTGCGTAAGTCGCTTTCTACGCAAACTTTGTGATTTCTTTGCTGATATTTGTTTGCTAGGATGAACGATATGACATTTCCTGCCTAATTACCCTTTGGATTAAGATAAATGTTCCCCTTAGACATGGACTATAGTCATCCCTGAGCTCCATCTCTGTCACACTGACAGCGTTCACCTGCAGTGAATCTGTGCCGCTCTGTGGATTTGTGATGCGTCAACATGTCAAAAAAAAAAATTCCATTCTTCCAACTCGCTCACAAGCATCTCAATTTTAGTTTCTGTGAAGTTGCAATTTCTAGATTTCTCCATTGTCATGATTTACTGTGAAATGCCAGAAATCAGCAGCTTATGTACAGTATATGTAGAATATTCATGAGGAACTTTGCATCAACCATTTATGGCAGAATGTGGGTGTGTAGGAGGCGTGATGTAATCCAAAAACAGCTGAGCACATTTCTAGGGAAGGGAGCGGTTTATAAAGCAGAATCGTGTGCACAGTCTTAAGTAGTAAGTAAGTAAGTAAAGTTTATTTATATAGTGCCTTTCACAGATATACATCACAAAGCGCTTGACAATATAAACAAAAAAACAAAACAGAGAAAACATTGAAAATAAAAAACAATACAGAGTTTTGGGGTACCATCAGGGGATCTACATTGTAAATTATGAGTTAAAGTGGGACATTTACTTGGGCTTGGGCAGAGAGAAATATTGGGGCAAACTTCAATACAATATTTGGGCTTGGGCAGAACAATTTTAGGGAAAACTTCAATAATATATTTGGGCAAAACAATAAAAGGGAAAAGATGTGTTAAATGGGTCTGAAGATTACTTTGCATAAGTAAAAGTTTTTGTTGCGCTTAAGTACACTTTTAGTAAAGTTTCTACACAGTTTTATAAATGAGGCCCCTCACCTTTAAAGGTGTAACACTTCCCCATTTCTTGGAAGATTTTCTTTTTTTTAAATCATTTTTTTCTTTTAAGTTTTGAAAATCAAATTTTGTTGCTTAAAATGTAAACATGAACATCAGCTTAGTGAACATAATTTGTACAATTCTTTCTGTAACTTTTTTATTTATAACATCTCAAAAACTCAAAATGCATCAAATAACAGAATATAATTTTTCATTTGTGACAATTGTACTTATGCAATTTACATTTGTTCCATGGTATTTATTTAAAAAGAAAGAAAGCTGATTGTAACAGAACATTTATGGTTTTCTCTTAATTGCTTAGCTATTTTAATTACAATACCGAATTAGAATAGACTTTTTTTTTTTTTTTTTAGAAAATACTTGTAAACCCTTCAATTCAATTCAATAACTTTATTAAAGACACAAAGAGGTCCATAGTATTACACTATTCTGTAACAATTTTTTGTTTTGGTTCTGACATTTTTTCAGACAAATGAAAATAAATCAGTCTTGTCTGTTTTTTATTAACACACTGCCGTTTTTGAGCATCGGTAGAAGATAGAATTTGTAAAGAGTTTCTTCAACAAAAATGAACCGTGTCCACTCTTAGGATGAAAACGGTGCATCTATTTTATGAAAAGTAAACAGCAGCAGCAGAAATGATTGAGCGATCAACTGGACACATCAGTGTTCAGTGCATAGTTACTTAAAAGCCAAGAAGAAATCTTTTGAATGGCTCGAAATATTAGAAATATGGCTACAGATTGAACTAATTTAATGTTATTAAATGAGGATAAAATAATAAACAGTTGCATGCTGCTCTGTGGGTTCGTTAGTTAAGTGTCTTTAGTGCTGATTTGTCCTTACCTCTGTTTTTCAGAGGATCAGCACCGCCAGCGGAGATGGACGACATTACTGTTACCCACACTTCACCTGTGCGGTCGACACAGAAAACATCCGCCGTGTCTTCAATGACTGTCGCGACATCATACAGAGGATGCACCTACGGCAGTATGAGCTCTTGTGATCTGCAGCGCCAACATGTCCACTTACTTACCTAACGCCCTTACCTAGCAAACCACCCCGCACCCCCTTCTTCACGACCAGTTAGCCAATCACCCCTCCACTGAGCGACCGCCTGCCCTCCCCTTCACCACTACACGATCTCTCCTGCTCCATAAAAACTGAAAAGTGATTATTTTTCCTTTTACAAAAAAGAAAAGTTTCATTAACTAACAATCTGGACTGGGACTTTGATCCAGAAAAGAGGGTGGAGACTGGAACGCCTCGGTTTAGTTCTGTCTGAAATATATGAACACACACTCACTGGTACACACACTAAAGAATGAGACGTTCAGACCTTTGGATAGGTTTGATTATCACAGCCACTCACAATCATTTAGTCGTACTGCTCTAAAGCCTTCTCAGAGAGGACTTCATTCACCGTGTGCTGAAGAGGACGGCAAACACGGAAGGTGGCGAACGACTACAGAACACGACGTTTGCTTTTTCTTGGCAGGCCATTTTGATTAATGGCTGCCTTTGGATGCGAGTGTGACTCTAAGATGAAGCCTCACAAGATCTGCTCCTCAAGAAATTAGCCGAGGAAGGATGGCAGAAAACAAATAAAAAAACAAACAAACGACAAACAGCATACAGTGCATAGAATAATGCATACCAGTGAACTTCATGCAGTGCAAAAAAAAAAATCCAAGCTATATATATAGATATTTATATATGTGTGTATATAAATATGTATATATATATATATAAATATATATAAATATTATATATTCCTGTAATAATACAATTCAGCTGTTGAGTTTTTGTTAGTTTTTACCCCATGTTGTGTGTTTGTGGAGTGTGTGTGCGTGCGTGAGTGAGGTCTGCCTTTGTGCATCAGTAACTCCTCCCGCCACACACAGACACATAACTACTTTTGCCCCTGCTGCTGTTTGACAACCATGTGGAAAATAAAGGAGAGGTTTTATTTAATGAGGAAAAAACCTAAACGAAAGGAAAGCATGAAGATTTACAGAGACTGGATGCAACATGTTTAACTGGGAGCACACACACACACACTCTCCAGCCCTCTTCGGTTCCTCCCCCTCTTTTCGTCTTGTTCTCTCACCTTCTCCTCCTCCTCGGCTTTAAGTACGTCTGTCTTTTTATTTACTGCTGGACTATTATTCTTGTACAGACTGTGAAATGTATTATTTTGTACAACTTTATTGAAGAAAAGAAAATAACTTGTAGAACATCTCTGTGCCTTGATCATGACTGTCCGTGTTAAAATGAGCTAATATGCGAGTTCTGTTTTCACTGCGCTGTACAGCTGGACGGGTCTGGTTTTACCTCGCTCAGACCAGCTCGCCCCGCTGCCACGGCCTGGGAAGGTGAGGGGTATCGGATCGGTGAGGAGGCATTTCGTCTGTTGCTCAATTTCCCCCACACACATTTGTTTCATTAATTAATTTGTTTTGCTTTGACTCTCTTCTGGTTTATATCAAAGAAATTTAAAATAAGAAAAATGAAAAGATAGGCAGAACTCCCTCATGTTGTGTAGTAAAAAAGAAGTGAAGGAAGTACATTTTTATACAGCTCCATTTAAGGTGAAAACCACAATTTAACATGGCAGATTTTAAAAGAAGCCACCAAGTCCACAGACCTCAGTGTCAGAACAGAGTGTTAAAGAAAAGGCTCTGTCTCCTGTTGTCAGTCTAGTTTTGGGGACTAGAAGCAGGCCTTGGTCAGAGGACCTCAGGGACCTGATGGGGGTGTAATGATGCAAAAGTCCACTGATGTAAACTGGTGTCTGTCCATGCTAGCTAGCTGCATTAGCAGTGGAGTCACATGAGAGAGTTTGGTGGATTTAGTCAGAAGCCTGGCAGCAGCATTTTGTACAGTCTGCACCCGGTCTAATGTTTTTGATAGACATTGGTAAAGTGCACTACGGTAATCCAAGTGAGATGAAACAAAAGCATGAATTAAAACATCCATTTTAGGAGGAGATGCAATGGAGGCAAGTTTGGTAGTATTTCTTGAACGGTAAAAACAGGTTTGAACCAGAGATCTGACTTGATTACCAAGTGTCAAAGGTTGAGTGGGATCTACCCAAACCTGATTGAAAACAGTCCTAAATGCTGTGCTGATCAAGAGCAGCGGTTAACTTCTTCACCACAATCTTCTATAAAATCTTGGCCAGAAAAGGAAGCTTTGAGATACGTAGGTCTGTAATAGCCGAAAAAAGATTCCAAATTTACCGTTTTGAAAAGCGGTTGGATGACAGCATTCTTGAGGAAAAGACCAGAAGCTAGTGAAGCATTCTCAAGTACAAAACATGGAGAAAAACTAAATAAGATGCATATGTAGGGAGTGAAATACAACATTAGGACTTAGCTTTTACAGTGCAGTTAACTTCCAGTGTTTTTAAAGAAAAATCATCTTGTATCTTCTGTGTTTAACAGACTGAATAAGAACCTCATTTCTCGAACATGAACCTGGAAACACCTCAAAGAAGAAACACTTGACTGGTTTCTTTATACTGCTAGCTGCTCTAAACAGGCATTTTGTTACAAATAGTTGTGAATTTTATCATTTTTCAACTACTTCCATCTTTTCTATGAATACAATACCAATGGGTTTAATATGAAACCATTGAGTTGGTTTGTTACATTTATCTTAAATCATAAACATCAACACTGCTTCTGTGGTTTAATCCTTCAGATGTGCAGCTGTTTATTTTTAACCACCTCTACATGTGTTCTTATTGTCACCCATGCTGCAGTGGTAAGTCTAATTTTAGCTCAGAAAAAATCCTGAACTGGCTTTTTCAAAGTGCCATCCATCTTTTTCACCAGCCGTTGATTCTTCATCAAATAATTTGTGTTTTGTAACATTTGGATGTTAGTAAATAGAATGAAGATACAGCAGACTTTATGATATTCACAAATGCATTTCACTATTTGTTGGTGCTGATCATCTCAAACTTAACAAGTTCCTGATAGGAGACCTCTGAACACCCAAACTGTCATGAAGTTAAGATTTTTAAGGCTGCAGAAGAAGCTTGGAGCATCACATTGATTTGAAGACACAGGACTAAGAGGTGGAGCTGGTAGTTTGTCCTTCAGTAGGTGCTCCCACAATTGATTGATCTGTTTATTCATTCTCCAAGAGTTTAATGTCAAGAAAGAAAGAAAAAGAAAGTTAAAGCTTCTGAGGAAATGCAAACCAGATCATTCTGAAGCTGAATCAAGAGCTGCATCAATTTGTAAACCTGCACAATGGCGCCACCTGCTGCACAAAGGTTTTTAGGTACAGATTTGCCTTCACCTGTTGTCGGTGTGGGATTTACAAGCAAGAATTTTCTACAAACAATACAGGATGATGCTGATTATGACAAAACAACTGAAGCTGAGAAGATCATTTTCTAAATTATATTATTTTATTTGTCCAAAAATAATTGATTTCATAAATTAAACTAATGAGATTAATGGAGTCTTAACTGGGGTCACAACTTTTTAATAATATATAATACAAAGAAAATATCCTAAAGTCACAATCCTCGAGACGTTTTTCCTAATATCTAAGCAGTTAATTTTCATTGTGTCTAAATGCTTTCACGTTTTTTAATAAACCTTTTTTGTTAAATGCATGTTAAAAACAAACGCCGATAATAATGTCACATAAGTTATGCATCCACCGATCCGCAAGAGGGAGCCAGAGTTTAACAAGAACATAAATATTTATACCAAAAAGCAAACACGTGTCCCGAACCGGGCTCCTGAGTGAACGTGCTTCCTCCGGTGAAACCCCGCCTCCGGTTTCTCGTGCATTGGCGCGCTTCGAAGCTCTGTGGCCGTGCTTCTCTGCTCCTCCCCGGCTGGAACTCACTGTCGCGGGGCTGTGAGAGAGTAAACGGGGTAGGCATGAGCTCAGCGAGCGATGCTCGGGCCGGTTCGGCCGCCGGACCCGTTCAGCAGGGACTGAAAGAGGCTCTGATTGAGACGCTAACGGCCATCCTTTCCCCGGTTCAAGAAGTGCGCGCTGCCGCGGAGGAACAGATCAAAGTGCTGGAAGTGACTGAAGGTGAGCAGTGATCACACTCCGATGACTCATGTGGAGATAAACGCGATTAGCTTCAAAATAATGTCGCTTTATAACGGCCGATAGCTTCTGGGTGTCAGGGCTGCGAGTCTGTTGTTAACTCAGCTAACATCCAACGCGTTAGCCTTGTCTGTGTAGCTAAACTTAGGCCATAGTCTCAGAAGTTACTGATGATTAAAGTCAGTTTGAATCTGATTTATAAGCACTGTCCCGTCTCAGTCCTTCCTGTTGTCATGTTGTCTTAATGATGACTGGACCGTGCTAGCTGAAGCTAGGCGGTGTTAAGTGTAATCATTAGCGGTAACCTAGCTTGTAAGTTATTTGCGGCACATGGATAGGAAATGTGTGGACCCCGGCCTCGGCGGCAGCATAAACTTGTCAGCTTGCTATAAAAGCAAGGGTGAACTAGTTTTGGCAGTCGTGTGTGGAAAACCTCAATTTATTTGTGTTTTTAATAGTCGAAAAGAGGTGTAATGTGTGTTGTTCTGTCCGTGTTTTGTCTCGTGCGCATCGGAATCTAACAGCGTCACCTAAAAACGGTCAATGGTCGCCTCGAACTGATGTTTCAGCTCACAGTTGAGCTCCAAGTGACCTTATGCCCCACGTCAAACGACGCTGAGCTTTTAATACCAACGCTATGTTCAAATTGACCGAATTCATTACGCAGTCGCTATGGTAACACACTGAAACCCATTTGACAGATATTTTTCCCGCGAAGTTTTACTACAAGGGGCCGCGCCAGCTAATCCCGCCGAACAAAATGCGAGTTTCCTGCATCCTCAAGAAGGAATGTCAGAGAGAAAGAGACTAGAAGGTCTTTAGTGTTAAATCATGAGCTGTCATCGTTTGTTTATACCCAATAATGTCCCCTCAGTCCAGCTACATGCAGACATCCCGACTTGGAATGGTGATGATGCCTAAGGCTTAAAACTGACAGTGTGTTTTTATAATTGTCATTATTAAATAATAAAGAAACCAAGCTGCTACATGTTGATTCAGCATTTACAGAAACAATGCCTAAAATGGTCTCTGATGCATTAAATTCTACTTTTTGTGGAAACATTGTGGTAATTGTGGTGCCTTAAATGCCTGGGACACACATAAAGTTAGAGATTTTATTTTAACTACATAAATGTTCATCAATCATACACTATAACATACCTTTATTTTGACATAGAGCTAAAATAATGGTATACAGCTTGACTGAAGCTTCACTTCTATTGTTCTGGAGTTTTCATTATGCAGCTGAAACGTTAATCGTGCACACTGTCAGTCCAGCGAGTCGCATCAAGGCCGACCCTTTCTGCTGGCCCCTCTCTAAGGCAGGTGCTCTATAGGATTGTCAGCATTAACATTGTCTTCTGGCGCCTGATGTCACTTTTAGTTATACCCAGTTAGAGGCAGAGCTGAATGCCAGATAAAATCAGTACAATAGCTTTCAGCATTGTTCTTAGTATTAAACAAAACTGTAGTGTTATCGTTCCTGATTTTGGCGTCTATGCTTGTTTAAAAATGTAAATTTTAAGCTAATAAATTATTGCTAGTTTCTTGTTAGCAGGATCTGCTCCTGTTTGGGTTTTTTCTTCATTAGTGGCCCTTGAGCTGCTGTTGCTTTAAGCTCTGGAGAATTAATCACTCACCACCACACTAACTTGAGAATATTCCTTTAGTCATTTTTATCATTTTGTCTCTTATTGCATCCGTTGCAGTGAAGTGTTATCAATTATATGTCACGACTATATTTTTTATAGGAAATGTTTGAAATTTATTTTAATGTCTTTGCTGCTATTTTGTTAATTTAACAGAATTTGGTGTCCACCTAGCAGAACTCACAGTCGACCCTCAGGGAGCACTTGCCATTCGTCAGGTGAGCAGAACGATGAATATTTTCACGTTCAGGTCTATATTTTTGATCATGATGTGGTTAGTTTAGTTACTGGTGCAGTTAAATTGATATGTAGCTGTTTGTGTTTGCAGTTGGCGTCTGTCATTCTGAAGCAGTATGTGGAGACTCACTGGTGCTCCCAGTCAGAAAAGTTCAGGCTTCCTGAAACCACTGATCAGGTAAAACCATCACTCTGGACACAACTGCTGCTTCAGAAACTGTTGAGATCATTAGTTTAATTCACTATCCTAAAAAAATGAGTCTAAAATCTATATCTGCCTGCAACAAATGAAATGAGCTCATCCTGATTACTTGGATATACATATAGTTGTGATATTTAATGTTTTCTCATACATGTTGTGAGCCAGACTCCTTATAGATTTGAAGCCAGATGTTGTTTCTTTAGGCTAAAGCTGCCATCAGAGAGCTGCTGCCAAGTGGTTTGCGGGAGTCGATCAGCAAAGTTCGCTCCAGCGTTGCCTACGCCGTGTCGGCCATCGCCCACTGGGACTGGCCCGAGGCGTGGCCACAGCTCTTCACCCTGCTGATGGAGATGCTGGTCAGTGGAGATGTCAATGCTGTGCATGGGGCCATGAGGGTCCTTACAGGTATGTAAAATATTACCACAGTCACAGAGATGCACTTGACTAGTGAAGCAGTGTTTATTTATATACCGTACATTTTACTTTACTGTGGATATATTTCACTAATTTAGCATCCTTTTGTATTTAGAGTTTACTCGAGAGGTGACCGATACACAGATGCCGCTGGTGGCTCCAGTCATCTTACCTGAGATGTACAAGATCTTCACCATGGCTGAGGTATGGCAACAATCTACTAATCAGTGGAGATGTTACACTAATGTGGAGAGGCGTGAGAGAAGTTTGTTAGTTGTATTTGCTAATGTTTTTTCCCCAATTTATATATACGGTATATATTCTGCTGATAATGCTGTTCTTAAATTTTCTATTTTCTCTTCATTCAAGAAGTGGTTTCATCTCTAAAGCAGGCTGCAATTAGTTAGCCTGAAACCAGTTTTCATCTATGTTCATCTAATTTTTGCAGGTTTACAGTATTCGTACCCGTTCCAGAGCCGTGGAGATTTTCACCACCTGTGCCAACCTCATCTGTGCTATCGAGGAGCTTGAAAAGGTGAAACAAACATGGGAGGATCGTCTCTCTAGCTATTATAAACCTGTGTTTTAAAGAAAGTTTAAATTGTTTTTTTATTGTACACTGGCTGGCGAAGAAGTACTAATATTTTGTTGAATAACTTTATATTTTTAATCAGCAGCAAAACTGTTAATAACTGTGTTTCATTGTGTGTTTAGGGTGCAGCCAAAGCATTGATCTTCCCTGTGGTGCAGCAGTTTACAGAGGCGTTTGTGCAGGCTTTGCAAATGCCTGATGGACCCTCATCTGATAGCGGCCTCAAGATGGAAGTCCTCAAGGTGAGAGGATTTTTATGGGCTAATTATATTATTTTTGTAATTTAGTGCTTCCAATTATCACAGTTAAATGTGTATTCCCTGTTTTTTTTCTTTCAGGCAGTGACAGCATTAGTGAAGAATTTCCCAAAACCCATGGTGTCTTCTATGCAGCAGATTTTGCCCATTGTGTGGAATACCCTGACTGAAAGTGCAGCTTTATATCCCTCACAATGCTATCTGCATATTGACTGCTTATAATACTGATTTTAATCATGATTTTTATTAGAAGAGCAGCTTCACTAACCACTAATCCATGTGTATACTTCAGCATTGCTGTAACGGATGACATAAACTAAAGACTAACATAAAATGAGACTAAATCATTTTGACCATACTGTTCCTTAACCAGCTGTTCACTTATGTGAGAACAGAAGTTAACTACACAGAGGAAGTGGATGATCCTGTAGACTCAGATGGTGAGCAGAATTTTACTTCTTCACCATCCTTCGGTTTTTCTGGTGTCACATGTTTACTGATGATGATTCATTTTTGCAGGGGAAGTTTTGGGTTTTGAAAATCTGGTGTTCAGCATCTTTGAGTTTGTCCACACACTGCTGGAGAACAACAAGTTTAAAAGCACAGTGAAAAAGGCTCTACCCGAACTCATCTACTACATCATCCTCTACATGCAGATCACAGAGGACCAGGTGAGGAAAGACTGGAACAAATGTATCTGCAGCAGCTGGAAATATGGCTGTAAAATGCAGCGTGTATTTGATTTTCTGTGTGACCATCTGCTGTGTTTTCTCAAAAGATCAAAGTGTGGACGGCAAACCCTCAGCAGTTTGTTGAAGACGAGGATGATGACACTTTCTCCTACTCTGTCAGGATCTCTGCTCAGGATCTGCTGCTGGTGAGATTAAAGCAAAACTTAAAGTCTGCACAAAGTTCAGCGTATATTATAAATGTTCTTCATGGCTAGTGTTTTGGTTCATGTAAAGTAATCTTCGGGTCATATCTTGTAAGTTGAACTAGGTTTTTTTTTCTTTTACTCCAGTTTCATTCGTTCTGCTTTCCTTACTCAGTTGGGGGATGAGAAAAGGATGCGGTGTCCTTTTTTCTGTTGCCTCCTGAGCACCAAGCTGAGCTTCAGAAATCTGCATAGTCTTTTGAATGATTTGTATTTTAAATAGAGCCAAATTCTCATGGTTAGAAATTTTATTATTTGCAAGGTATAAATTAAAAACATCTAAAAAGTAAAATGTTCTCTCTATAGTTTTTTTATTTGCCTGTTTGGTAAACTGTTTTTGCATTTGTTTATAAAATTTCCTATTCTGAACCTCTTTTTTTTTTTCTTGCATAAACCAGAAAAAATCCCCTCTTTTTCTCTACGTAATGAGTTTGTGTTTATTTGGAATCCATTTCCATTTTGGCCCAGAGAAACGAATGTTTCTGTACTTTCTTCTTCCTTGTAGAGCTTTTACTGACACTGTGTTATCCCAGTCTTTCTTTTTGTGCAGTAATATCAAAAATATGATGGTAAAACTTGATAGTCGGCTGAGTTTACCACCCCGTTTTTGTGTGTGCTAGTGATTTCTGATTCTGGTTGCAGGCTGTGGCTGCAGAGTTTCAGAATGAGAGTGCAGCAGCGTTGGCAGCAGCAGCAACCAGACACCTCCAGGAGGCAGAGCAGGCTAAAAACAGTGGAAATGAGCATTGGTGAGGAGATGCACTGATGTTTGATGACTCTCAGTTCTGGATTTAAGCATTTAAAATAATTATTTTGTTTTCTGTCTGGTACAAAGTAACAGTATTACACCTCAAAAGAGGGGAAAAAATAAAGTTTAATCTTCTTTTCTTTAATTTTCTCTTTTTTTAACCGAACTAGGTGGAAGATTCATGAGGCATGCATGTTGGCTCTGGGTTCAGTAAAGACCATCATCACGGAAAACGTGAAGAATGGTCGTATCCAGTTTGACATGCACGGCTTTCTGGCCAGTGTCATTCTGGCTGATCTGAATCTGGCAGGTGAGATTTACACCTACAACAATACTTCAGAGTTAAAACTTCAGAAGATGCCAAAAAATGTTATGCAATGTGCAGTGCTGCATATTATAATACTGTGTATAGTTTCTGTAATAATCC